>VXBT01008273.1:394845-587496 GCA_013400235.1 Oriolus oriolus | reverse complement strand
GCCGCGGCGGGGCCGTACCGGGGTCGGGCCCCGAGCGGCGGCTGTTGAGACCCCGCGGGCGTGAGTGGAGCCGGGGATGGGCGCTGGGGCGGGCAGGGGACCGGGCGCTGGGGGCTCGAGGCGGCCGCGGCCCCGGGGGTGGCACAGGGCGGTTCCACGGGCAGCCCCATCCTAGCTCCGAACCTGGGGTGGGTGTGCCGGGAATGTCCCGTCCCATCAGAACCTCCCTGTCCCCGCAGGCGTCTCGGCGGGATGGACGGTGAGCCGGCAGCCGGGCCCCAGGGCCCCGGCCCCACAGCGCGGGGAGCGGAGCAGGAGGATGGCAGCCGGGCAGCCGGGGCACTGCCCACCTCCGGCACCCGCACCGAGCCCCGCGCCGGCCGTGGGGACAGGCCCGTGGTGGTGTCGGTGGTCACCAACTCGGCCTTCGAGGGGGCCCCGCCGCCCTACTCGCCCCCGGACCCCAAGAGCTTTCACCACCTCCACCCGCCATTCCCAGCCGGCTTCTACCAGCAAGCGCCCGTCTTTTACCAGCCGGGGCCAGGACCGCGGTCCTTCCCAGCCCCGGGCATCCCACCCGGGCCCCTGCCCTACACCACCGTACGTATCCCCCACCCCGATGTGTTCCTGCCCCCCTCATCTCCCCTCCCGGGTTTGTGGGGTTCCGTGCGGTGCCCCCAGTGATGCCTGAGCAGCACAGCCCGGGAGGGCAGCGCACGCAGGGGGCTTGCAGCTCTAACCAGCCCCTGTGCCGCAGTACAACGCACAGCCGGGCGCGGGGCCGTTGCCCGCCGGCCGCGGGCAGCAGCTGCCCAAGGACTACATGGTGGAGTCAGTGCTGGTGACCCTCTTCTGCTGCCTGGTGACCGGGGTCATAGCCCTCGTCTACTCCCATGAGGTAAGGAAGGACTCACCTGGCAGCCTCGAAGCCCCTCCTGGTGCTGCGGGTCTCTCCTAACCCCTCCCCTTCTCCCCCCTGCACCAGACCCGGGCTGCGCTCGCCCGTGGGGACGTGGCCCAGGCGTACGTGGCATCCAGAAAGGCGCAGTCCCTGGTCCTCTTCAGCCTCCTCTTCGGGTTGTTCGCCTCTATCACCTGGATCATCTACGTCCTGGTGTCCCTGTACCTGTGACAACGACCCTGAGCCCGAGGGACATGACGTGTGCCGAGAGCTGCTTGTGGCTCACCGCCTGCGGGGCACGGGCAGGTGAAGCTGCCGCAGCCTTGTGTGCAAACGGGTGACAATGAAGTGTTATTGGGGCTGGGGGGCAGCGTCCGTCCTTCCTGGCGGGGCGAGGGGCTGCCCCGGAGCCTTCCCCATCTGCTCAGCCCCGCGAGCCCCGGCGAGGGCAGAGGGAACCCAGAGCAAGGAGATGCCGGCGCTGTGTCCTGCTGGATCCAGCTCTGCGCAGGGAGCTGGGTGGGATCCACGGGCGGGATCAGGCTCTGCTGCCGGATGCTGAACTCCCTTGCTGTGGGCTGTCCCTTGGAGCTGCCAGATGGGACTCTGGTGCAGAGGGAGCCTCTTGTAGGATTGGGGTTGGAGATGGAGCAAAAGTAACAGGTGCGTGGGAAGCCCTCACTGGTCGTTAATGATGTGAGAAGATACAAACCCATGCATGCAGTTGTGCAGTAATTCTGCACACGCAAATACACACACATACACACACACACACACTGTATTGCCACCTTCTTGCTGCTTCCAGATTGAAATAAAATACAGCCGTAGCCACAGCTTCTCTTTTCTCTGCACACCAAGGACCTACACCTCCCCTTGCCATGGCCTTTGTCCACCACAAAATTCAGGGCAAGTTCTCCTGCAATAGCTGAAATCAGTGTTTTCCCAAGAGCAGCTGGGCATGAGGGTTCCAGCCCATGCAGGACCCCGGGGGAGTCTCCACACAGCCCCGGGCCTAAGGGTGCCACTGGCTGAGCTGCTTGGGGGGACAATGAGCTGTGGACAGACCCCTCCCGCTGTGCCCGGCCCGTGGGATCAGGGGGCACGTGCTCGGTCAGTGTCTGGGCATTCTCCTCCTGAGCTGGCCCATGACAATTCTTTCCAGAGGAATTTTGAACCCTGTCCAGGACTGAAATAGCACCGCAGAGCAGCTCGACCGCTGCAGGGGTTATTTATAGCCCTCGGCTGCTGGCCCACGGCCACTGCATGGGCTGTGCACACGCCGGGGTCTGGGCAGCCAAAACCCCTGACACCGGGGACACCGGTGCCCAGAGAAGGTGACAGGATTAGATTTTGCCTCCCAAGTGTATGGCTTGTATTGGGTCAAAGCCATCTTGGCAGAGGGAGGGAAGAAATTGACAGTGAAAAAATAAAGGGAAAAGGAGCCATGGGCAGAGGAAAACCAGGGTGGTACAGGAGAAAACACGAGGCCACACCAGCGCCAGAGGCGGATTCGATTGTCACTTTAATCCACAGACTGTGCATGCACTGTAAACAGGATCATCAGGCAGGTTCGTTATTGGTGTTTTATTTGTCTTTAATATAAAAGTTACAGGTCTGAAATGTTCGCAGGAAGATGCCACCATTGGGGTGAGTGGTAAATCTATAATACAACAGAACTGCTTGGGGGGAGCGGCCTGGCAGCGGGGCAGGGGGCTGGTGACTGGGGCATCGCTCCTCCCCGCTCCCTGCCCCGCGTGGAGAGGGGACTCACTCTCTTCCCTCTCCCCAAAAAGAAGTGATGGCCTTGAGGACGCTGCCTGCAAGATGGGAACACACTCATGACCAGGCTTGCACAGGGATGTTCTGGGCTTCTGCTCCCCAGGGACTGCTCCTGCAGAGGGTGGGGTCTCTGCTCAGCAAACCTGAAGCTGCTCCAGGAAAGGGGAGCCTCCTTTAGAGTCCCTCCAGCCCTGCAAGCCCGGCCCGAGGTTGGGACATGAGCCAGAAGCTGTGGCTGGGACACTGCTCAGCTGGGGGTGACAGCAGAGAAAGGGGAGAAGGGGGAGGAAAGCTGCGGGGCTCAGCCCCATCCCACTGGATGAGGTGCTGTGGCCACTCAGACCTCCTGTCCCCGTGCCACGGGCTGAGCCTCTGGCTCTGGGGGGGCTGGCAGAGGGCGGGGAGCGAGTCCTCCTTTGGTGATGGCTAACTGGGCTCATGGGTTCAAGGGCAGGGAAGAACCTGCAACAGCTCCCGCTGGCAGGGGAGGGGGGGAACACCCCGGTGGGGATCACAGAATCACAGAATATGCTGACTAGAAAGGGACTCAGCAGGGTCACTGAGTTCAACTCCTGCCTCTGCACAGGACATCCCAAAAATCCCACCATGTGAGAGTGTTGTCCAAACATTTCTTGATCTCAGACAGGTTTGGTGCTGTGACCACTGCCCTGGGGAGCCTCTTCAGTGCCCCACCACCCTCTCGGGGAAGGACTTTTTCCTGATATCCAGCCTAAACCTCTTCTGACTCAGCTCCAGCTGTTCCTGGGCCCTCTCAGTGACAAGTGAAGAGCTCTGCACCTGCCCCTCTGCTGCCCCTTGTGAGGCTGCTGAAGATCAGAGAGGTCTCCCCTCAGTCTCCTCCAGGCTGAACAAACCAAGTGCCCTCAGCTGCTCCTCACAAAGCCCCTCCAGACCCTTCCCCATCCTTATGGCCTCCTTTGGACACTCTAATAGCTTAATGTCTTTTTTATATTGTGGTGCCCAAATTTAGTGTTGTCAGCAAACTTCCTCAGTATCCCTTCCAGTCCCGTGTCCAGGCCATCAATGAGGATGTTGAAGAGCACAGGGCCAAGGATGGAGCTCCGTAGAACTCCACCAGTGACCAGTGCCAGCCTGTTGTCACCCCAGCCCCTGTCTGTGCCTGACCCATAACATGGGCACTCAGCTGGATGGAGACAAACTGCTCCCTCCCATCCCTCTGCCCCCTCGAGCCCCAGCCAGGACCTCTGCACCCCTAGCAGGGTGTGGGGCAATGGGCTGCAGTCCCAGAGCCGCCACCACACACGGCCCTCCTAGGACAGCCTGGCCACTGCACCCCAGGGCTGCTCAGAGCCACCAGGGTGAAGCCCACACCCCATCCTGGGTGCATTCATCGGCCTTTTCCCCACCTCGCCACGCTGGGCTTTTCAAAGATCTTATTTACAAAGGAAACACGGGCATTACCTCCTGGGAAGCCTCTGGGGATGGCAAAGCCTTGGCTGGGCACAACACACAGCTCCAGTGCCCTCAGTGCCATGAAAATAAACCACTTTTGAAGTGTTCTGGCTCGGACACCGCGGTTCAGCACAGCAGATTCCTGCTCCTTCGGCTCTGGGGCTGCACAGAGCTGTGCTGGACCCCACACTCCCCTCCCCCAGAAGATGCCCTCGTGGGGGGGCTCTCTCTGTGCTTGGCCACTGTGTGAGTCCCGTGCCTGACAAACAGCCAAGCTGGGTACAACCCCGGGCTGCTGCTCCCCCCTGGGAGTCAGGCAGAGCTGGCCGAGGCTTTGCAATGTGTTTGGAGAAGGAAAGGAGCGCAGCTCTGATTCACCCAGAACAAACAGAGCCTTTAGCAGGCACAGAGCTGCTATTGAGAAATAAGTTAAGGATGCTCTGTGGAACTCCACATCTGTATTCCTTGGGAGCTGCTGCCCTAAACCTGCAGGATTTTGTTAGAACTCTGTAAAAACCTGTGGCCAGGTGACAGGGAGATGAGGAGGGGATTGCAAGGCTGCTGAAACCTGCAGGGCACACTCACACCCACGATGCAGCTGCAAACCATTGGAGCAGGACAGAGAGGAGGGATGTGAAATGGCCTGGCTGGGGCTGTGCTGGGGAGGACACGCTGGGTGGGACACAGAGGGGGGAGAGAGGGGCTGAGTAAGGCACACTGAACAGACTGGGGTTGACACTGTGTGTGTGGGAAATGACACCCCTGCCTCGCCCTTCCATGCTGGGCTGTCCCTGCCCTGCTGGCACCAGCACGGCGGGACTGGGGACAGGAACCTGCTGGGGGTCCTGCCAAAGCGGGGGTCTCAAAGCACAGCACCAAGGGTCCCAACGGGGACCCCCGGAGAAAAACATTTGGCAACAGAGAGAGGAGAGAGGAGTGGGGTGGGAGGACAGGGTGGCACAGGGCTCCTTCCTGGTTCCCATTTCCAACCCAGAAATGGATCCACTGGCTCCTTCATGAGGCTCCTGCCCCTGCTCTGCAGCCAGTGCCCACCCGGCTGCCCCGAGCCTCCTTTATCCAGCACTTGGAACAACATTGTCACTGGTTGTGGATTTTGTACAGACTGGTTTGCACGTTTTTTTTCCTATAAACTCATCGGTATTCAGACATGCATCAAAAATCCCCAGGGGGTTCTAAACACTAGGTTATGTACAGTCTGTATCCTACAGCATTTCCTGTGCAAAAGCTAAGTACCATCGCTAAGAGACACGGGGTCACAGACAGGTGACCCCCAGTACCTGGGCAGTCCACGTTTCCAGGTTCAGAGGGATTTACCGTTGCTTAAATAACGAGATCTGAGAGGAGGAGGGGGATGTGATGACTGGAGATGGCGGGTCCCTGCCCACATTTTCAGTGCCTCTTTCGTATCTACGACCAGTGCCTTCCTCCCGTGAAGAAGGCGCCAGAGATCTGGGGTGAGCCGAGACCCCTGTAAACACAAGCAGCTCTCTGACAGCAGAGCTCCTCTGGCAGGCAGCGGGAGATGCTCCCACCCTGGTGAACACACTGGGAAGGTGGCATTGCAGGGGAGACTCCAACCCTTGGCTTCCACGGCTGCTGCTGCCCGACGCCGCTCCGGAGACGAGTCAGCGGGTGCCGCGCTGCTGCTGCCCCTGCTCTGCCCGTGGAAACGAGAGCCAGGGTGCGCCTGGATGCAGCGGGCCGGCAAACCAGCAGCACGCTTGCGTGGGACACTCCTTCCACACAGCTCTGTCCCCGAGGTTAAAGCTGGTTCATGGCACAGAGGGACGGGAGGAGGAGGAGGAGGGCGAGTGCAGCGAGCACCGGCCGATCTCTGCCCTCGGCGGCTGCGCCGGCGCCTCCGGCCGGCTGCGAGCGCCCGGCATTCCCACCCCCAGGGATGGCTGCCAGCTGGGAGGGAGGGTGTGTCATCCAGTGGCAGGTACAAACATTGAACTCCAGTCTCATAGCTGCCCTCGGCGCCTCTGCGGAGCAATTCTCCTCGCACAACCCCTCCTCCTAGGTTTTCTCTTCCCGATCTGTTTTCCGCCTCGTGATGTTCCGAGGTTTGATTTTCAGGGACAGTTCCCACAGGGCCTCCTCAGCCAGGTGGTCGCTGAAGTCGTTGAAGAATGACACTATGTCGTCGTTCCTTTTGATGTCGTAATGTCTGGAAAACCACAGAGGAGCTGCAGTTACACAAGGGCTACCTGGGGACCTCTCCCGGCTCTGGGCCGCCCCTGTCCCGCTCCGAGGACATCCAGCACTGTGTACTCGTGACAGTGGGGGCACACCACAAAGGGGCAAATCCCATCACTGAACTGGGGGGAAAAGGGCACCTATCACACAGAGATCAGCAGTTAGATCTGCTGCCTCTGCTGCAAAACAGCCCTGAAGAAAACCCTGAATATCCCAGAGAACACAGGAACTAGCAGTGGCAAAACCTGAAGGCAAAACGTGTCTGGATCTCAAAACTACTATCAGAAAAATGTCCTCGCAATGTTTCTCTAACCTAGAGAGGGAAGGAGACTGATTAGAGCCCTGTTGCTCCCAGACCTCCTTACATCTCCCTTCCCCTTGCACAGGGGATTCCATGTCCAAGCCCCCCTGCCCCAAGCCTCACCATGATGCCCCAAAGCCAGCTCAGAGCCCCCCCTGCTGCACTTACACTTGCTGGAAGCACCTCATGCTGTCCAGGATGTTAAACTGCTGCCAGCGCTTGGAAAAGTTCACTTTGCTGTCAATGTAATCAGGGTTTCCCAGATGGACAAAGGTCAGGTCCTGCAGAATAAGGCCTCTGAAAGAGGGAAAGGGGCAGCAGGCCAAAGAGTAGGCAAACAGACACAGAGGTTAGTCACACAGGGCAGGGTGGCCAGCCAAAAGGCAGCCCAATAAAAATCAACAGCTTCCCACTGCCACCAGAATGGCAGCCTTATCCAGAGGGAAACATTCCCCAGCAGCAGATCCAAAGGGGCTCAGATGGAAACACCGCCAGCTGGCCACCCTGCCCCACACAAAGTGCTCCAGAGAGGCCCCGTGGGCTGATGTGGCACCGTGGTGCCCTACCCCCGATGCTGGGTGAAAGGCAAGGGCTGAGCTCAGCAGCAGCTGCTGAGAAATCCTGGAAGGAACCGTTTCAATGTACAGAAGCAATGGCAGAGGCAGAAGTGCCCACTCACAGGTAGGGGATGCAGGGGGGCTCCACGTCGGCCAGGGCCGCCCGGTAGGCGCGGAAGGACGAGGAGCTGTCGATCAGGGTGCAGTACTCAGCCAGGCCCTGGCAGGACACAAATCCCGTGGTGACACCGCTGCTGCAAACCCATTTTCTTTGTCACCTCCCCCCAGAGAGCCACACAGAGCAGGGAGTTAATGCCATCCTGCAAACACCTCCAGCTGATTTACTCAGCCCGACCCCGGGGTGTTCATGCAGAGCCCTGCTGCCTTCAGCCTCCCCAAGCCTTGCGCTGCAGGAGGAGGAGGGGGAGGCTGCTCTCCCCTGTGACTCTGCTGGCACTCCTGCAGCTGCCAGAATGCCCAGCCACGCTGCAGGCTTCCAGCACTGTGGGATTTTACCCACTGGAGAGCAGTTATCCACCCTCCCTCCACCCTGGGACACTGCTGAGCTGTCCAACCCCTCAGCTGTTTCATACAGAACCACACTTATCCTTCCCCCAGAGATCACAGTCCCCACTGCTCCTCACCTCTGAGGTTTGCTTCTGCCACTCCAGCCTTCGGATGGGTGCAGAATCCAGTGCAGAAAGAATGGCCAGATAGGAATTAAAATTATTCAGCTTTCGTAAGTGCTGTGAAGAGGGAGAATATTCCAGTTACTCGAGAGCTCTGAAAAGCCTTCCAGCATCAAACAGCTCTACCAAGCAGAGGGCCCCACTCCCCTGCTCCTTTAAGGAGCAGAGTGTGTGATTCACAGGAAAAACCAAGCTGGTACCTTCATAATCTTTATAAATTTAAGGAGCAGCCTCTCTCGGTCCTGGGCTTTCTCTTGTAGCATAATTATTGAACGGACCCTGAAAGAACAGACAGAATAAAAGATAAACCCACTTAAGCAGAGCTCAGATTTCCTCATGTTTCATTAAGAAAACTGATCACTGATAGGGATGGGCCAGTACTAAAAAGTTCACAATACCTCCAACTTAAATGGAGCACTCTAATCCACAGCAAAGACAGGATAATTTCACAGAGTGCGTTTATTTGCGAGGGGAATTTTTCTTTCAAGGGCTCAGTGATACTGAAAACTAATTCCTCTGAGTTACAAGGCCCTCCACAATCCTCCTGATTTTATTTCTGCTGTGCTCTGGGGGTCTTTGATAAGTGCTCTGCATTTACTTCCTGGCCAAAAATATACATTATCCCATTTGTAACAAAGGAACCCAAGTCTGTGAGGAATATCTGGAATATTTGCAAGGCATTGGAATTTAAGCACAGTTCAGTGCCATGGCTGCTCTGAGCTCCTTACCAGTAGGACATGTTATTAAAGTGCTCTGTGAACTGTGTCAGGTTGGGGCTCTTCTCTTCATTTTGTTCCTTCGCCCAAAGCAAAACTTCTGGGATCTGCCAAGGAAGAAGAGGAGAGAGGTGGGAAAATATCACACATTAAAATCGGATTTTTACCCCAAGATTCCCAGTTGCAGCCTGTGTTAACAGCCGCTTGCTGACACAAGATCAGCTGTGCCCTGCAATCCAGCAGGTGTCTGGGAGAGCTGGCAGGGAATACCAGACATTGCAGAGGCTCCAACCCCTCCCACTGCCCTCAGCCCACCCTCATCTCCGTACCTCGATTTTATAGAAGAGTTCAGCATCCAGCAGGGTCAGCTGCTCGGCTATTTCATGACTGTGGAAATCATGCAGTGTCCCTGGCCTGTGCAAAACAAAGGAGCAAGTACAAAGGCTCAGCAAATGTGACCTGTTTTCTTATCTTTCTTGTATTTTGAGCTGAGGAAACTCTTGTGCTGTCAGGGAGGGGATGCCCTGGCTCTCAGGGGACCAAGATCCGGTTACGTGCACCCTCCCTCACCTGGCTGCCACCCCTCGGGCCGCGAGAGGTTTGATGGAGTTGGCGTAGCTCAGCATTTTCTTCTGATCCACTTTGTCCAGGATGTTCTTGCGCAGCACCCTGGCCAGGCTCAGCTCCCCGCTGCACACCAGCCGGAACACCAGGTCCATCAGCAGCTTCAGGATTTCCTCTGTCAATTCCACCAAGCTGAGAGGAAGATGGAAAACCCAGGGAAGGCATCAGAGCTAAGACACTGAGCTATGGGGTTTGTATCTGAACTGAGTCTCATCGCTCTTTTCTTCAAGCAGAATTGGGTGACTGGAATTCCTCTTCTTCCCAGCTCTTCCTTCCCCAGAGATCTCCCCTTTATTTGTTGTTTTAAAACCACTGACCCAGTTAGGACACACCGAGAACCTGTTCCTGCAACACGAGGGCTCAGCACTACAGGTGTCTCGCTGGTCAGGGTTGGGGATTTCAGCTGTCATTATTGATGGGGTTAAAAAAACCACATCTCCCCTAAAAAACACATTTTCCCAGCTGCCAGATTTCTGTGCGTTACTGACCCTGCACCCCAAAATGAAGAAGGCAACTCACCACAGCTCATCCACCACTCGCACCAGCACGAAGAAGGTGTTCTTACTGACTCGCTTCTTGAACGTGTCCGGGAAGTGGCAAAACTTCTCATATGTTGGTTGCAAATTAAAGAATCAACTCAGTGTGGTCAGACCAGCATCAGTGCAATTCCCAACTGCCTTGAGGAACCATAAAATCATTGACTGGTTTGGGGTGGAAGGGACCTTAAAAATTATCCAGTTCCAGTCCCTACCACAGGCAGGGACACCTTCCACTGGCCCAGGTTGCTCAGAGCTCCATCCAGCCTGGCCTTGAGCACTTCCAGGGATGGGGCAGAACACCACACTGTTCTGTCCTGATGGGAACTGGTACTCCATTTCCAGGAGATAAGGGACACTGATATGGCTCTAATTAAGATGGCATTAAACTGACACCAGCTGCTGGGAGCAGGGGGTGTGAGGAGGTACTTACACCTCGCAGAATTGAGAGCAGGTGTACCCTGAAATTGTTCTCTCTAAGGTGGAATTTAATGAGCAGCACTTCCCTACAGTGATCTCCCCCACTGGTCTGTGATATCTGGTCCCAACAGATCTCAGATGTCACCTCTACCTTCCTTGCTGCCCAATCTGCTGCAAGGAGGACAGTGACAGGGGCGACAGCACAGGTTGAAAATCCTTCTGCCAGGTGGCCAAAAGGACAGAGAACAAGGTTATCAGTCAGGCAGCACTGGCAGGGGCCTGCAGGGACACCCCACACGGGATTGTGACCCGGGCTGAGCCGTGCCGTGCCCTCGGCCGCCGGTGCCAGCCGGAGCAGCAGCTCTGCTGCAGATGGCACTGATGAGCTGCAGCAGGACATGGTGACGTCAGGCTCCTCTGACGTGGGTGCACAGCACCAGAGCCCACGGGGCCTGGGCACTGCCCGGACCCAGACCCTGCCCTGCTGCACGGAGGAGGCACGGGAAGGGGACCGAGGGCAAGGGACAGCAGCAGGGTGCTCAGAGAGAGGCCTTCTCCATCCTCTGCCAGGAATGCTCACCCTGCACATCAGGGCCCTGCCTCACTGCCAGGTACAAGCTCAGCTCAGGACTGGGAGGCCAAGAGCACAGCATCTTCACGGCTGAGTTTATTGCATTAAGAGAGAGAAGGTCTTGATGGTTTAATCATCTCTAATACCAAACTACACCTGCCCAAGCAGGCAATGCCCATGGCCCCTCTGGAAGGCAGAAGGTGCTCTGCTCCCCACTCTATAAATGAGATGTCCTAAATAAAAGACCAGGTCCCCAGTGACATACAGAAAACCTGAACTGCTCCTCTTCCTAGCCAGGACCCTCAGGAGACAACTCTCAGGTCCAGTATCCACTGTGACTGGACCTGCCCTGCAGCAATTCCCATTGGAGAGAGTGGAGGTGAAGGAATTCCTGCCTGGGACCAGGGCCAGCACATCCCTGACCATGCTGCCAGCAGGCTTTTGACCAAAAAGCTTGCCAGCAGCTCCCTCCACAACAACTGTCCAGCTCTGATTCCCGGTCGGAGTGAACTGCCACAAGCAAAAGGATATCTGTACTGCAGCTTCTTGATGAGCTCTTCGGGGGTAATAAATGTCCTGTATGTAGTCAGAAAGGCTTCACAGTACAGCACCAGATCTAGGGAAAAAGGCAAGAAAGCCTCAGTCAACCCTGCTTTCAGAAAAAGGAGTTTCTTGTAAGGTTGAATCCAGATGTACAGAGGAGGACGTGGACACGTTTTGGCACGAATGAGCTTCCCAGAAACGCTGTGCTGTTGGTCTTTACCAGCAGATGGACCCTCTGGCACAAGAGCAGCGGTGACACTGCCCTGTCCCCACCGGCCTGGCCCTCACTCCCACTTGCAGCACTCGGGCTTGTGCCTCATAAAAGGGTCAGTGAAAAACACTCACTTGTGGGACAGGAACTATCAATAATGTGTAAAGGAAAAATGTAGTTTAGACCTTGGGGATGCTTTAAAGAGAAGATCTGATGGCAAGAGGTGATGCCTGCTCTGGTTTTGGTGCTCAGGCAGGTCACTCTGCCCTCCCAATGAGGAACACACGTGTTCCAACACATGCTGTGGTGCTGCAGATCCTCTGCCCTTGCTGAGTTCCAGGAAATCCATCCCAGGACAGCGTAAATAGAAGATTATTCCCAGCCAAAAGAAAAGCAAATTGCACTGCAAAAACTGATGCTGCCACAGCCGTGATCCTGCCCCAACAGAGCCATGGTGCATGCAGCCAGCCTGCATTAATTCATCTGCAAGGATGGGGTGCTACAGGGCCTGGAACTGCAAAGGCTTTGGGCATTATCATGGGCACAGAGGATGGAATTTGAAGAGGCAGGAATTGCAAACAGGAATGCAGATGTCAGGCCAAGACTGCAGAACACTTGCAGTCCCAATGCCTGGTCACTGTGGACAGCAGTGCCAAAATGGGAGCACTGGGCATGAGTCCCAGCATAAAGCAGGGGCACGGCAGCAGGGTGTGCAGTGCATGGCACCCTGCCCCTGCCAGCAGCACTGCACCAAGGGAGGAAAAGCTCCTGTTGTGCCTGCCCAGGCTCGGCTGTACATGCACAGCTCGCTCCAGCCAGGACAGGCATCACCCCATACCCACGTGCTGTAACACCCAGCCACTGCTGAGAGGTGGGAAGGAGCAGGGCACAGAGCAAGAGCTGTGCCTCTCTACCTGCAGTGTTTCTCTTGGCAGGAACCTCACCTTCCTCTTGCTCTTAGATCAGGGAGTGCTGCTGCCTCTTGGTTACAGACAGCAGAGGCTGGGTGGTCACGTCAGGGGTGAGCCCCAAGCCTTGTCCAGCTCTAATCCTGCACTCACAGCAAGTGTGTGTGGCTGTGAGCACTTCACTGACCACGGATTTCATTCCTGAAGACCACAGGTCTCTATTTATTCCTTATGCCATTTAGCTTTTCCAGAAAACTCAAATGGACAAGAAGCATCACGCACCAGGGCGTGGAGTCACATTTATTCTGGGTTCCCATCTGCCCAAAAGGCAACGTGAGGTAATACAGCTGGTCTGCTCTGGCACGTGAAGCTGCCAAGAAATTCATCTTTAAAGGAAAGCCTCTTAACTCTACCCCTCTGTGCCGTTTGGCTGATTGATTTACAAGCCCCGAATTCTTCTCATTGTAAGCTTAATTCATTAACCCTCTCAGTCACCCCAGCAGTGGGTTAGCATAGCACAAATTCCTCTGTGCTCCATTCAGCGCCTGGGAGGATGGGCTCAGGCACTGGGAACTGTCGCCTGCCCGAGCTCCCTCCACCCAGCTCTCCACAGCTGCACCACTGGGCAGATAAAACCCTGCTCTAGCTTCTCCCAGTCCTGAAAGGTTCTGCACAGCTCTCACCCCACTGCTTGCAGAACCCTCAGAGCCCCCTGTTCACGAACTGGAGGTCCAGCACTCACCCCCTTATCAAGCAGCTGTCTTTCAACAGGAGCAGTAGGGAAGTTTTTTGTTGTGATGCTTGTTCCAGAGAACAGCAGGAGTAAAGAAGAGTTTCTCTATTCCACTTTCAGCATGTTTATAAGGGATATTTCCACCACCTCATTTAGACTATTTTCTTTAATATACATTTCCAGCCTTGGCACAATCAACTGCCTCCTCCTCCCTGGTGTGTTTCTAACTTTGGTCCTTTCTGCCTGGATTCGATGCCCAGTGCAAAGTGGGAAACACAGTTGTCAGGGGAAGGATTTTCCTGCTAGCTGAATGGTGCTGGTAAGTAATTGCAAACATCTTATGCTACAGTAAAACCCCTGTCATTTAAAAACGTACATGACAGATATTTCCCCTTTGACTATCAACCTCTAAACTACGAGCGCTGAGTGATTCAGAGGGTTAGTGTTTTGCCTCCCAGGAGATAAGGAGATCAATCCTGGTTAAGGCCATCAGCACAAATGTGTTTGGCAGGTTCAAATAACTCTCTGGAAACACTGCAAAGGCTGTCTTTGCCACAGGTCTTGGAAAGGAGCTGCTTCGTGTGTGTGGTGACTGGGTTTGGACGGATAAAGAGGGGTTTTAACAAATCTAGAGCTAAGGGTTGCTAACATTCTCTCTCCTCGCCCATGTCTCTTCTTTTCTACTGAGGATTCCCTCTCTGAACTGGTCTGGGTGGCTACCAGGACACAAGTGGTACAGAGTGGCACTAGGAGGTGGCACGGTAAATTGAAAATACGGGGTGTCAGCAGAGCAGCACCTGAACAGACTCCTGATGCCCACGGGTACTGCATTAGACCCAAACCAACATCCCTTTTCCCTACCTTGATGCAACATTCCAGTAACTCCTACATCACCACTGCCCAGAAATTCTAAGGACAAGGAGCAACACTGGAAACAGGATCCATGCACAACAGGCTGGTCACACCTGCACTCACAGCAGGCAGTGGCCCAGCTCAGCAGGTACAGGGACACCAACACAGCACTGTCACTGGTGTGCCTCATCTTCCAGATCCAGGCAAGGGCTGGGAGGAGTTAATCCCATCCCTGCTGCTTAATGGAACCACCAGGGGCTTATCCAGCTTACCTCCATCTCCCACAGATAAACACAACCCCCCAAGCTCAGAGGATCTGTGCAGACTCTCCCCCAGCCCAGCTGCCTGTGGCCACGGGGCAGAGGACAGGCAGCCAAAGCCGTGCCAGGCTGTGCCCCCAGCTGTGCCCTGCTGCTCCACGTACCTTTCCTGTCGGTCTCTGTGGCGTGCACCAGCAGAATGTCTCCAGATCCACCACGGACATCTGGCCCGTCATCCCCCTGCAATGGGAACACAGCCACGTTAGGCACAGCCCAGGCTCCCTTAGGCCTGGTTTAACATCGCTGGGGTTCCAGCTCAGCACCAACTGGCAGCGAGCACACTGCTCCTGGCACTGCTCGCAGCACAAGCTGGGACACGGCCTTCAGTGCTGGGATAATCCTGCAATTTGAATAGAGCATTTGGTGTCCCAGATGAGGAGTTGGGCTGATCCTTACTCAGGGTCTCTAACTCCTTAAAGCCAGGCTGTGAAGCTCAGCGAAAGCTGAACTTTCTGCCCACAGAAGAATGAGCAGAAATGCCACAAATACTCCCAGAAGACCTTCAGCAGGGCAGCAGCACTGTGTGAACTGTCTCAAAGGGCAGGATCACGTACCACACTGGCTGTGGGGTGGGAGGTCAAGCATTCAACTTGCATGTTCCTGGAACAGCAAAACCTCGCGAGTTAATGCCCTAATCTGGAACTATTTGGCTGGAGGTCACCTGAAACGATCCAATAATTGGAAGAAGAAAACAGCCCTGTTAATTGCTTGACCCCTGCCTTACCACTCTCTAAAACACATCTTTCTTCTAGCTACTGCATTTCATGGCTTAAAACATGCAAAACTGATCCACCACTCAGCAAGCAGTTCCCACACTGTAGGAAGCAGCTCGCAGTGACAGTTCTATACTGCTTCGAACACGTAGATCAGAAAGAAAAGAAAGAAAAAAGACACTAAGACACAGATCTGCTAGTCCCAAATGTTCAGAAATCACTGATTTTTAAATGTTTTTTAAAGGAAACAATCCATCAGAGGAGGCTGGAGTTGTGTCTGGCTTCCCTTAGGAATGTCTTTATCGCTTCAGTATGCAAAACAGTGAAACAAGCTCTGATTACAGCCATGGAGCAGCTCTAAGATGTGAATTTTTCAGGTGACCCTCTGGCAAGACTCATGAAATACCACTTAGAGAACAAGTAAAAGCTTCTCACTCTCTCCTGCACATCTCAGCTGACCAAAGAACACTACTGAAGTGCCAGTAAATGATCTATTCTCTCTGTTTTTCAGCCAAGCCCCCTGACAGTCTGAAAGCTTCGAAAGCCTGCACATTCCCTGCAGCTGCATGTCACAGCCAGCGTGGTTCAAGAGCACAGTGAGCAAAGCTGGCTGGGAGTGCACCCAAGGCTAGACACAAAGCTATTTCTCAAACACACAAACAGTTCCTTTGGCTGCTTTTCCACATCAGTAACGTCATGTCCTGCTCATTCACCTGCTGAACCTGCCATCAGAGAGAAAGGCCAACACCCTCACCCACACCTGGATTTATTGTGCTCAGGCTCTCAGGTGATTCATTTCAGACTGTCAGAGGCTGAAGAGGTGGGAAGGGGCAGGCTGGGAAAAGGGCACAAGGTGTGCTGGTTTTAGGGAGACATCTCACCTATTGTTAAACCCTCACTCACTGCTGGTGCTCCCTGCCTGTACCAGCAGCCTTCACACACACCCCACTCCTGCTGCAACCTAGTTTTTCCTATCAAATAAAAGGTGATGCCTTGTTTGTGCACACAGAGAATCAGATTTCAGCTCAGAGTAAACCAAGGAGTAGGAAAACAAACCCTGAATGCACCTACCTCTTGCTTCAGTGTTAATCTAGACATGATTTCACTGTGGTCAATAAGGGACAGCTCATCTACCTCTTCCTGCAGCTGTGATGACTCCAAAGTATCTGGTGACTGTGGCTGCCTGTGAAAAAAAAGAGAAATAACCTTCATCAAATGACAGTAAGTACACAGGCACTCTGGAGGTAAATCTTTTGCAAACAAGCCCGAATGTCTGGCTCTAACTCTGTTGCTTTGAGCATCTCTTGAAAAAGAGAAAGATAAACCTTTAGGACCTGAACACTTGTCTGTCTGCATTTCTGGCAGACAGGATTTTACTATAAGTACACACTTCCATGTCTCCTTAATCCACCAAATTTTTAGTGCACACAAATCTAAGCCCTTCCTCAAGTGTATAGAGACTGAGCACACTCTGCACATACATATCTTAGTCAGTTCATGACCTGTTGTGCTGAGACAACAGCAAAGGGGAGATGACAGGTTCTGGCTCTGCAGGAAAATAAAGCAGAAAATCACGACCATTTTTTTGGTGTACATCCCCCTCTAGAATTCCTACCCCCAGAGGCTGGTACTCTTCAGCCAGGACATGTCCTCTCTNAAAAAAAAAAAAAAAAAGTACTGATGTTCCTCACAGCTTTCCCCAGGCACAGGCCAAAATCCCGTGCACCAGGCAGTACTTTGAGCAGATAGTGAGATTTGCAGAGCACTCTTGTGTTGTCTCCTTCACTGCAGGGATTAAAACCCTCAAACCAACTGCAGGAAAATGGGGGAGGGAAGTTGACTGTCACACACAAATTACGCTCCTCTCTATTTTTGCTTTAGAAATGCAATTGCAGAGCAATCTCGAGCAGCAGGGAAGCACTCACTCCACTCCTCCTGAAGCCCATCTGTTACAGCTTGCACCTCTTCATTTACATAGGCAAATGATAGCTAAGAGCATTAGAAAGGATATAAAACCTCCTGCTCCAGGGCCTCAGCCAGCCTCTAACTAGCAGGGTTAGGAAGAAATTTCCCTCTGGAAGACTATTCCAAACAGCAATAGAGACTCTTTTCACACGTCTCCCTGGAAGCAGGAGGGAGCAGCCAGTGTCAGTGACAGCACTGCAGTGAGATGGGCTGAGGATGGCTAACACAGGCTGCATTAACCCCCACGGGCTCCCTGAGTGCAGCAAGGATATCTTGCCAGGATTCTCCTCGTTCACCAGGACCCCACCACGCACTGGCTGTGCAATAAAAGCGGGCTTAGAAGTTTAGACAGCATGGAGGAGGTTTAGGGCAGAGCAGGCAGCCCCAAGGATGGCTTGGCAGAGGGGATGTCGGGACTCTGCACCCTTCAAAGCTGGAAGGAGGACACCAGGGGGTCAGGCTCACCTTTCAGCACCATCTTTGCCCTCCTTCCCCATGGCACTGCTGTTCAAAGCGGAGTCTTTGGAGAGGCCGTCTTTGACAGGGGGAGATTCCTGCCAAGAGAAAGGAGTTTTTCATCATTACACGGGGTCCTTGAGCCCAGCGAGCCTTGCATTTACAGTCTGCCTGCCTCTAAATGGCCCTTTACTGTAAATTCCTACAGAGCGGTTAAAGATTGATGCAAGTTAATGCCAAATGCCAGGAAAACACAGAAGTTAATCAGACAGGAAATTTGGGAGCATCTCTGGAGGCCAGTGTAATTAGTACTGTTTGCTTTTAACATTGTGAAATGATGCTGAAAGTTACAACACAAGTCAGCTGTTGTCTTCGATTTTAACCCTCTCATGACCTTTTATTTTTCCTCCAGCCCTTCCTGTTGAAATACACTTTTCCTCCTGCCTTAATCCAAACAGACACAGCCAGCTCTAAGCTCTCCAGTTTCAGTTCCCCTCCTGATCACAGCCCCCCTGCCTCAGGGGGTGGATGCTCACTGCTTCCTACCTCCCTTTTCTCCCATCAGAAGAGGTTTTGCAATGATGCAACATTTCCACTCCACAACTCAGGGCTGTGGAAATGAGGCTAATGCAAAAAAGCAGAACCGGCTGAACCCACGGCACGGAACAGCAGGTAGAGAGCTCAGAGCAAAGATACAGCATTTTAAATTAGCCATTTATTAAGGAGACAAATAGCCATGAACAGCAAATGGGAATATTAATCCAACAGTGTCAGGAGTTTAGAATTATTTAACATCACGCAGAGTGAAGCTTGGAAATTCAACCTAGCGAACAGACAGGACTGAAACCACCTCCACGCTATCCACTCAGCATGGAAACACCCTGCTGAGCTTGGGTTTCCTGGTGTCTGCAGGGTTTTTCCAGACTCCGTCTGTGAAGCCCTTTCCTTCAAAGCTGAGAACCCGCTCACAGCTGCCCAAAAGGATGGGCCTGCCCAGATGTGTCTCCTGAGGGGAAGCGATGGGAGCACTATCTCTTGGCGTATTTAACACCACCATGGATAAAGGTCTTGGAGACATCCTGTAGGAGATGTGCCTTCCAAGAGGAGGGCAGGCAAAAGGATCACCAGGGACCTCTGCCAGTTTCCTATGACCCAACAGGAAGATGGGACCTCCCCGGAATGGAAAACGCCCTGGCTCCTCTAGGAAATATCTAAGATACAAGGCTTGAGTAAAGGAAGAAACAGCGTGTGAGCACAATGCTAAATCAATCACTTACTTTGTGACCAAACAGTGAAGGAAAAAATAAATATTTAGAGCAGAAGGCTTTCTGTATTAAAACAGGGAAGGCAAAGCAGTTACAAGAAAAGACGTGGCCCCAGGGTGGCACAGGGTGCAGCTCTCTGAAGGGATCTTCACGGAAGCAGCTCCAAACAGCCAGCGAAGCGCAAAGGAAACAGCGCGGCAGGAGAAGCCACCCCTGCCTCCTGCCAGGGCTCAGCGTGACCCCAAAAGCATCTCCTGCTCTGCACCTGCACCAAGAGGGCCCCCAAACCTGCAGCCAGGAGTGGGCAAGCAGAGGGACGGCCAGCAAGGGAGCCAGGGCAGCAGAAGGACGGGGAGCTCCGGGGTGTGCAGAAGAGGCCGGTGCCAAGCGCGTGAGCCCCGGCGTGAACTCGGCATGCACCAGGCAGCCCCGGCTGGGGGCCGGCCTCTGCGGGTTGTTACTTACTCCTTCAGAGCGAGGGAGTTCCCCGTTGCTCTGGCCAGAGGAATACAGATTGACATATTCACCCTCACCAGCCTCCTCACTGGCGTTTTCACTCTGAGGGAGACAGGACGAAAGGAAATTCGTGACGGTGCCCCCCACCAGCGCTCACGGCAGAGAGAACCTGGGAGCACAACTGCCCTCGGCAGCCGCTGTCGCCTCACTCAGCCCCATTCTCTGTCTCCGTGGCCAGCACCGGCCACTGAGGCTGCACCATGCTGGGGGTCATTATTATTTCTGGCTCTAGAGGACTATCCCGGAGGCTCTGGGCTGCAGGAGGGCAGCAGCAGGCACTGCTTTGCAAGAGCTGCGGACTCCAGTGGGACTGCCAAGGTGCAGCGGGCGGATTCCAAGGTGCTGGAAGCGGAATGTTCAGAGCTGGATATAGAGTGCCTGTCCTATCCAGGGCAGTCCTGCTGAGTGCAGACCAGCCCAAGGGCATCAAAGGTAGCCCCCAAACAAGGCTACAAAGCATGGACTAGACCCATCACGCCAGAACAAACCAAACTCGAGGCCTTCTGGGATATAACAAGGACCCAATGCAAGGAAGGTGCAAAGCAAGGTCACGTCCAAAGCGTGAAAAGCTGCACATTTACTCTGTAATCAGTGACCCTCTTCCAAAGTTGGCAGAGAGGCAGCACTAGCATGCCCTGTGCTGACAGCTCTAATCCCATCAACTCTCGGCTTTGCAGCAGACGAAAGAACTGTCTTGAAAATGAGGTGCTCAAAAAAGTATCTGTAATGGACAGGCCTGCTCAGTGATCTGCAAAATGATCTGGGACCTCAAACTAGCAGAGTGGGAACAGCGTTAGCCTGACTTCGCCAACATGTGACGACCTGCCACCAAGCACACAGCTGGGGCTGATGGGAACTGGGAAGAGCAGGAACCTGGAGAGAACAAAAGGTTTTATGCACAGGAGAGACAGAGCTGGACTGCACCCACTGCTCCTGGTGACTTAGGCAGGAGCAGGTGGCAACTGCAGGATGTGAACTGCTGGTAGGAGCCTGTGTTTAGTAACTACCAACCTCACAAAACACTTCTGTACCTCCCTCAGCTTTGTACTACAATTGCAGGAAGCTACAGCCAACTCTCCCCTTCACCAGCATTTGACATTTTGTGTTTCCTACCATGTCTAACATTTTCTCAAACCTGCTGAGTTGTCCATCTTTTTCTAGCCACCATTTTTATATGAAATATCTTCTCTGCAATTCACACACATTTGGAAACCAGACTAGACCACAATTTAGCACGTATTAACACAAGAGACATTTTCTTTAAAAAAAACCCCAACAAATAAAGGCAGCCTTGCGTTAAGGCACGATATCATCCCTTTGGATAGTCTCACCGAAGGCGTCTGGAGAGAGTCAGTGAAAGAGGTTTCAGAAGGAAGGCAGACAGGAGCATTCCCGTTAAAGCTGCTCTCCTGAGAAGAGGAGTTTGGCACATCCACAGTGCTGGGTGACTGGCTGGCTGCAGCGGGCACCGCTAGGTCGGGGCTCTGGGATGGATGGACGGGCGGAAAAGGCGGGGTGGAGCAGGAGGAGGAGGTAGAAGAGAGGAAAGGAGGTATGGAGACTTGGTTGTGAGGCACAAAGTCCTGGGAGTAGGACCTAAACACAGATTTGTACTGCAGGACGCAGAGACACAACACAAAAACAAGGAAGATGGGGAAAGGAAAGAGACAGACAAAAGAAAAAGTAATTAGATTGGCAGCAGCATAGCAGTGACAGCACAAGGCATTTCTAACACAGGCAGCACTATTTTACCATCCACACGCTAGAGCAGGAATTGCTACCTGGGATGCACCAGCCAGGTTTTTCCTGGAGAGGCGTGTTCTTGCACAAACAGCAGCCTGGCTGCTCATCTCACAGAGGGAAAGTGAGCAGCAAGGTGTGACCTGCAGGTATCGAGCCTTTGCCAGGCAGGGCAAAACCTGGATATCTCAGTACTGCTAATGCAGTGACCCTGGAAATCACCTGAGTGGAGGAAAGGAGGTAAAGGCACACAGAAACCACGACTCTGAGCATGCTGGAAGTATCTACACAGAGAAAACTGCTTCAAGTGCTTATTGCTTTTCTGGGATTTTCCACAGGATCCAAATTTAAGACGCTTTTTGCTCCAGCCCTGTAATTTAACAGCTACTGTGTCAAGTCTGTTCCAGAACACACAGCTCCCAGGGAGGAGTAGCTGGATACTGCCTTCAAAGTTACACTGAAGGATAAAGGAGATTATGCTGCTACTCCTTCCCATTCGTGAAAAACAGGGAGCAAAAATGGTAATTGCCCTCCAGAGTGATGAATTCCTTATCAAACCAATCCTTTAATGCAGTGCCTTGAAGAGTCAGCTGAAGAGATGAAAAGAGATCATCTGCGTAAAGCTTTATTTCACTATCTCTCCTAATCATCAGATTACTGTTCAGATAATATTAAACAGGGTGCAGTGGGAATATATTGTGCCAAGAAAAACAAGAGCAACCCTCTGTCTTTTAACATCTGGTGCTAGTAAGATTTGCTATCGGGGTAAGTCCAAAACAAAGCTGACAACCATTAAAAAAAAAAAAAAGACAATAATGCTAAATCTGCTGGAGAGGAGTTTATTTTAAAACCTGCAAAGCTGGTCATAGTCAAGTGGACTGAAAGAAGAATCACATCACCCAAAAAACCCCAAGCTGGAACGCAGTTGTGGCACTGCTCCATTGAGGGATCTGCTGCAGAAGGACGGTGCAGTACAGAGCTCTCAAGAAGCACAGACACAGCTTGCTCAAACCAGGCTGAAAAGTGACACCACTGGGATGTAAAAAGAAAGGGAATCAAAGGCAGGAATTGGAGAATTCAGGCTGTATTTTCTCAGGAGAGTTGAGCGGGTAAGAAAAAGCAAAGCTTAGTCCATCACCTGAGCCCCAGCAGCAGCACCCAGCTCAGCAGCGGTATTTTTGTTTCTACCTAGGAAAGATGTGGGCTTAAAAATCTAAACTGAGAACAGCCTCAGGCCAGAAACCTGGTCAAAAAAGCTTTTCCACTACAAAGGAAAGGAAATGTAAAGGTCAATGGCTAGACTTTACCTTCCACCACCTTAATCCTTGAGGGGCTGTGCCTTGTGCCTTGCGTGGAGTCCAGCAGCGCTCTGGGTGCACTCTCAGGCCCCAAAACAAATTGCAGGCGATAATACAGAGGAGAGGAGGGGGATGCTTTGGAAAGAGAGCTTAAAAGACCACTAAAAAATAATTAAAATGCAAATCCCCACCACATGCCTGTGGCTAAAAGGAGACTGGCTCTAGGACGGGCTCCTCTCTCTTCCTGCCCATTTCTTTCCGGATGAGCAGCGCTGGCTCCAGGGACACTGTCAGCTTTTGGAGCTGCCTCAGTAACAATGACAAGTCTAATCTCTGTATTTACTTTCTGCCTGGATAAATGCTCTACATTTATTCATTTTCACTTGCATGGCACAAACCACTAAATCCCTCGTAAGACGCCAGGCTCATGACATCATCTTGGCTCAGCAGATTCATTATGCCTGCCTGGTATTTCATGATCTCACTGGCGCTAATACGCCAACCACCACCCCAAGTCCTAGCCTAGACCCCAAACCATTGCTCAACGGCTCGAGAAGGCACTCAAAAAACTGCTGTGCTGATAACAAGATCCTTTGCTCCTGCAGAGGAAATAATTAGCTCCAGCAGAAGCTCTGTGCCAGCTCCCCCATCGCTGGACTTCCTGCACCCACATGATGCAGGCGGCACACGCTGTCCTTCACTTTGTAGTTGATGGACATCTTCCACCCAGGAGTTCCAAGGGGTTTTGTCCCTGACCTGCTGAACCCAAAGGAAAAGCCAGGCTTTTGCAAAGCAGCAGTGGAGCTCACGCAGGGCAGGAGTGAAAGGAAATGACTGTCCTCAGCCAAGTCACTCTGGGACAAGCAGAGCCCTGCGTGAGGCGCTGGCAGGGTTAGCTCAGGGCAGACTCTGCTTCCCTGCCTGCAGCCTGGACCAGCAGCTCGAGGCAATGAGTTATTGATTCTGGGGCAGGAACATTTGCACAGCTCCTGCCTTGTGGAGTTTCACGCACATTAATTCTAATTTGAAAGCAATTTAGACCTAAATATAACATAACATTGCAGAAATTTTAGAAGTTTGAATGCAGATATGTCAGTATTGACAATCTCTGTATGTTTCTCTCTCCTTGGTCTCATAATACACCTTCAGAACAACCTCTTGGCATGAGATATGCTGAAAATGCCAGTTTAAGGCCCAGGTACCCATGAAAATGCATTAATTTTCATTATGTGATCCGTGAACAATCATTTAAGGATGCAGACAGGCTCTCAGCATGCTGCTAACAAAGAGAACAGTGCAGAGAAGCCTTTGGTGTGCTGGCATTAATTAGTCAGCCCGCTCTCAACTTCCAATCTTGTTGTAAAGTTGCATCTTGTAGAAAGGGAGCCAGGGAGCCCCCTCCTTCCTCCGGAGCCTGCAAGCAGCTCTGGAATTCCAGTTATGCAGCCGTGCTGGGACAAGAGCCAAGACTGAAGCATACTTTTCAAAGGGAAAAAAACCCACCCTGCAGTGGAGATGATGTCCATATGGCACCCATTCCTGCTGCTCCCCAGTCTGACCCAGCCCAGCCAGCAGCTGCCCCAGGAATTGCAGCAATGGCTTCCACAGGATCTGGGTGTTGTCCATCTCCTGGAAGCCCTGTCATCCTCTAAAAGACATGCTTTTTTGGGGAGGGGACAGTCCATTCAACTTAAGTGTCACAAGGAAACAAGCCATCCTTTAGTGCTCCCCTCAAGAGGCAACAGTTTATCTTGGAAACAAATCAGTGCTTGTTTTAATCAGCTTCTCAGAGGTTTCCTGTAGGGTCAGTAAGGCCTCTGTTATGGCTTCACGGACACAACCTCCTACTCCATGGCTTTGCTCTAAGTGAAGTAGCTCCAAATAATCTCTGGGAAAGCTAGAAAACAGGGTGCAACAGGAATCTTTGGGAAAGGATGCTCTCCTGTATCCAAACCCTGGCCACGCTGCCAGCTCCCACCACAGGAGCAGAAGAGGGTCTCCCAGCATGAGGGATCCTGACCCGTGACAGCAAACGGCCGAGACGGGGAGAAGAGAGAGTTCCCTCTCCTCTCACCAGTGCAGGGGTTTTTAAAAAGACCTATCTGCCGCTTGGGAAGGGCTTGCACAAAGCAAGCTTTGAGCTGGGAGCAGCCTCGTCTCCTGGGAACAGCAGGAAGCAAACGTGCCCGGCCCTGAACATTTACCACACGCTGTGACACACACAGATCTCCCAGAGACAGCATCTTTCAACCTTTTCAATTTGCTGCCTTTGATTTTTTGCAGCGGTGAATATTTCAGAACAGCTTTCCATCATTAGAAGCCGTGTTCCAGGATGTCCCAAAGGTCAGTGACACTCCGGCTGTTTATTTGGATTAGATGACAGGAGATAAGCACTCTAACAGAAAACTTATTTCAGGAGCAATGCCTCTTCACACTCACTAGGCATGGCTGACCACAGCTAACAGGGACACAGGGATATATATGCAGAGAGTCAGTGGTTGCAAGTTACAGCAGTCTCCAACCCAAATCCAAAGTTGAATTCAATTACATGGCTGACAGAGCATCTGCAGCATCAGCAGACACAGTCTTTACCTTTTAAGCATAGCCTTCTCAGTTACCCTGTGGACTTCTGCCAAATGAATCTGCCATCCTGCCAGACACTCCCAGATCAGGTAGAGCATCAGACTCCAAAAATATGAAGCTATCAGAGGAAAAGATCAATCTTTCAGATCTCCTCTCCTAATGCTGTTAAGGGAACGACGTGGGCCATGTGCCAGAACTGGATGCCCAAACTGTAACAGTACAGAATTATGTTCACAAAATACTGGGTGTTGCAAAGTCGTTACATCCTAAGAATATAATTGCACAGACAACTATTGGAAAAGACTTCCTATCTCATGACACAATGCTGGGCTTCCAGGTACTTTTGCTAATGAGGAAGGAAATGCTCCTGCAATGAATGGCTGGAAACACAAGCTGCCAACAGAATGGCTTCAAGCACTGCCACAGGAAAGGCAGCAACTCCTCAGGCTGGAATGTTTCTCAGCAAGGCCTCTGACCTGGCTGCAGAGCTGACCTCCCTGGTTTTAACTGGTGGTTAGCACAGTACATGGATGGATGGGGCTTGTTGTGTCTCCTGGCTTCTGCACGAGAAAACACAAAATCCAAACTTTTCCTTGTGGGGGAGAGATTCCTGCACATCTTTACAACAAAACAAATAAGGGGGCAGCAGGGGAAGAAAACATTTGTAAGATTTATTAACCATGCTGTCATGTATCCCTCTTTGGAAAAATATCAGGAGAATTCAATTCAGTTGCATCCACAGCATCAACTTTTTAGCTTGTGGACAAAGCCCCCAGACCAAGATGGCAGATCTGGAAAAGACAAGAGTCTGGAAACCAAGACAAGACTTCTAAGAAGTCAGTCACACAAAAACATGGGGTGTGTGGCCTATGAAGTCAACATGGGACTGTTTAGAAAGACCTACAGAGATCTGCAGTGTTCCAAATGCAAGGAAAATGTATAAACCCTCAGAGGAAGTGGTTTCCAGCAGCAAGATCCAGTGATGCCAGCAGGCAACAGCAGCATCAATACCAGTGTCCAGGCTGCCACGGGCAGTAGAAGTGAACACAAACACAGAAGGAATGCTAAACAGGAAAGGCAAAACAATACCTAAGACAGAGCAGCTGGTTAAAGGGATGCAAATCTTTTCAATCCCCCTTCCCTCTGCTCCAAATTAAGGAGCCAAAACCTTAGGACAGAAACGAACAAACACATTATGACTTCCCAGCCGTGGTTCGTTTGAGGCTCCCTCCACATGAATGAAAACAGCTCGGTCTCTGGCGAGGGCCAGAGCCTGGGGTGTGCTGCAGGCTGGAAGTGAGCTGCAGGAATGGGAGCAAGGCAGGGAAAACATGGGAAGCACATGTCTGCGTGGTGCACGCCTTTAATCACTTATCTGACCCCCCTTTTCCTGAACATACGTTAGCACGCACACAAGAAAGAAAAACAGTTGCTGTGGATTTTCTGTGCACTTGCTCAATTTGCTCAAGAATGGTGGGAACAAGTGAGAACAGAAGCGCTGAACTGCAGCTTTCACAAGGAAATCACTTGCGCCTTCTGCTGGGATCTGACAGCCAATTGGTTTCTGGAAAATTACTGGAAATGTTTCTTAATTACAAAGAAAACATAAGAAAAAGACAACATTTTGAGAAAGGCAACTTATTTCTCCACAGTGGAGGACGCAGCCAAATTTCCACTAATGGCATGTACATGCCTTGGAGATAAAACTGTTCCTTGTTTCAGGGAGGAAAAGCTTCCACAAGACTTTCTGCAGCCCTTGGTGGAAAATGTGTGGATGGGCAGCAGTGGAGCTCGTCACCGGACGATTTCCTCTGTCAGTGCAGAGCTCTCCAGCTGCCAGGAAGTAACAAGATTTCAAGATCTGATTATTCCTGCTGCTCGGATACCTGCCCACCCATTTGCAGGCAAACAGCAAAGGACTGATTAAACCAAGGGACAGCAGCTCTGTGCTCATGAGAAGAAGGGAGGGAGGTGATCGGCTGCAGAGAAATTACAGCCAACCATAACCAAGGACGATGCCTTCTTGTTGCACACCTCCTTTTCCACTCCTTAGTACTTTCAAAAGAGGTGGGAATTCCTTGAATTATTCTTGCCAGTACAATCCAGTTGTCCCCCCGGTGTGGGATTTAATGGTTCAGCTGTCCATGGGATGGGGACTGTGATGCAGTTCCTTAAAACACCAGCCCACACTACCAACACAACCCCTGCTGGCACAGAGGCCAGACACGAGTCAGACTCGGTTAAGAAACAGCTCAACTTGCCAAACCTATGAGGTCTGATCCAGTTGCTCAAGATCTGCCTCTATCCAGTAAAAGCTATTACCTCTGACACCATTTCCTGCAAAGGAGGGAAAAGCACAATTAGTGGGCTGACAGAGCAGCGGTGGCAGCTGGGCTGCAACAACCTCTGCAGCGCTGATTAGAGGGAAAGGAGTCAGGGCTCTAGAAAAATTCATGCATTAAAAATTAAAAGATGCTCTAAACTTCACCTCTTTTTTTTCTGTCTGAAAAGAGCCTTTTTGAGCCGTGTAAATCAGTAGTAAGCCACTAATCCTTCACCTGGAGCACAGAGCTAAGGGGATAACAAGCAGAACGTGGTGCAGGCTCATCTTCCCTGCTGCTGGTACGTGAACAGATGGGTACAGGGCCAGGTCCTCCCTCTGGGAGTGCCTCCTGTCACTGTCCTCCCCAGGCCAGTCTCCAGGGAAGGAAAAAAAAGCACAGGGCACTTTCTGAAAATTGGCTACACTTGCAGGGCCTTGCTGACACGGGGTCAGTGGACAGCCATCGTGTTTAGCAGCTCGGACTTCCTGGTATTGATCCAAGGAGGTTTTTGCTTCCTGTGCAGAATGAATAACGATTTGTGTAGGAGACATATAATTTTAGAAGATCTGATAGCCACCACTGCTATCTGGGTATGCAAGAGGCCAACTGCTCAGCTGGCAGTGCCTGGAAGATGTGCTGTCCCTGGCACCGACTCCCTCACTGGGGCTGGTGGGAGCTAACACTGATTTTGGCCAGGTTTATTGTTCACCAGCACTCACTTCAGTGCCTTTTCTCTAGGGAGAGAGGAGGAATGAAGGCATGAGAATATGAGGAGCAGAGCAACACCCTAAAGTTACTGGTGCAGCTCGTGGCATCCCTGGAGTGAAAGCCCACGGAGCAGATCGCAGGAGGGGCTCTGGTCCTTCCCATGCTGACAGAGGGTGTCACCCTGGGAGGGATCCAAACCTCCACAGCTGCTTCACATCTCTGTCTTAGATAGGGAATAGGGGAAATGGGATAAACCATGGTTATGGTATTACATGGGTCAGCTATGATGCATGTAAGGACATCGGTATTTTGCAGCTCGAAGAGACACTTTCATAGTGAAAATCTCATTTTTGGCGGTGAAAAAATAGACCAGATAGAGTAATGAGAAACTACAAGATTATCCTAATTTAAGGGCACTAATGGAGAAATCACCACTTTTAATTCAGCTTATTTCCTTTGTGCATTTGACAGTGCGCTGTCTCACTGTTCTCATTGTTCCTCATGCTCCAGCCATTTATTTTACCCCTCACCAAATCCTTGCAAAAATGAGTAAAGATTTTTTAATGAAGTTTTAGTATTTCTTAAAATAATATATTCACAGTAATGTAGTCCAAAGTAAGATGAGAACGGGTCACAGCAGTTTAACAGGTAGTAACCATTTAATCCAACAAGGACGCTTTTTAAAATCAAAGGGCTCACATATTTTTAGAACATTATAGAATCATATTTATAGCCTCTCAATTAAATCAAAAATAGTCAAGTACTTTTATCTAGTCCTACAGTTCCATGTTTTGCTTGGAAGGACCACTACCAAGTAAGACCTGTGCAATTCAGGACTTTTACTTCAAATTTTAGAACGGTTTACCACAAATTTATGCAAACACTAACCTTGCCACCCCTCAGCCTTTTCATCTGTGCAGCAAAGCTGTGATACTGCTCTCTCTCACACAAGTGGAAGCCAAAAGCTTTTCATTCATGGCTTGTGAAGTAGCTCTACTTGTAAAGCACTTGAATACTTTCTTCTTCTTCGGACCAATGATTATCACTAATTTTTAAAGAATGAGTAAGTGCTGCAATGGGAAGATAGCAGCGGCACAGTGGGAGGATACTGTTTCCAAACATTTGATACTAAACTAATTGAACACTTCTGAATCGTCTCAAGTCTTGTCTGATAATTTCTTCTCCAGAAGAAGCCTAATTTACTAAACATCCAGGTCACTGTCAAAAAATAGTGTATTCTCAGCTGTCATCACATGGCAATCAGAGCATAACCACATAGTTTTACATGCAAACGAGCCCCGCACTGATGAGCTGGTGGAATCCCACGGTTGAGTTTAATTTCATTATATTAACACCTTGTTATTACTACCATTTAATTTAAGCAGCTGATCAGAGATTTAAGCAGTGCTCTAATACTATTTTGATTTAAATGATTTCCAGCTCCTCCTGCCATCCTCTGCTCACAAGTGCTGTAGGAAGAGAAAAGCCTGCTCATCCATCAGCAAATCATACAAGCAAACTGAGCTTGTTTGGGACCATGGAGACGTGAAGAGAAGCAGACAGGCAAAAATGAGATGGAAGATGTAGTAGAGGCCGTTTTCTAGAAAAAAATTAAGGATCTGCAGCCGCTGTTCCACGTGTTTGGCTAAATCCATGGATTTTGGGGACAGCATCTTGTTATCTCTCCCAAGGCCAGGCTCACACAGCAGCCTTTAATTGACTCATCCACATCACTGGCATTATGCAATGGGACAAAAAGGCTTTGCAGTTCCAACGTGCAGCCTGGGGCACACAGAGGTCACAGGAGTGTGCCTGGGCACACAGGCCAGCTCTCCTTCCTCAGTCCCCTGCTACAAACATCAACATCATATAAAGAAAGCTACACCTCCCCTGGCTTCACTCAGTGAGATTTACACATAGTGAGATTTACACTTTGTGAGATTTACACACCCTTTTTCCCACCTGGCTGGTTACTACAGCAGTTCAAAAGCCCCCAAAGGAACCTCCACCTTCAGCTGAGAGGGCAAGCACAGAATTTGCACACAAGTGATCAGCAGTAAGACAACACCCACGTGTTCCAGAGCGGAGAGAACTCACCGAGTGCACAGGAAAGGAGCTGTGCCGGCTGAGAAAGGAGTTAGAGACTGACATAGTGAGGCCCTGAGTGGCACCGCAGTCCTCGGGGGTGAAGGGCACTTTAGGTTGCTGGACACAGTAGGAGACAGAAGAGAAAGAAGAGGCAGCATAGGAGGCCTGCTGAGGAGGGGGGAAAAGCAGGAGACACAAGACACAGAGAAAGAGAGCACAGAAAAGGCGATGAATAAAGGGCAAGAAACGCTAACTAAAACAATGCATATAATGGCTGGCTAAACAAACAGCTATTCATACAGTTCATCAGAGCCAGACACACCAATATGCCATTCTTGAGCTCAAGAGGCACGACAAAAATCACAATTCAAATCTTCTTTGTTCCACAAATCCCTTAAAAAATGAACTCCTGCCTCCCCCTCGCCGCCCATCCGTGGACAGCTGCTGCTGGCACAGACAAGCTGCTCCTCGCTGCCCTTCTCTCCCCTGGCCTGGGGGCAGATGCCCAAAGGAGGAACTGGCTCTAAGCACACGATTCTTGCACGCTACTATTTGTTTCTGGCAACCTGCAGATTGGGAACTTGGCCTCTCCAGTGTGAGCTGTGGGTCCTCACTGGCACTGCAGGGATACTGGGTGACAGTGATGTCCTGCCATTTCTCTGCCCAATCCAAGATTATAATAATTTGCACAGGAGGCAGCTGTTACGCTGGAAGTGACAAACCCTGGCAAGGAATTTCTCCTGAATCCCCCTATAGCAAGGAGACTGAGGGAGGGTAAGGTATACCCAGGCTTTCTCAGACTTGTTAAATAAAACATACAGTGCAAACACACAACCTTATTTTTGATTAAGATCTGAAGCTGACAAGAAAGGACTTCCTCATTACTAAATTACAGAGGAGTCCATCCAGCAAAACTTGCTGCTGCTAGAGCAGCTGATGCCCATTTGATTTGCCAAATCAAAAACTCCCAGGGCAGCAGGAGCAGAGGAACAAGAGTCTGGTGGCTTTTACAGGGATTGCTGAATAAGCCATCACCTGCTTGCACCTCCTTCCCAACAGAGGGGTGAAGGGTTCGAGGCTGCACTTGAAGAAACCTTTGCTTCAGGGGAACTGCAAGCAACACCTTGATGGTATCAGCTTGCAAAACGACAAGAATGGCCAGCAGGCAAAGCAGTGACATCTTGGCTGTCCAGATAATGACTAAAACCATGCAAAGAAATGCTTTGCTTCAGCTGACAAATTCAGGACAGGAGCAGAATTCCCCTTCTGCACAATGGCTGCAGTAAATCTGGGCTTTGCAGTCTCTGATCAGGACTGTGCAGCCCAAGTCACCTCTGGAAACATCACTGAAGTGCAGCCACCTCGAGGAGGGGAAGGTAAGCAGGGGACTGCAAGGTACAAGTGACAGTGCAAGGGTCACACTGATGGGGAACACAGACCCTGGACAACTGCTTGATCCTCCAGAGAGGAGTCCTGTAGACTCTAAAGTGTCCCTGCAAAGCAGATGGGACACCAGGGTTTAAGGTCTTGTCCCCACAAAGAATTAACGCACAATACTCAGTTTAGCTTAGCCACAAATGTCACTTTATCTTTTTAGGACTCCTACTTGCATCACAGGAATGTAGTTATGCAAATCCCAAAATTAGAGTTAAAAAGTCAGTCAGACTGGGACAGTCAAACTTTAGCACAGACAGCATGAAGAAATACTGCAAGAGTCACCCTCATGATGGTAAGACCATGGCTCTGTTCCCACATCTCCTCCCATTTTTGTTAATGCCATGGCCAATTTAAGTAAGCTACACCAACACAAAAGAATTTTTTTTTAAACAGAACAAATAAGATAATTAATATAAACAAAATGCCTTAGGTTGGAGATGGGAAGGGAAAAAAAAAAGAAAAAAAGAAATGAAAGGAAAACCTTTAAAAGGAAATGGGACAAAATCCCACCGCCACTGAGGTCGGAAACAAAACTGCTGCTGCCATCACTGAGGCCAGGATTTCATCCCCCACATGGAAAATGGCCCTTTCTGTGCTGTTAAACCCACCACCCACACACACGTGGATGTGCCTTTCTGTGCTGGCAGCCTGGGGTGCCAGCAGAACTCTGAGAGACAGGTAAAATCCTGAATCACACAAGGGGACTAACGTGGAGGAAACATGCACAAGTGGCTATACCAAAGGTCTGTGCACAATACACAAAAGCAGCTATTCTGTTTAAACAGTTATTAGTGGCATCTCTGACAAGAGTTTCAAAACAGCAGTGGGAACAACAGTGCAGCAATCTCTTGAAAAGCGTGCTGCTCGCTCAGTGTGTCAAAATCTTCAAGCAGTTGTCGTTACACAAGCCTGGCACAGATTCAGCCCTGCCATGTGGAAGACGAACATTTCATTTTTAGGGCATTTTAGGACTTTGAAAGCTTATGGGGAACGGTCTGAACGTGGGGTTAGAAAGCAGCAAAAATGTACATGATGCAAAATGCCTAAACCCGCGTTCACAAGCTGCCAAGGAGCACCATGTGGTAACACCAGTGAGACATCCTCCCACCACGGCTGCCTGTCAGAACCAGGAGCAGGAAGAGCAGAGCTGCTCCTGGGAGCCTGGTGGCCCTGCCAGGTGTCCCTGAGGTGTCACTCACCAGCTGCCGCTGCTTCGGTGGGAGAGCAGGAGGAGGTGCCAGATCTTGAGAAGGGTCTAAGCTGATGAAGGAGTCATTGATCCCGTAGACTTCCCTGAGGTACTTGTTCTTCTTCTGGTAGATGTGCTCGTTCTGAGGGGTCTGGTAGAACATGGACGGCTGTGGCTCTGAGTAATCTTCCACAAACTGCATGTAGGCCATCACTGCAAGGCAAGGAGAGGTCACACTCACTGCCCCTGCTCTGCCAGCCCCAGCTGAGGGTCAGCAGGCAGGCGCTCATGCTCAGAAGGGCACTCACACAGCTGCCATCCACCCTGCAGGAAAGGATCCAAACACCCCATCCTGTGAGCCAGCACACAACAAACACCATCCCAGGCCACAAACACAGCTGGTAATACTCTGGAACCAGTGAGGTCTCCAAACAGCAACTCGAGAAGTCTGATTTATTGATGCTTAGCCCAAATCCTCACATAATCCATGGCAATTCTGAGAACATTGCTCAACAGCTGATGTCCAAAGTCACCAAAAAACCAGAATGGCATCAGTCTGCTTTTTAAGAGTGTAACAATGCAACCTTGACAATAAATCTGTAATAATTCTTGTGTCTATAGTAAGTTTCATTTCTGCAGTCAGCAAGATTTCTAGAACCAGGAGGCGTACAGTGCTTTTCCACTCTAGCAAACTGACAGAACTGTTATCAGAGAACACCTACCTGTGAGACTGGGTGCACCTCTCCCTCAGCTCTTTAAATGCCACTGCCAATGCTGGTACAAGATACCTTCTAAAAGTGCCACTGACCACGTGTTCTGGCCTCCTTAGCTCAAATCCAACACCCACTGCTCCCATCCCTTTTTAAAGCAACTTACCACCTCCAATTTTCTAATTCAACTGATTCACAAGCTTTTGTGAGATGTGGCTCAAGAGGAACGTTAAATGGGATCAAACCTCCTCTAGAGGACTTTTCCATCTGTACAATGTCCTTCCAAAATCTATGAAAAAACCCACACAGGTCAGCCCTATGCAGCTCTGACAGAGGATTAGTTACTGCTGCAATATTTTAGTGTTGGAGGGGGAGGATGACATCCAGTACCATAGAAAGACTACTACAAACCCACCCGCATCATTAAGGATCAGAAGTGTACTGAACAATGTAAAACAAAGAAAGAACTCTCTTCTATACACCTGAGAGCAGGAGAAACAGATGTATTTAAGTGTCATGGAAAGGACTAGCCAAGGCCTTCTTGTAAACACGCTGTCATGCACAAGGCCCTGCACATCCCTCCCTTCCTCCTGATAAACAAGCAGTTGTCACTTTTTGTAAATCTGGTCATTTGGGTGGCAATTATTCAGCTTCTGCTGGCATTTCAGTCGTACTGAAAGGAGTGGATGACTCCAGTGAAAGCTATAAATACAACGAGCACAATGCAGGATCTGCACATCATGAAGCTGGCTCCCACACTGGCTGCAAGGCAAAGTCCTCTGTTCACCTGCCAACACAGACCCCCGGGCCAGCCTTCAAACAGGATGCAGCCCTGCAAATGTGTCAGCAGGAAGGAGTTGCTTTGCACCTGTCTTGGGCACCTTTTTTCAGATTTCCTCTAATGTTTTAAACTCCATTTAGAAACGGAGCTAACACAGCTGCCCTTCCCCAAAAGAATTATAACCCTCCTCCAAAAAATAGAATAAAGAAAAAAAGAAATAATGAATAAAACCAGGTCGAGGCAATGGGAGCACAGGAAATGGAGCTGATGGATTTCAATCCTGACCGGTAACACCTGCTCTCCCCATCCTGTGACCCCACAGTCCTGCCAGTGGACAACCTGTTCATGTCCTGCAGTACAGCCAGTCCTGCACAGCTCTGCCAAAGCTGCTGGAATTCTGACCTCCAACTCTCCCTGCCACCTGAGCCTTGCCTCTCTTCCTCCTTCAGACTCCCTGCTCCTTCCCAGCACCACTTCGCAGTGAAAAGAAGCATGTTCTGGAAATATTCTCTTATTTGGAATCATGGTGAAGGTGTAGGAAATACAGAATTACTAACACAGTCTTTTCAAGTATCAGTGATTCGGTTGGCTAAGGTGCTCCTATTAATACCTGGGCCCTGGGAAATGCCCTGGTATCATACAACAACTTCAGGGCACAAGATCTAAAGAAGGCTTATGAAAGGTATTTCTCTAGCAGCAAAACTGAACTAAGGATCAGGAGTCCTTGCAGAGGGCAAGAGCTCGAGGGAAAGACCACATTTTGGCAGGACAAAAGCCAAGAAAGCAGGCCTGGCAGTGCTGGCACAATGCAGCAAACAGTGCAGAATTCAGATCAGCCCTTCATGTTGAGTCACCTACAAAACCAGTGCTTCACTCAACACCCAGATCTGCAGACACCACTGGGGATCGATAGCTGCGAGTTCCTGGAATGACACCAACCACTGGAATGACCCTACAGCTCAGAAGTGTTGGTGAAAAGGGCATCACATTAGACACTTGTGTAAAATTAAATCACTGTTAACTCAAGGCAGTGAGCCTGGATGCTGTCGGGAGCCTTAACTCAATCTGCAAGGGAATAATGAAGAGCTCTTTTATCTCAGCTCTTTATGGGGCTAATGCATCCCATCGTCACGGCAGCTCCCCTGCCTGGCTTGTTACTACTAGTCCTGGGCAGGTGAGTGTGTCTGTGCCTCGACTTTGTCATTTTGTTTTTAGGCAAAGTGAAAAACAGTTGGGATGGTGAAATACAAACCTGGCTCAGGAGCAGGCACTGCAGAGTGCAAATCAAAATGGGCATCATCAGAATCCTGCCAAACCTGAACAGGAGAGTAAGAGAGCAAGACCACTCCCATGACTGCTGTTTGAAAAGGGTCTTCTCTCCCCGGCTCCACTCTGGTTTTTAACAAGACAGAAATTTAAAAAGCAGATGGGAAATTACATCAGCAGCTCAGCTCAGGCTGCACGCCCTGCAGCAACTGTGCAGAGGGAGGGATGGGGGCTGCAACTCCCCAGTGAGCAGCTGGGGTGGAGTGACAGTCTCAAGGCAGCACCCCAGGAGAGAAGGGAGGCGTGAGAGAGAAACCTCTCCCACCACATGCCCAGCTTATGTCAGTTCTTAACCCAGACAGAAAATATGTGAAATTAAAAAAAACCCATGAAATCTAAGACTGAGGCTAGAAACACCTTCCCAGCAGTCTGCTTGCAGTGCCTTGGCTGTCATTTCTGAAGGAGCTAAAGCTGCTCAGGGATTTCCAGCACGCACCAGTTCTGCCCATATGGCAGAAGTCACAGGTACTGCTCTCCCAGGAGCCAGCTCTCCCTGCAGCCACCGCTCCTGGAAGCAGCACTCGGCTGCACGAGAGGACCAGTGCTTGTTGGGAGTCTAAAGGGGTTTTCAGACACCTAAAGGAGATGATCAGCACTGAGGCACACCTGCAGTAAGGTGGGGCACAGCAGCATCCCTCCGGAGGGCTCGCTGACAGCCCAGCCCGACCCTGGCGCTGTCGGCAGCTGGGCCGGGCACAGGCACAACAGATTTGTGTGCGTGGGCAAGAGCCAAAATAATGGGCATTCTTAAGCTACACCACACATCAGCTCACTGGAGAAGTCAAGGTCAAATGAGCCAGTCGTTGCTGTCACCTCTGGGAGGAGAGCTGTTCTTCACAGAGCTCGCATTATCCGCTGGCTAAGCCCAGCCTGCCCTCAGCGTGGTTCCTGCAGTTAAATACCAGCTGCTCACTGGGCACCAGGCTGCGTTTTGTTCCCACTGACAGGGAGGGGAACATGAGTAAGTGCCTCACCAGTAGTTTCCAAGCTGTTTGGGGAAAGGATCTTGTTATTTCTGACTCTGGGCTCTTAATGGCAAAAGCTGTTCCGTGTCTGTGTCTTGTTCAGCAGGAGCACAATGCTGGTGCTCAAGCAGAAGTCTGGAGTAATTTGCCCTTAGCACAGTAACATGTACTCCTACAGCACAGTAAAATAACCATAACTCATGCCAGACTAAAAGCCCTATCACTCCTCTGTTTAAATTATACAGAAGCCAACTCTTGGAGGTCCCTCTGAGCACAGCTCACAGCAGTACACAAGGTTAACTCAAGCAGATCTTCTGTATATTACCAATAAAAAGACCATCAGAGTCTCTGCTGCAGCACTCCCTGCCAGCTACCAAAAGATGACCCACAACAAAGGCACTACAACCAAGTCCCATTTGTGTGAGCTCTGGATCTTTTTAGCAAATCCATGCATCTCCTCCACATCCCAGGAGCTTGTTGGGGTTGTGGAAGCAGCCCTGTGTGATTACACAAGAATATCTGCATGCATCAGCCTCTGGGCAAAAAATATCCTGGGTGTCACCACGGAGCCCGAGTAATGTTTGAGTGGCCTTTTAAATGCTGAAAATAAAAGTAAAACTAGCAACCACAAATCCGTGGTGTGATATACTGCGGAGCAAAGACAATCTAAAACAAGTTCTCAGTGTCACACGAATGCAACTAAAAAATCTGCAGCAGTCAGGTATCAGCCCCAAGACTACCAACAAGTTTTGCAGCAAGGATGCTTTATCAAATCATCACAGTTGACAAGATATTAGGTAACAGCTCCCACCTCTCCCAACAGTGCAATCTGATCAATACTCCTCAAATTTCTGATAGTGCCACATTACAATTAACTCTAATCCAACATCAAAGAAAATTCACACAAGGCCTTGGTACTGAGGTTAAAGCTGTGCTCAGGCAATAATGCAGACTGATTTTAAACTCTTTTTCAAGTAACTCTTTGACATCTTGTGTGATACCAGAAAGCAAAGACATGGGGCTTAAAGACAACCAAACAGCCCAGATCCCTCTTTCAAACGTCAAACTGCCTCTTACCCAAGATTCAGCCAGGAATCTCCCCTCCACTGAAGCTGCCTGCATGCACAGAGGTGCATTTCCCTGCATCCATCCCAGCCTGAGTGGTGTAGCAGCCATTCCTCATTACTAACAGCAGATCCACAAGGATCTGATCCTGCAGTAACGTGCTCTGTATCACAGCCCCTGGCAGCTCATACTGCAGGTGAGCATTTTGAACAGCACAAGCCGTAAGAACCAGCCTTGGCTGTGCCCTGTGCCACCATTTACTTCCTTTCTGCTGTCCACAAACAACCATCTCAGCTCCTTTTTAGCTGATTTTAGTGTCTTTAACTGCTTGATTATCAGAGAGGAACAAATGAGATTTCCTGCACTGGATGACCCTCACTTTCAGGTCGGTCAAGCCTTGTGCTCTGAGTAAAATCCCTGAGGGTTACTAATGTGGACTGGTCACTTAGGGATAATGGAAATGCTTTTAGACATGGCATATTTTTAAAGAAGTGACTGGCAGAGTGCACTACATAGGAATGGAGAGAATACACCCTGACACATCTCACTCCCACCTTATCCATCCACAGGATCTTAGACTGGTTTGAGTTGGAAGGGACCTTAAAGAATCCAGTTCCAACCCCCCTGCCACGGGCAGGGACACCTTCCACTAGGCCAGGTTGCTCAGAGTCCCATCCAGCCTGTCCTGGAACACCTCCAGGGACAGGGAATCCGCAACCTCTCTGGGCAAAAATTATTCTCAGTGAGAAGCCTATAAACTGCAGCAAGGAGCCAGAAGGCCAACTCAGCACTTTGAAATCAGCTCTTCTCTTGGGCTGACAGCCATGCAATGTAATGCTCTTCCTCCAGACCTTGTGTACATTACCTCCTCATGCAACACACACTGCAAAGCCAGCCAGTGATCAGTAAACCAGTATCTGCTGGATCTCACCGTGTAGTCCACAGCCTTCCCTGGCACAGCACCGTGGCTGCCTGTTTGGCAAGAGGTTTCACATTTTTCAGCCATGAACATTAAGGAAATCAGAAGAAGGCTGTGAGCTTGAGATGTGGTCAGTCCTGTCTGGCTGGGGACAGGAGCCTTTGCTTTTAGAAGCTGCTTGTTTTAATGATGTGGGAAATTCTCAGGCATCCAAAGGAAATGAGATCCCGTCGCAAAACAGCAGCACTGGACTCTGGTTAATGGTGTTGTCTTGCACAGCTTTGTGGGTGACTATGCTCCTATTGCCAAGTAACTGCTCTGGCAAGGCTGGGTTTTGGACAGAAAAGCAGTCCTTTCTGCGAGCTCTTGGAGAGCACCCAGCTCTTCTCTGCAGGGGGAAAACAAAACTGGGGAAGCGGGGAAGGAATGGACTTAAAAAGGGAGAATAGACCAGAAAGATCTGCAAGGCTGAATGCCTCATTCAGATTCAGGTAAACAGAGAAGTAAAATGTTCTCACCACAGTAATGAAGATGCTGTGTGATTCCAGATCCCTTGGGCCTGGATCCATCTTGGCCCCTGGAACCACACCACAGGTCTGACATTTCCCTTCCATGCGTTTGACACTGGCTGACTGCTTTTGACACTCAGGCTCACATAAGCAAGAGCATTACCATGATCACCACTACTCAGTGATGATCAGAAGCACGACAACTGCAAGGTAAAAGTAAAACCCAAACACAGGAACTTGCTTACTGTGTTTGTTTTTCTTCTCTGGCAGAGGTGGCGGCTTTTCTGGGTCACTGTTTGAATCTGGAGCAGCAAAATCAGCAATGAATTCCACTGGTGCTGAAGAGTTTCCCTGCTGGAAAGGCAGAACAGCAGCAAAGGGCGTGAAGGGTATCGATGGGACAACCACGGCATTCTGCAGGTCATCCTCGGAGATGTTGTCGTACTGGGAAGGGTGCCTCTCGTAGGACACCCTGCAGCCCGAGTTATCCAGAGTCTGGGAGGCTGCACTCCTCCTCTTCTTCTCTGGCAAAGCTGGAGGAGTCTCTGTCGGCTGCGCTGCTCCCGAGAGGCTGCAGAATTCCAGTGGAGGAGAGCTGCCCTGGGGGAGCTGGAAAGTGTGTCCATGGAAAGGGGAGCCAGACTCGCCCAAGGACTCTGGCAATGGGCTGAGCATACTTGGCCCCTGCTGAGGTATCTGATCAGCGTTGGAGAGGTCCTGCTGCAGGAATTCATAGTCTGGATCATAGTGATCCGATTGATCTGGGTAAACAGAGAATGATGGATTAGTTTCTCTCTTTTACTGTTTAGCCCTTCTCAGTTCTGTCCCTCCCATTCCATCAGTTAATTCATCAGTTCATTTTAATCAGAGTGGAACTTCCTTGCAGCTGGGACCATCTTTTTACACCTCCTGCAACATCCACATTTCATATAACTCATAATTAATTCTTTAGACTAGCAAACAAATAACAAAAATTCAACAGGCAGATGACTGCAGACATAATTTGTGTCATATTTATATTTTTATTTTCCTTCCCAGCATGTAGAAACAACACTACTTTAGTCTACTAGGACTGTCATTTCTGCAGACAGGGCTGAAATGAAGAAAACATTCCACTTGAGAGCTGAACTGAGTTTGAGCACAATCAGCTACAGCAAGGGAAACACATTCCCCCGGGCTTTTTCCTCTCCGACAGAACAGCTCTGCACTGAACCGCCTGCAGCAACTGCAAGACAACAGCTGCAAGTGCAGTGCATTTACTACACCAACTTCTGCGCCTCAGCTGTGGCAGCTCCCCAGCGAGAGGGCCAGGGCCCCAGCAGCCCCTCTTACCCAAGGTTTCACAGCTTGTGTTGCGGGAGCACTGGCCGCTGTCGCGGTCCAGGGAGGAGAGCTGCTCGTCAGACTTGCTCAGTTTGCCGATGCTGCTGCACGGAGAGAGGCGAGGAGACTCCCCCCCATAGGAGTGGCTTCCACCTGACAACCTCCTCTGGGCATAGCAGTCAACATCAAAATCCTTAAGAATTAAAAAAAAAATAAAATCAAATCACCATCACTCTTGGCAGCTTGCTAGAAGATGCAGCTCGAGGAGCAATGACCTCACAGGAGGGGAGAGCATCAGTGCTGCTGGCCCTTATTAAGCTCGTGGAGAACACAGAAACCCTCTGATCTAAACAGCTCAAGCCAGGGAGCTCTGTGTGTTCTTGATTTCAAGCAGGGGTTGCTGTGGCCCACACTGGACTACAGATGCTGAGATGATTACCAAGTTCTTCACAGCTACACGTGTCTGATGACTGCTTGTCGTGACACTGAGACAAGGGAATGACACTGCAAGATCTCTTATGACATACCTGAGGCTTTAGCAAATACTTGGTTAGCTCAGGTGCACGCAAAGGGAAAATAAACTGTAGTGAGATACAACTTTCTGTGCCTGTGGCTATAGTCCCATTTCAGAAATTACCTCAAGCTCATTAACCTGCGAGTGAACCCCTCAACTATTCCCACTCCACCAGAACAACCTTAGTGCGACTGCAGTTTTAACTGAAGAGTGGCCACAGCTTTATCTGGGCCAGCCAAATGACTGCAGAGGCTCCCTAAGCCAGAGCTGAGGCTTCGGGGATGAGGACAAGATTTGATTTTTGGGCAATTTAATACGATTCGGGTCCTCACTGCTGAGCTAGTAAGTTCCTGAATGTGTAAAGCAAACCCAGCCATTTACAACCTCATAAACCCCAGACTAGCACAAGAAATGGAATGTGATTAACACACACACAACTCTTCCATTTTTCTACCAGAAAACGTACAAATTTCCCCAAAGCACCAGCGGTCAGAGAGCAGTAGCTCCAACTACTGCTTGAGTTAAAAGATGTTTTAAATTGCAACTGGATGAAGACAGACTTCTGATCTCACTCAGCCACATGTTCCTTTGGCCTGTGAGTAAACCCCGGTGAGATCTCAGGGAGCTCAGCCAGCTGCTGTCCCCCGATCTACTGGACATGGCAACACTCAACCACTCCCATCCTCACACTCTGCTACCGCTCAAGGCAACAAAGTTTGTAGCAATTTGTTAATTAAATCCAACAACACTGTAAAAAAAAATTAAGCTGTTCACATTATTTATGATACTGCTGCTGCTGCCACTGCCACTCCCACTGCGAGCTGCCCGCGCTGGGCTCCCCGGGACGAGCAGAGACGCGCAGGGATCTGTGTGGCTGCAGGTCACAGCATCTCCCTGAGCTTTTCCTCCAGCTCACAGCACGTGTCCCTTGGCTTTCACAAAGGGGTTATGCCATTACCTGTCTGTTGATCCCAACAGGTAAACTGGACCCACTGGTAGCTCGACTCATGGGGGCCACAACAGCCACTCTGGTTGGGGAAGGCGCCGACTGACGCTTTTTAGGGGGCAGTGCTGGTGGAGGGCTGCAAGACACAACAGGAATTGATGCTTCCATCACTCTTCCAGCAAAAAGACTTTCAGAGGCTTCACAAGTTGTTTTCCAGAAAGCTTTTGTCAGCCAGGAGCTATTCAGCAAAATGTATCCACTAACAAATACCAATCTAAGAATACTCGCACAGGTAAGGTCCTGTTAAGTGATTTATTTTCAAAGGTTGGAAAAGAGTTGGTATTTCTCAAACAAAAACAAATTCTGTTCTAAAAAGCATTTTTAATGGAGCTAATCAGCATGGTAATTATTTCCTAATAAAAGCAGTGAAAATCCAAATTAAATGTTTTGGTTGACCCAAATATTGCTTCCATTCACAGAATTCCCTCACCCTCCTCAAACCTTCCAGGTCTGAAAAATGCTTAAAGTTTCACAAATTTACAGGACAGGAAATTCTTTTTTTTGGCCTTTGCTTTCTTGGTGATCTTCAGGGAACAGAAGGGTCAGAGCTGCTCTCACCACCTCTCGTCACCCTGGCACTGTGAGGGCCCCATGTTTTGGCATGAATCTGTGTCAGAACCACACATTTACAGTAACTTGTGAGACTTTAACCCTTTGACTTTTAGTTTTTGTTTCAAATGACACATAATTCTGGTAGCTGTCAAGTCTCAGAAGTTCCCAAGGGCACACATACTCTGTTCTTGGAACACACCACGAAATTTTTATATGACCTTTGAGAATTCATAAAATACAGAGAAATTCTTTTTTGATTCTTTTTGTCAGCCACAGCCCTTGATGCCACATTTTCAAATTAAAACAAGACGTATTTTTCACACCAGCCATTAGCACCAGTACTAGAGAAGAAAAACAACACACAGAGAAAAACCTGCAAATTGGGGGTTTTCTCTTCCTTCTCAAAATAGAACATAGAAACTTTCATGTGGTTACTTGTAGAACAGGGTTAAGAACAACCAAGCACAAGATTTTTTTCACACACTGTTGGCTTTCACTCTTAAGATGAGAGGCAAAGCAGAACAACCTTGCTGTGCAGGACAGATTGGTAACTGACCCCCGAGCTTAAAGGAATATTTCCCATCAGACACAGCAGCCCAAGACACTTCTAAGTGTGGAATTCACACAGTTTTATATAAGGTTATTATGGATTTATGTGATGCCTCTCATGCGGGGACATCAGGGCGTGGCACTATCCTCACATAAAGAGAAGGAGGAAAACACATAAAAAATAGTAAGAGAGGCAGAATACAAAGCAAAGTCCAGGAACAGGGAAGAATTACTCTGGAGGACTGGAAATTCAAAAGCAACACTAACCCTCCTCTCTTGGGCACATTTTGCAAGACTGTTTAAAAACCAACAGGCTGGTAAGAGGCACTGGTGTTCTTCAGTCAGCTGGCTGGTCAGCATTACCTGTTCTCTGCCACACGAATGCTGGGCAGAGGGGGTTTAGGAGGTGCAACTTCTTCATCCATGGAGTCAGTCAGTAGCTCGTTGGATTGAGTCATATTAGTTGTTTTGTTGAGGATCTCCATTTCTCGGTCTGTAAGGGGAAGTTCTGATGGGCTGCAACATGCAAAACACAGATTGTAGATCACAAACCACAGCTGGAACGCAGCCTGCTGACAGACTCAAACCTATTTTAAATCATGTGCTATCAGACAGACACCTAGAGCAGAAGGCAGGATTTGCATCTGCAGGTGGAATTCCATGTGTGTGCAGAGCACAGCGTGCACGTGACACAGGGGATGTTTCACTGCCAGATTTTGGTGTCTTTTCTATCACAGCATATTCCCTTTTAGTGATCCTACTGAAATGGGTGGGGCTACATAAAGAACACGACACCACCCTCTGTGAAGAACAGCTGAATGATTTAACTCAACTGTCAGCAGTCAGAAATTATCCCTTCTGTATCAGCCCTGCACACAGAAGAAATCAGTGACCCACCTGTCAGATTTACATGCTGGTAAACTGGGTTTAACTGGGCTTGTGGGAGAGGGATGCTCCTGCTTTTCAATGGTGAGTCTGACCAGCTCCTGGTGGATGGAGAGAAGAAAAAGAGAATAATCACTATTTGCTGAATGCTGCACTTAAACATCCTAGAACACAAAGGGATGCTACTGCAGTAAACTCCTGGTTATGGCTTAATGATGGCGTGGACACAGAGAGAGCTGAGCTGGATTTAAGTCTGGTACAGAGCCACAGAAATGATGCAGAACAGCTGCTAAGGAGCAGCCTGCACCCAGAGGAAGTCTGGCACTATTTGAGTGAAGTTCATTACCCCTGCCTGTATGGGGATTCTGCATAAACCCACACATGTGTCTTTTTGCTGTGCTTCCTCTTTCCTCTATCTCACAAATGTGTTCCAGTCCACACAACTCCTTAGGTAATGGTAAGTTTGCTTTACACACATAAATATACGTCTAAAACAGTCTTACCCACTGGAGTACTTCATCTAGCCAAAACCAACATTAAATAATTATTTTATATTTTATAAATAAGAATGTATTTGTTTCAAAAAGCAGGTTTTCTGTAAAATGCCTGACCAAAAATTAAACAGTGACCACCTTTATGAAAAGGTCTGCTTTCCCTGAAGCCACTTTTTAACACACTAGCAGTGGAAGACTTAATCATTCAAGGAGCTACTGCAGTGTATCTGTTATAGGCAGATAAGGCTCTGGATAAAGAGATAAAGGCATGATAATCCTGAACTCTAAGTCTGCCAGCAGTCAAAGCAACAATCATTCACGCCAGAAAGACGGAGAGAACATTTTATGGATGTCTGAGGCTGACAAATAGATCTCCTGCTCACAGATACAAACACATGCCCCTCTTACAATCAGGCTGGAAAACTGGCAGTGCTTCCTGCCACTATTGGCTTCCCAGCATATTACGCAAAGGAAACTATAAGGGATCAATTTTAATTTCATTTTTTTTTAAAGCAGCCCGAAGTACAGTGTCATCATTCCAGTATCATCTTTGTGTCCTTGTCTATGGAGCTTGGAAACAACTGGCATTGCTCTCTCAGGGCAGTAGATGCAACTGGAATGTCACTGCCATCATTCCTCCGAGGAAGGAAAATACTCCAGTCCTGGTAGTTTTACATAAGGCTCTACTTGTTTAAAGTAGACTTAAAGTAAAACTTATTTAAAAAAAATTCCACAGGTTAACACACACACACACGACATGAGGAATAAAGTGCAAACACCGTCCAAGTGTCCACCACAGCTGACTTTGGTCTCCATGCTCTACTTACACCCTCGGTGTGAGCTGGTGCTCCAGCAGAGCGCACACTGCGTTACCCAAAACCAGGACAAGCACTCAGCATTCCAGAAGCTGTCCTGGAACATCCCACACAGGGGGAAGGAAGAGGGAGCACAAACAGATGTCCATGGGGACTAAGGCAATGAAGATGCCCCTGCTGGGACAGAGAGCCCTGGCAAGGAACAGCATGTTCTGAGAAGTGCTCTGATGAGTAACATCACTTGACTCTTTTGGCTGCATTTGGCATCATGGGGCTGAGTGATGACACAATGGATTGCCGCCTTTCTGCCCTCTGGACAAAATTCCACTGCTGAAGAAGTTTTTGGAGACCTTCATGCACTTTAAACAGACTCAGGGTTGGACCCTGTGGGCCTTTTGGGTAGTGGCCAGCAAGGACTGCAAACGCGCAGGAGCACAAGAAGGGAAATAGAACGTATGGGCATTCAAACCAAAAGCCAAAATACTCCTTAAACATCCCCCTGAAAAGGTTATGGAAGGGAAAGTGTAATGTCTCCTTTTCCTGACCTTTCTTCACCACCTTAAACCAAAGCCAGGCCAACGCTGCAGACCGTGGTGGTGGCTGTGCCACAGCAGCGCTGAGGAGCCCCAGACACTGAGAGCTAAAATGCTCAGTTTTCCTCTTTTGCCAGTCATAATGGACACACAGTTGTCCACCATATGGGAATGTAGGTTAAAACGGGAGAAAACCAATTCAATTTGGCTCAAAAGAATCTTCAGAATTATTCAAACCATTGGGATTGGGGGAGAAAAACCCAAAGCAACTTCCAGCGGAGGCACCAAGGCAACGCATGATTGCCAATACCGGAGAGGATCACTTTCCCTTCAAACTCTGACAAATATCACCAGACCCTGAATGTTTCTCCTCTCTGCTATCCTCAAATGAGAACTAGCATTTGGAAATCAAGCCAAAATCTTTAGCATATACACAGAGGTAATCAGCACACAACCGAGCCAGATGCACATTATGCTATTCCTTATCAGCAAGGAAAAAGATTCCTGCAGCAGTAATTAGAGATAATTAAACCCTCTCTACAAACTATGCTACTTCAGCAAGCTGGAAATTCCACAATGAGATGGATTTTTGAGAAGTTATGTAATCAAACCAGGGATTTTTTCCTGCCTAGCAAGGCCCTAAAACCTGAGATCAAAATATCTAGTAACAGAGGTGAACAAGAGACTCCTTTATGCTCAACTCTGAAAATAAAGAAGTAAGCACTGAAATGTGGAAGTGGATCTTGTGTGATCTGCCAGAAAAACAAAATAGGTTCTGCTGTGGAGAGAAGTGTCCATCTTCTCAGTTCTGCTTCCAGATCTGAAATGTGGCTTGGTCTTTCTAAAATAAACCTTGTTCCTTGCTGTGCAGGAGGTGAGAGCACACTGCTTCCAAATGCTGACCTCTTGATGGGCAAACACTCTCCCATCTCCTCAGACAGCCACACATCTGTTCTAAGGCTGACCAGACACGAGCCAGCTCCAACTGGAAGGCCAAAATAACTTTCAGTCTAAAAACAAAGCAGAGACTGACACGGCCATGCTGCTGAGCGGGGCTCCACAGCTCAGGCTCAGCACTGCATGGGCAGGCTCACGTTGCTCCCAGACTGGGCTGGCTCATGAACAGACATCCAAGACCTTCCCCAACCTGAGAGCTTCCCCCAGTCCACACAGAACACAGCTCTGGCCAAAAGGCAACAGGTACCAAGGGCTGAAATACTGCTTGAAGTCAAAGGACAACGTGTGTCCAGGTCTCCTGTAGTAAAACCACACAGCTCTGTTCCAGATGTGGGGATAACACATCTCTCCATGGGATTGTGCAGATTCAGTCAGTGAGAACTCACATTTGCTGGGGAATTACAGTTCAGATACCACAGCACAGATTTTCATGTACTGCAAATTGATGCAAATTTCATGTACACACAAACAGCAGCTGAGATTTTAGGCTAAACTCTTTTTCTCTCTCCCGCTGTGCAAATTTAAGACCAGCTTTACTTTTAAAATGTGTAGCTTAAAGTTAAAGAGCATATTGTGCAAAATAATCCTGGAAAATCCATCTTCTTTAGGTGATGGAAATGATTTGATTTAAAGATATTTATTTAAAAGGATCAGAAAGTAATAGTAGATTTTAGTATCTGTGTTTGAGCAACAATAAAGAGATATCCAGATGATGCAGACACCAAGAGGCCTGAAAATGTGACAGTCAAAGCTTGGGAGATCCACTTCATTTTTGCATTTGGCTCCACTTAATAAAACTGAGTCTGAGCACAGTGAAAGATACCTGTTCCTGATACATAATGCCAGGTGAAACACCTGCTGCAATTCTTAAAACTCTATCCCAACTTTCCTTGTGTAGTTGATTTAAGCATTCCCCATGAGATTCAGCCCTGCTCTTGAAAGAGCTTTAACTTCCTCTACAGTTTCCAAAATAAGATTCCCAGGAGATATGACAGTCTGTGCACTGGTGCCCTAAGCCCAGGTCACAGAAACTTGTACCTGCAGTACTAAGACAGGTGAGTGATCAGCCCAGAGACAAGCCTGGGACATAGAAATAATGGGAACAGGAACCTTATCAGGAGGTAGAAGGAAAGCCAACAGCTTTCCTAGGGTGGAACAGGGAGGGAATGCTACAAGCAGGTCTGACAATGGATACAAAGGTTTCTGTTAAACGTTTCCATTAGTAATGTAAAACTAATCTCCAGAAAACTGAGTTTAGCTCATCACCTGTTCCACACCCTAATCCAGCTGCTTAGAGTGGTGATGTATCACTGACAAATCCCTTGAAATTTCTCTTAAAAGATGGAGCTGGAGTCTTTCATTCTCTGTAGGCACTGACAGGGAGCATTTTCATTTTATTTTGCCGAGACAGAAAATGTGCAAACCGTGTCTTGTAATCTACATGGAAGACTGGGAGTGACTCGCCGAAAATTTATTACAATGCTGAAAAAAGATTCACTGCTTCTTCCAATTCATCCAAATGCCAGGGTGAGCACGCCAGAAGTTCATATTCAGAGCCAAACTGTGCTAGTCTTTAACCAGCACTCCAAGAAGGAACATTTAACTTATGGAACAGTTGATTTAAGGGGTAATTTACTGAAGGCAGAAATACGACCTTCATATTTCATCTGCGCTTAAAAATCTAGTTTGCATAGATCTCTTCTAAAATGCATTATTATATGCTCTTTATAATAAAATTTACAGTATTTGTCTCATGTACCTTGACTCCATCCAGAACAGCCTTTATGACATCCTTCACTGTCGTCACCATCTCCTTGTCCTCTGAATTCACCCCCTCCAGCATCACCTGATCAGACCAGCGGATGAGGTTGGCCAGGCTCTGGTACACTCGGCTGTAGCAGGATGAGATGGCAGAACTGCACAGCAGGACAGGGAACAGTTGAGAAAAAAGAACAAAAAGAAATTTTGGAGATGTTATCAAATGTTAGGAGAGTGAGTTTCACACTGGGCATTTCATTCCTTCGCTCTCTGACACTCAGAATCTGTGTTGAGCAGGTGACAACACTCAGGCTTCTCCTCCAGTGCAGCTGCTCTCCTGTTCTCTAGCACCAAACAATGACAGTTTGAAGGTACAAACCATCAACAGCTCATTCCCAGGTATCAGAAGGAATTATCTGGGATGCAGGTTAACACAGCAATGCTAAAAATAATATTCTTTCCATCCTAATTTACAGCTCCATCCTATGCTTTAACTTTAAAGATAAGTATTTAAGCCCTACATTTAAGTTTAAGCTATGTTATTTCAGTATTATCCTTCTTCCTTATTAGCTCTCCCCAAAACCACCTTGGATCACTGAGAGCTGACTCTATTTGTTCCTTTACAAATCACTGCCTCACTGTTTATAATGCCTGAAAACATACAATAAAAATTACTTATTTAGAGAAACTGAACTGAATGAATTTCAGGTTTGAAAGAGGAAGGGTGTTGCTTTGTTTTGTTTTTAATGAGAAACAGAATTGAAGCTATTGTTCTGAAGAGCGCAAAAAAAAAAAGAAAAAAAAAAGTTTTGGAAGGATGACAACTCTAAATAAAAGTTAACTGTAACCACAGTGCTCCCAGGCATTTTCCTGGCCATTCTGAAAACACTGACTTCATTACTAAACAAGGTGTGTTAACAGTACTGCTGATGGCAACGCTTCAGCAATTCTTTGTCACGTTAAATCAATTTCAAACTGCATCAAAACCATAAACAGATAAGAGAAGGTGTAATCTTGCAATCATTACTGATACAAGTTGTTCCAAATCTTCCCATTTCTCTCTGGTATCCATTTTACATTGGCTTAACTCCAGTAACTTCATTATCTGTGAGAAAAGAATCAAGCCCAGGAGCTCCAAAGAGTTTATTCAGGTGAATGAGGTTTGCAGGACTGGGGAAAGAACTACTGTCAAGTTACAACCAGGGGATACAAACAAAGGCAAGGACTTGATTGTTTGGTTGTTGTTTGGGTTTTTCTTAAGGCTTGCTGCTTGCCATTTGTTCTCATTTCAAATGAAATTAGCTTGGTAGGAGATATTTCCTAAACAGGGCCCTCCCCCATCTCTTTCTAAGGCTTTGATTTCTTTGCCATTAATCTTCAGTCTGCTTCCTTCTAAGGAGGCAGTAATTGAAAGCCCATTTTGTGTGAGATTTAATTACTTTTTTCCTTGATGCAAATGCTTCCCCTAAAGTAGAAAGAAGTCCAACAATAATTTTTTAAGGCTTTCTTCATCACTGACACAAGTCTTGCTCACTTTTCTTCAGGGGGATTTGCCATCCGAATCACCCCTTTGTGTCCCGCCACTAAAGTACACAGGTAGGGAGAGAAGGACACGGCTTTTTTGAGGAAGCCAGATCCCCTTTTGGGTTTTTTGGGAGGCTAAGCAAGGCAGGGCATGCACATGGGATCTGTGCTTGAATGCAGACTGTTTCCAGTAAGAGAGACACATCACTGTGTAGAGGACATTCCCATTCTAACAGATCCAGCCTAAACTGGATCTTACCTGTCCCAGCCACAGTTGTGATACTCACCCATTTCCTCCTTCCTTTTGCCAGAAGCAGCCCTGGCCTGAGCGCTGGGGCCAAACACAATTTAGCATCTCTGCAAAGTACTCAGCACTCAGTGCTGCCTCAACTATGTTATAAACCTTCCCTGTGCCAGCACTGAAATAAGCATCTTGAAAGGAAAAAATTTGGAGATGTTTAATGGGAAAACAAATAGAAACAGCACAAAACCTGGCAGGATTTCAGGAACCAAACACCTGCATTTCTCTGCTTAGTTCTGTGCTTTTCTCTGCCTGTGTTAATTTTGCTCTTTCAGTATTATTAAAAAATGTTTGTTTGTTTTCTGTAAATCAAATGCTCCAGCATCCATGGGATGAACACCAACAAGATCTCTATGGCTTGGCAACACCACAAATTCTTATAATCTGTGCTGAGCTTGGCTTTGGCAAATTTCTGCTTCTTTCCTGGCTTCAAACCCACTGCCTAACTGGTAAAAACATAATGTACGTAATCTGTTAAAACATAAAACAATAATCTGTTGAGTGCGGCAGGAATGAACTTGGACTGGTTAATCTGCTGCAGCACATCTATTTACTTCTGTATCTGATCCAGTAAAATCCAAAAAAGCAGTTAAGAGTGTAGGCTCAGACTTCTGTAATATCAGGGTGGATAAACTGAACACAAAAAAGGATTACTCTGAAGATAAACTCCTTTTCCAGGTGAAGCTATTGGATTAGTCAGCTTTTAGGACACCACCATGGACTGCAGAAACAGGAATAGCATCTGAGGAGAATCTCCCTCTAGAAAACGATGGATTTCCAAGTTTATGCTACGAACCATCCCTTCCTCCACTCTGAAAGAAGCCTGATTTGCTTTATCTCTCCATGGCATGAGCTTCCTCACAGCAGGGAATGTGCTTTTAAATGATGTTTGAAAACCGCCACGTAATTAGTAAAAACAGCAGTCACTTCCATCAGCATCTCCTGCACGATGTGGTTGTTCAGATAAAGAAGGAGCCTGTTGGTCTGTCATGGTCCCAAAATCCAAGAAGGAAACTCACCTTTGCTGGATGCGTGGGTCAGTTTGCACCAAGGGCAGGATGGCTTCCAGCACTTTACTTGCTGAGCCTGGCAGCATCTCTAACACTTTGTTATCAATTGCCATTTTGTCCACAATAGTCTTAAAGTAGCGCAATGCACTGACAACCTCCTTCTCCTTTTCCTCCAGCCATGATACATTCTAAACAGGAAGGGAAAAAAAAGGAGAGATATGTTAAAATTTCAGTATTTTTAAGGACAGGGTTCCTTTAACACACCCTAAGTATGGTGACACTGAGGTATATTCCAGGAGGAGTGGGAAAAAAACCCTTCTACCACAAACACTTTTAAATTGAATTACTACTCTTTCAAAGGAATAGTCAGTGCAAGATTACACCCACACTTTAACTTTCAGAATTACCTGCATTCCAAACTGAAGGCTGATCTTGATCAGTTTTAGGCTAAGATTAACACCACTGATGACATCAAGGGCACTGCTTTGAAACCCACACCCTAAACTGGGAGGGTGAAAGAAAAAACATTTCACAGAATGGTTTAGGTTGGAAGGGACCTTAAAGCCCATCTCCACCCCCTGCCATGAGCAGGGACACCTTCCACTATCCGTGGTTGTCCAAGCCCCGTTCAACCTGGCCTTGGACACTGCCAGGGATGGGGCAGCCACAGCTTCTTTGGGCAACCTGTGCCTCACAGGGAAGAATTTCTTCCCAATATCTAATCTAAACCTGACCTCTGTCAGTTTAAAGGCAACACCCCTTGTCCAATTACTGTATGTCATTGTAAAATACATGAAAACATCCAAATAAACTCCACTCTGATGAGCCTCCAACCTAAATCAGTTTGGGATGGTGCTGGAACAAGAGAACTCACACAATTTCCATGAGAACAAACTGTAAAAGCTAAGTTTTGGCATTGGTGAATGAATGTTGCAGAAGGGAACAATTCATTGGAATAAAGCTGAGCTGTGGTCACTGATTTCCGTGCCACCACCAGCACTAGAAGAGGAAATTCAGAAGTGATACATGATACCTCAATGGCATTTTGGACAGGGGTGTTTTTTAAAAGTTTACAACAGCATGCCTGGAGGACTTTTAATGCCACAAGTAGTTCCTAAGTGAGATTTAAATTAACTACTGAACACTGCTAGAAAAGGAGCAGAGAGCTTAGCAGAGTCAGATTTCATCCATTATCTCCTCAGTAAATTCAGTCTCAAGAATTAATGACCTATGGGCATTGTGTGCTCCCCATACTCTTGTCATCTGTTAAACCGCTGCTTTTCTGCAAAATCAGGCCAGCAACCCAAAAGGTTTTAGGAAGAACAATTTATAGGCAGCACTGGTTAGTAATTTGGGGCCAGTTGCATAAAAGGATTAGAGTCCCAAGTTCCATCTAGCTCCAGCTTCAGAAGTCTAAGTCCCAATCCAAGAACTGCAAACCACCCTGTCATTTTCCATTTCATCTGGGCAGTGCCCAAACTCGGCTGCCGCTCCCCCTTTGGACAATACTTCTTGCCAGGAACCTCAAGTTCTGATCTGCAGCCCACAGTGCCCTGAACTCCCTTGATGAGGACCATCCTGGCAACTCACTGGGATAAAAAAAATGACATTTCCCATTTTGCAAGGATGTGTCCTGACCACTGCACAGTTCATTCCAGGATATAGAATCATAAAAACATTTAGGTTGGAAATGACCTCTAAGATCATTGAGTCCACCCATTAATCTATGGAGAGCCTTGGCCTCTCCCAAGAAGGTTTTGCACTTCATATGAAATGATCACACATTTTAGGGATCAGAGAGTCTGTAAATTCCCTGGGTAAGTACAACCACGGTCCAGCAGTCAAAGCTCTCAAACAGAAGTGAAAAAATGCGGACTGCAGTTCCGGCTCCGATGGCTGTTTATGGGTTTCATTCAACAACTGCTTCCTGCAGAAAGGCTTGTGACTTAATAGCTTAAACACTCTCCTGGTGCACAGAAGGGATGGGCCTGACTGAGAGCTCAGGGCTGACAATGACAGCTGGAAACACAAACCTTTCCGCTGAGCGCACCAAGGGATGCGAATCCAGCCACCGGACACTGTCTGGGACACAGCCCTTCTTTTGTTTTGTTTTTTTTCCCTGCTAGTTCTTTGGGCGACATTCCCCAGGAGCACTTTCTAATCAATCCTCTTCCAAGGTCCAAAGGTATCATACATAGGTGTGTGTAGGGGTGCACAGAACCATGGAGTGGTTTGGGTTGGAAGGGACCTTAAATCTCATCTCATTCCACCCCCTGCCACACCTCCTCCTAGACCAGGTTGCCCCAAGCCCTGTCCAACCAGGCCTGGAACACTTCCAGGGATGGGGCAGCCACCCATTTATCTTTTGGGCATTAAATGAGAAAAAGTTAAAATTCAGGCAAAACAGCAGCTCCTCTCCACTCCCTGCCTGACACATATAGATATTTTTGGATGATTTCTGAAATTTTCCCTTAATAATCAAATTGCAAATGCATTATGTATGAGACACAGCTGACCCAGAAAGGGTCACAGTGAGCTGTACAGAATACACCCAATTACAAAAGCTGGAATCATCCTTTCTTTTCCTTACATTTTGGCAGTGTAGAACCTATCATAAGTCTGCATATAGTACTGAAGGACACTCCTGTTCCTACAATATGCCCTAGGACAGGAATCACAGACAGGGCTCAGGGGACCAAAGGAGGTTCTGAAAACAACTCCCCCAGTGCTGCCCCTATCCAGGTATAAAGGGGAAGAGGAGAAGACGATGTTTGCACGAGCTGAGCACATCCTTCAGCTTATACATCGTGATTTTACATTAATTTTTAGTATTGCTATTTCTGCTCTACACTGATTATCTACTTCAAGAGCACAAAAATAGCATCTTAAATACTTAAGAGGGAAAAAGGGATGATATTTGGTTTATCAAACGAGCCTTCTGACAGAAGATCTCCCGTTTGTCAACTGATGTCTATATTCCAGTGAGAAAACCTGGCGACAATCCAGGCACATCCTCTTCCCCACTCCCTCCACACAAAGCTAATGAGCTGACTACATCCAACGAATTGATTAGCTGGACAGTAGCTATTAAAATAGATAAGGAATGAGCCGGAAATCAACAATATTTCACAGCATAAAAATGAATGCAGCTTAAATAATCACGCACAGTAATAAAAATCATGGCAAGTGTTTTGTTTTCTGAATTTAAAAATCCCAATCTGTACGTAAAAAATGGTTTTAATGTCCAGCATGGCTTATTAGTAAATCCTCTTGCTCTGTTTTTAGAGGAAAAATAGAAAAGCAAAAACTTAATCTATTATTAACATGCATTTGCTATAGACCACATTTTGAAAAGGGCTCTTCATTTTCTAATGTATTTAATGTGGTCACATATCAGTTTAAAGGAAGGCCTCTACATTATCTCAAGATACCATCCTGAAACATCATGGAATTAAAAGCTTTAATGGAGTACATTCACTGGGGTTATTTTATTTTATTTTTTAAATAGCACTCAGCAATGCAAGGTGTTTGGCCCCCTGGAAAGCATATCCACAGCCTCCTGGGGAAAAAAACCCTCATCATCCTCCACCTGATGGTGCAGAATAGGGTGAGGAAGCGCTGCAGAGACTTCTCTGTGTGTTAAGCAAGTCACACAGCCTAAGAAAACTTTATCTTGCTGGCTGCTCTCAGTAACACTACAACAACTCTCAGCAGAGATAATCTGAAGAATTCTGCGTGTCTGGCACTGCACATTGGATGAGACTTTTAACAGCTGAGAATGATGTTTAATTATCATCAACAACCTCGACTGTTCTTAACTTCTGGCTTCGATTTGTACTTGAAAACTGACTGCAACAGTGTTGTCACACAGATAGTCTCCAGCTACATAATCAGGTCACAACAGGAGAGGAGATAACACAGATCAGTTTGTGACCTCATTTCTTAGAGAACCTGGAGTACATTTGGTCTGAGGAACATTGTGCTGGATCAGCAGCTGCCTGAACCCATCTGTGTGACTCTCCCTGCTGGTGTCATCAGAGATTGAGCACAGCTTTGGACCAGCTTCAAGGATGTGCTCGCTGGGTCTGGGGTTTTTAAAAGGATCACACCCCAAAACCAGGCAGCTATTTGGAAGCTGCAAGCATAACCCACAGGGTGTGCATGTGGGGAAGATGTGTCAGGCCATACACCACGTTCCGTAATGAGATATTGAAATGCTTGTGGGAGGAGGTCTCATCATGCTCTCCAAAGGAAAGCACATGCCTTTATTTAATACTACACAGTGCTGTTTATAGGTAACCATAAAGCAGCCCTGAGGATCCCTGAGCTGCAGAATTATGTAGAGGACAAAGTCACACACCAGAGTACGATAAACTGAGTACCAGGAAGCAAGAAACCATCAGGATAACAGAACACGGCCTTTGCTTACTTTGTTCACTGACTTCTCTGGTGTTTTCACTGTCAGGTCAGCTTGCTTTCCTTTCTTTGAGGGTGTTCTCTTTATTTTTGGTGAATGAAACTTGCCCTTCAACTTCATTGTGAACGAGGAGAGATGGGAACGCTCAGAATCTAGAAAGACACAGAAAAGCATTACTGGATTAGGGCAAATATGCTGAAACCAGGGGTGTTGTGTTACAGCATTATCTGGAAGAGACTTGCACTACATAAATTTATTGAGTGGAACACAATAAAGAAAATTAATAAACTGTGGCTCTATATTATGTTTCAAACCATAATGCCACCATCATTTCCTGCTTTCCTCAACCACAATGTCACCATCATTTCCTGCTTTCCCTTGGAGGCAGGAACGCTGCAAAGGAGAGGCAGGGACAGCAGGATTGCACTGCTCTGTGCCTTGGAGAGAAGAGGAAAAACACCTCTCTTCAAAGCCCGTATCTCCAGCAGGTCCCAAAGTGCTTTACAAAGGAGGCAATCATCGGGCCTCTTTGGCAGATGAGCAGCCGAGTCAAGGGGGTGAAGTGACTCGTTCAGAGACCTCTGGCAGAGCAGAGCCCTTGGCTGTGGGTCACTGCAGGCAGGGCTCTCTGCCTGGTACCCAAGACCTGGCAGCTTCAGGGATGGAGAACACAATCTCAGGTAATGCCCTTCCCAGGATGCTGATCTCTACTCACTCAGCAGCATCTATTTTGAATGTGGCTCCGCGGATGAGCTGAACAAAAATGCCAGTCCTTGTCACCTGCAATGGATTTCACTTCCAATGTACAAGAAAAACCAGAGAACAAAGGAACTGCTTCAGCACCGGGGCATCCTTCAAGGAGCTGAACTGCAGAACTGCTCAGCTCTTTTAAAAATTGTATTTTCATTGTTTTTTGAATACCTAAAAGCAGAATTCTCCAAGGTTTACAATCATGCCATATGCAGACTTACTGTTGAAATACATTTTTATCTGCTAACCATGAAGCTAAATAAAAACTGCCTTGTAGAGAGCAATTTAGAAAGTATTCTGAGCAAAGAGCACTTTAATAAATGAAGGTCTGAATTGCTCTGTAGTGACCCAGATAATTCAGAAGAAGTTACCCAACTTGTCTGTAACTACATTATCAAGAAAACTAAGCAGTTTTGCTGTATGTTTCATTTTTCTTTTAGATTATTTGGGCATTAAGTGCACTGGCAGTAATGAGTCCCGAGGACAGCCCCATGCATGCAGCACTGCAGCACCTCGTTAGCATGCAGACTGCAAACTGCAAAGGCTGCTGAGTCAAATTAGCACCCAGCAGCTAAATACCACAGAGCAGTGCAAACCCTGTTCCTCGTACTCAGAAACCACCTCACCACAGCTCAAGGAAAGGAACCCTGCTTGTCTTTCTTCAAATTCGGTTTCCTGGTAGCGTGTTATGACCCTGCTGTGAGCACACTCACCAGCACTCTGGTGAGGTCTGTCCCCTAGACCAAGATTTTGCAGGCATCCCATGAATGGAAGCTACATGAGCACCGATCCTAATCTAGCCTGGCTGCAGACCTGGTCTCCACTTACAGAAGTAAATGTTTTCCTAGGTTTTCTTTGCATCATAAAGTCCTGTTTAGTGCACTGAGGAGGGAAGCACTAAAAACCTTGGCCACTGCAGATAAATCCAGGCGTATCAGTTGGCCTCTGAAGAATCACTTACAGCAGCTGGCACCCCAACTTAGCAACAATTTACGTCAGTGCTTTACATCCGCAAGAGGATCTCCAAACCTTTAAAACCTCTCTGTCTCCACGGGGTGCTGAAGGTCACCACTGAAGAGAGTTCCTGGCTGCTGTGATAACACTCTTGAACTCCTCCCCAAAAAATCATTTGTATTTATTCCATACACCATATGAGAATTTCCATATTCGCACGCATATGCACACTTGCCATGAGAAGTCATGGCTCTCAATTAATTTTTTGAGAGCTAGCAAACAATTACAATAATTAATCTACAGGGAAGTAATGGTGACAGCAACAAATTGTGTCTGGCTCCTCCATGGGCTGCAGTGAGATCCAAACTGCTGGTCTCAGTAAGAAAGCACTCAGTGCCTACAAAACCCTTGGTTGCCTATGGTGAAACTTTTGCATTGTAGGGACAAGATATCTGGAAGGGAGAAAGATTTCAAAAGATTACCATTTCCTTTTCTCCTTGTCACCAGACCTCTCTACCCACCTTCATGGGGCAAGCACACGAATGGCTGAACCAGGTTGTGTGCATGGTCAGGAACCTCCAAAAGGAGGTGTCATCAGCAAAAGTTCCTTTTCTGCTGCCAGCAGATCCTCTTCACCACCACCACCAGCCAACCACCACCCCTTTGTTCTTTTTACCCTTTGGTCACACCAAATCATTTGTGGGCCACACTCTGAGGGAAGACAGACACACAGAGCGAGGACAGAAGCAAGTGGCTGGAGCAGAATAGGAACTGCTTAAAATAGCACTGGTGAAGTAAACCAGCTGACATTCACAAAAATAATAAACGTTATTGTCTGAACAGCCCTGCTAAGTCCTGCTTTGAAGATCACAAATTAATGCAGCTTTTTACTGCCATGGCTTTCCGTCTACACCACGCACTTTCCAGCTCTCATCTGCTCACAAGTTTCTGATGCATTTGCAGTTAAACAAATGAGTCACAAACCAATATTCTCTCACACTCAATTACACTTAGCACTTAAAATAGCGCTTTTCTTCTTCCAAGCCCATTACAAACACATCGTTCTCATCCTTAAACAGTCAGGCCTTAACCTTACTGTGCAGATGGGAAGCAGGCACAGAGGTGAAACAACTTGTCTAAACAGAGCAGAGGGTGAGTCAGTGGCTCTGGTACAGCAACTCCATCACTCTGCAGCCCTCGGCCCTCTCCCCCTATTCACAGATCAAGCTATGGAGCTCCTGTGATTATGTTCAGTGAATGCCAACAGAATTACTCGGCACACTGGGCTTTACAGTTTGCAAGCTGATACATCATTCAAGCATTATAAACAGAATTTGCTTTGTAATGAATCTGGATGAAGTGGTATAAAAGAGAAGTGACACTTGAGTAGGAAGGGATTCTAGCTCACAGGTGTAAGGGACCTAAGCTTGTACAGACGAAGCCTGAAAACCTCCTCCAAAGAGCACAGCTGAGCAAGACTTCCTAGACTGGTTACCACACCACTAGTCTGCCTTGAAAAAGTCACCTTAAAAATACTATATCCTAATTTAAGTATCTTCCATGTCCCATGTGTCTGTCCAGTTAAAAAGTCCAAACAGCACAGCATTCCTTTACAGATTAAATAATTTGGTAACATACACAGAGGCAGAAAACAGAGCCATGGTAGTGCTCAAACCACTTCTCCTGTCTCTCTGCTCCTTCCTGCCTATCTACAGTAACCAAACCCCTTAATGCAGCATTGAGGTTGTTCTGAGCTTGGGAGTTTGCCCACTGGAAATTATTCTATCATATTACCCTCGCCTCTTGCTGATGAATAGCCAGCAGTGTTGAGCTGGAGTCTCAGCACTGGCCTTCTCTCCGGTGTGCAGGAGGAGGGTACCCCGCACTTACTTCTACGCAGTGTCCAAATATTTGTGAGATGAATGGGAAAAGTCAGGGTAATAAACTCAATGGAGTGATTTCAACTAGAAGGGGGAAAAAAGAAATTGTATCAAAGTGTTTCTGTCTCAAAGGAACCACTGACTTTCCATCCCCTCATATTTCATCTGTCTGGACGCTCTGCTGCTGCACACAACTGGAAAAAAAAGCCCTTCAAAATGACTTTATTACAGATCTGAGTGTCTTGATTTCTGACTGGAAGCTTTACTACGTCACTCGTTTCATGGCTAATTCCATCCCCTGTTAGTGAGGCTCCCGCTCCGCCGTGCTTGAACGTGCTCCAGCTGTTGAGTCACGGCCCTGCTCAGCTCCCAGGCTCGTCTCCCCCGGCACGCGTCTGGGGTCTGACCACACACACAACACCAGAGAGCTCGCCTGACACGCCTGCTCCAACCAGCCCTGCTGGCAGGTGTGGCCACAGGGGTTTTTCAGTATCCCTCAAGGCCCCGGACCAGGCAGACCATGGCTAAGGACACCACGGCCAACCAGGAGCCACCCGATTGCCCATCAGCTCCCCAAGCTCCAGCAACGGGTGCTGCTGCTGCCAGTTCGCCAGCAGAAAGCTAAATCTGGTGAGGAAAGAACTGCAGGTTTAAAACAACAGTGGATTAAAAGGGAAGGCAGGTAAATCAGCTTATGTGCTTGTGGGCAAAGAAACTAAGGCTGCTTAGGAGAAAGCTGGCAAGTCAAAGCCCAATGTCCACCTCTGCCACAGTCAAATGGTGACTCTCCACTTGGGTTCAATGAAGGCCAGAATATAAGTCAAAACACACAAGCTGGTGAATCCCACCAACCTAAGCCAGTGGCAAATTATTTTCTTTAAAGTCAAAGTGAAAGTTCAGCCTTTTACAGAGCTCAGTCACAGCAGTTTCCATTTGTTGTGTCCCACTCACTGGCCTCGTGTAACCAGCACACGAGAGAGGCTTCAGAAACGGGAAAAAATCCCCTGCCTGCTTCTGCACCTCCTGGTCCTGTTTTTCTCACTACTGCTCCACAGCAGGGAGACTCCAGCAGCTGGGACAGGCAGTTTAACTGCTCAATGTGTCTAGTTTGGATAATATAAAACTAATTGAAAATAGACTTATTTTTAATTAAAACCCCACAAACTTTAGAATACAGTACCTTTTCTTTCCTTCACCTGAAAAACTAAACCCTCTCTCTTCTCTCACACTCTGTGTGTTCAGACACCAAAACCCTGCAGGCTTTAGAGGAGACACAACCTTAAAAAAGGGTTATAGTTCATTTTCCAGCTTGTCCTGACTCTTGCAGCTTGTTAGAAAGAATGAAGTGGAATCTAAAAATCTTATTCCACAAATGGTTCCTTTTTCAAAGGCCATTTGGGTCTCTGCTGGATGCACATATTTAAAAGCTATCAGGTTAAAAATAACAGCAGACATCTCTCCCAGTGTCATAATGAAGCTATTGTGCACATTTTTAATCAACTACTCCTGCCACTTTTGCCACGAGTCCTTTGAAGGCAGCAGTGACTTATGTAATGAGTTACACAACGATGCCCATTAAAATGGCATTTGTTCCCTTGGGCTCAGCTCCATCATTTGAGAAGACAAAAGGCAAGTTGCAAGGCTTCAGCTAAACCCTAGCTGACAGGGACTTTAGGAGTTCTGAAGCAAAAGGCAAAAATAACGAGCTAGAGTTCAAAACGACCTTTCCGCTGAGGATGTGTGCGCTGCGATGCAGCACCCAGCGAGAGGCTCTGGGGCTGGGGCTACTCCAGATGCAATTCTGCCCTCAGAAACAGAGGAAAACAGGTGAATCAGGATGGGCAGACAGGCACACGAGAGCTTACCACGATAATCACGGAACATTCTGCAAAGCACAGGTCTTCCCAGATTTTAGATGAATATTGCTAGAATCCCCAACATCTTCCTTCCACCCTTAGGGCAAGGGCTGTGTAAGCACACAGATCTGGGGGACTGTGCCCTGGCTAAAGCTTTTGGGCTCTCTTGTAATGTAAATATTAAAATCAGTGATTGACACAAAATCCAAGCTTTTGAGCTCCGCAGCCGAGTTCCTCTGCAGAAGAGCTGGCACAGGAGGCACAGTGTGATGCTCACCAGTGAGCTGTGGGCAACAGAAAATTACTGCAGGGGCACTTGTAAAAATAAATTTTAATAATTCTGTCTTGTGATAAAATGTTCAAGCCTGCCAACGTGTAGTTATGCAGGTGGAGCAAAAGCACGAGGTTTTAAGGAGGGTTGAAGAAACAGATGAGGAGAACCCCAGACCCATTCTCCACCCTTTCACACCTGCAATGTGCCGCTGGCTCTCTCATTACGCAGCAAACAGCCTTCAGCCACTTTTCACACCCTCTTTCTCCAGAAGTCCTGAGGACGTTCACAAGCCTAAAAATGCTGATATGCAGCACTTTTGCGATGCTGCATGTTCCCAAAAGGATGAACTGGGATCCTGACTACAGAAAAGACAGATTGTGACAGAACAGAATTAAAATATCCCTTATAATGTATCAGCATATCACTGCTGCATCACGGGTGCTCAAAAGCCTCAGACCTACTACTCCTAGCTCTGGGAGTTTACTTTTCTCAACTTTGCCATTATCCCCAGAGACTGAAGCAAAGAGAATTTATGCAGAAACAAAAAAAGACCTGGTAGGGAACCTGGAAAGGAAAAAAAAAAAAGGGAGGGTCCGGTGTCAATCAGGAAGTTTGCCCACCCTAACCTTTGTACCTTAGGTGGAGTTGTTTGTAAGCTGCTCCAAGTCCCTCTCCAGGGAATCCAATTGCTAGGAGAGCCGCCAGATTTTAGAGGAAAACGACGGAGGAAGGGCAGCTGAGAATCAAACAATCGTTCTCGAGTGCAAAAGAAACTTTTCCTCTAACATCACGTCACCTTGGAAGCAGCCAGCTTTTGGGAGCGGAAAGACCGACTGCCCTTTTTCTTTTCTGGCAACATTACAGTGAATGAGCATAAACCAGAGAGCATTAATGATGTGCAATGACAGCACACAAACTTCTCTGGAAAAGGGAGGCTCAGTTCCCTCTCAGCTGGCCAGGCAATGCTCACTGACTCACAGGCTTCATTATTTTTATGCCGCCCTCTGGGGCCTCCAGAGGAAGCAAAACATTTTTATTTGTCAGAGAGCACATTTTTATTTTGATTTTTTTTTTTCCTTCTAAGCAACCATGAATGAGGCATCTCCAGCTGCAGCAACCTCACGTGGAAAGAGCTCGCAGTGTTTGCATGGGAATTGGAAGGCAGAGAGGGCAACTTATCAATTCAGCCACGTCTCCCAACTGCAGTGAAAAGGACTGGGTTAGTCAACAACATTAATTTTATGGTGCATTAACATTACAGCTCTTCTTCCTTCCAGTATCATATCTGGAAGCAAATCTTCAGGTTGCAAGGAAGAGAAGATGCACACGATCAAGTAGCAGGTTTAGAACAGCTGACCAGATCCCCTTCTACTCCTCTTTTTGCCTGGTATTTCAGAGCAGAGAGATCTCCTTGTATGCAAATACATTTTTATGGAATCCTTTACCTGCTGAAAACTGCAGCAGTATCACTCAACCGATTTACAGGGGAAAAAGAAAAGGAAAAGGCAAAAAGCTAAAATTAATCAAACAAGGAAGGATTTAAGGAAGTAAAACTGCTACCCAAGTTCAGTTTCCTCCAGCACACCAAAGCCAGCTTTGAAATTTCTTTTTGAACAAGATACTGTAACTTACTGATAAGCAGCAGACAGGACTTTTGCTGTGGTTTATCGAAAGCTGCTCCAGCAGACCTGGTGCCATATCAACCCCCAAGCAGAAACACCAGCAATCACCAGCAAACCTTTGTGCAGCATCTGGCGAGTCTCTGGTAATTTCCCATCTAAGTACTGATTTTGCACAGCCCTGCAAGCCCCAGAGAACTGATGGGATTACAACACTGGTAACATGACTCGTAACTCCCCTGGTGCCAACAGCACTAGAACAACAAGAGACTCAAGTGGCCTCCAACACCACCATGAACAATGTGGTCCTTGCTCACCCTGTTCTACCCATGAAAGCCACCAAGGATGTTAACTAAACATTTAATTTTAAATGGAAAAAAAATAATCCAGCTACAAGGCATGACATCTGCATTACTTCAGCAAACAGCCCCGAAGACAGAAATTGCAATGGCTGAGAGGGAATCTGCTGAATTCCTCTGTTCACCAAACATGACTTAATATGGGGTCCGTGGGCATCCCCACTTGTCTAGCAGCTTTCAGAGGATATGGTCATGACAGTGATTCAGGCATCTAAAAATAAAGCCCTGCAGGCACAAGCGTGCGTGCGCACCACCTGAGTCACTCCGGGCTGCGGGGAGCCCGTGAGCCAAAGCTCATCTGTTTCATTGACACCACTGCCATGGCCAAGCAGAAAGCCTCATCACCGACCTCTGCTTCAGCTCCTTCTCCCCCTCCTCTCATCTACTCAAGCACATTTAGGCTCTTTCCACGCTGAAAAACCTTTGCTGGGCTCGGGTTTCAGTTGTACGTCCGTCAGCTTTGAAACTCAGACGTGAAAGGTTATAACCCAATGTTGCTGAAGCTGTTTACCCATCTCCAAGGTGACAGGATGTCGTCACAGGCACTCGGCAGGACACCAAGCAGAAAGGCATTATTTCAGATGCTTTAGGGAAAAGCCTAATTGCTCACAACCTGGCCATAGGTTCAACAGCTGACAAACAAGGTTGTAAATGGAGCCTTGGCTTCTTGTCTGCCCCACAGCACCAGCTCTGAATGGGAAAAACTCAGCTTTCTTTCATCCTTGGAGAGAGTAACCTCTGCTCTCATTCATTAGGCAATGGAAAAAAAAAAAAAACAGAGAAGCTGGCTCAGATCTGCCTGACACAATTTCCAGTTGCTTTGGACATTACTAATTATAGCCATCTTTATTTTTGACCTCTGATTACAGACTCTTTGCACATTCAGTCTGAATGGCAAAGATAACCCCTCTTTTCTAGTAGGCTTGGGAGGATCCTTATACCCTGCCCAAAAGCCACCGCCCACACTCAGCCGAGCTGAGCACAAGAAATAAGATGAAAACATGGAAAGCATTTGCTTAAACATGCTTGGTTTTACTTCCCTCTTTAGCAAGTGCCATAGATCAAGGGCAGCAGTCCAGGTGAGAGTGTGATGTAAGCTCTTTTCCATGCATGTTCTGAGATGAGCTAACTGCTCCGTGCGGGAGCCTCATTTCTCACTGTTCTGACTAGCACTGTATCCTCAGGGCTCAGATGCTGAAAAGCAGATATTCAGTTCAGTAAGATTAAACATGTCTGCACAACTCCAGTGCACCATGCTGGAGGCTCACATCTCTGCACGAGAGAGAAAAATGAATTTCAGGAACCAGGCCAGCACTATCTCCTAGAGGCACTGCAATACCCGTGTAAACTTCCCTAATATTGCTTACTCAATAAAACAAGGCATCACAGGAGGGCTATGCAAATCCCTCAGCTTTGAAGTACTGCTCTCCTGTTGCCCCAAAGGACCAGCTCTCTATCTCCACACACCCAGACAAGTGCGTGTGCAAAGCGATAGAGCGGCACTGCAGGTGTGAAATTCCTGATGTGATCAGGTCAGAAATTGACATTTCTTTGACATTATTGTTGTGCTGCTCCGTAAAGGGTTAAGAAGCTGCAGGCCATATCCTCAATTCCATACTCTGTTCTATACCTGATAGGATCTGCAACCAAACCACCAGCTTTATTGCCTGCCTACAGGCAGGAGGAAATATTAGTCTTCTACAAGCACAATTTGAAACATCAGCGCCTCCAGCAAGGGGAAACCGAGATGTTAATTGAACTGAACAGCTCAGGAGGGAGCTCCCTCTTCCCTTCTTCAGCTGTAGGATTAGCACATCCCCACACCACCATGGCAGGAAACACGAGGTACCTTAGGGAGTCGAAGTGGGATGTCTGTCTTTCACTCTGCTGCACCTAAACATTAACGTTACTTTAGCAGTAAACAATTATTTGTGACCACTTTCTATTTTATCCCATCTCCTCATGCCTGAATTAAAATCTCCTGGTTGCACTGGTCTACGGACAACAGGTTTCAAGGCAAAGGCATCCTGACATCAACACCTGCAGTTCTCCCCACTCTTTTTGGGAAATCCTGACTTCGAAAGATACAGAAGACTGAACTCCTACAGTAGCAAACTCCAGCAGATTTGTACAAACATCAACATGAAGGGAGTCTGAAGGAATCCATCCCACCTCTAACTCATCTGAGCCTACTGAAGACTTGAGGTTTCAGTAGCAGGGAAACAGCCACTAGAATTTCACTTGTTAATTTAATTTTGAAGGAAAAGCAGCTATTCCCCAGCTACTTCAGAATATTACTCAGACTAATGCAGTGACAAGTTTGAAAACCCACTTAACAAGGGGATACCTGAGCCTGATTTCTTTGGCACATCATTCTTTGCTGGCATGCAACGTTATTTCTTGTTATCACCCTATCTGTATTTAACAGTTACTGTCATCTCTAATGGAAATTCCCAAAAGTGGGCCCTACTAAGAATCAGTTTCAATTTTTTGATGAACTTCCAGTTTGCTCACACAGGAAGCTGGCCTGAGTTTCAAGAAGAAACACCTTCAACACTCTTATACAACAACCCAGCAGCTAAAGGGAACCCAGCTCAGGCTGGATTTCACCAAAACCAAAGCGGAACCTTATCTCAGCATCTCTTCACAATCTTGCTGAAACTATTCTCTTATCGCAGAATAAATCTTGGTGAATTAATAGCTACTTGAGTGATGTTTTTACCAACAGCCCATTTCCTGATCATATCCCCATCCCATTCAGGGCATGGCATCGGGTTTCAAAAATGAAATCTTGCCCACAAGCCATCCATACCTGCCAGAAAGACACACGAATGCATTCAAAGACCAAGACCCACTCCAAGAAAAAAAGCATGTTTTAAAAGCCAGTGCCCAGATTCTGCGGTAGAGAGACTTTAGGATTCTATAAATAAGAAATATTTTTGGACAGTATTTCTATTTAATTTGGTTTCGACAAAGCAGCAAACCCAGAGCTGCCAAAGCTATTTAAGTCTTTGCAACACAACGTGCGACTGTGTGGCGATCCTGCCATCAGCCCTGAAAGGTGAATCAATATTAATTTCAGTTTGTGGCCCGCTGAGCAATACTTTGGAGCTTTAGGAGGTCTGTTTGGAAAACAGCAGCCAGTTTGTAACAGAAAACTTCAGCTCCACAAGGCCCTGAGCCATGTGGCGCAGGGTCAGGCCAGGCTCTGCTCCGTCGCCTCCGGAGAGCACGGCCCTTCGCTCAGGCTGAGCCTGGTGCCTTGTCAGAGCTTCACTGTGATTAACTTTATGCTCCTCCACTGTGAAAAACAGGCGACAACCCACTGATTTCCGCAGTGCATTCAGTATGTCACACAGCTGGGCTCAGAAAGACATCGAGAGATGTTTATAAAAATACCTGTGGTGCTGTTGCTGGAAGGGTAAACACCTCCCAGGCCTTCTGGGCTCACCATTATCAACTGGTAATGCACAACGCGCCCACAAAAGCTTCACCCCAACCGGATTTTGAGTCTTCACCTGGATCCAGCCAATGAGTACAAAAAATTACACTGCAGTAAAGCAACAAGAAACACTATAAACCATCTTTCAACTAAAAAACCACCACCTATAATGCTGCAAGCACAGAACCGACTTCGTATATATGATCCACGTTTATTAATACCCCTTTGCAATACAAGAAGGATCTAGCACTAAGCTTTGTGTCAGTCTAGTAAAAAAGCATCACTTCTTTTTTTTTCTGCTCAGCAGAAATAACCTTGTGTCGGGAGGAAGGGGCTGAGGGGAGTCAAACACTGCAGCCATTGACTGCAGGACCTTCACAAACATCTGCTCCACACAAGGACCACTCTCCCACGACGCTCTGCGTGACTTCACAAGATTTGCAACCTGAGCTTGGACTTCATTTATTTTAGCACATGTTTTCAGGAAACTTCCCTTTCCTTTCTACCCTGTTTACAAATTTACACAGTAAACTCACTTTGCCTCCCTCCCCAAACAAACACATAAATTTTGCCTTTTTTCTCTTCTGTATACTCATGAACTCTGAAGCTCAGCAAATAAACTCTCAGCTACATCCACTTCTAAACTGCTGATTTCTGTAGAGGAATGACAGATGGAAGAGAGCTCTCCTGCTTCATTTTTGGCAACTCTGCAGCCAGAAGTCTGAATACACTCAATGTGCCCTCATTGCTCATTAACCTGAGAGCCACTTACGTATCTACTGCAAAGAGTGCAGAACTGGAAGATGGCTCAAACAAATCTTGGAAAAGGCAGTTGGTTTGGGAAAAGCTGCTTCATTAAAATGTGTTGAAACTCCTAAGTCACTCTGCAAAAGGCTGCTACAGCTTTGTATGACTTTAACCAGCACTGTTTCCATGTCTATCCTGATATGACACATCAGCCACAGGTACAAAACACCCCTCAAGGCTTGATTGCTGCTATTTGATTAAAAAAAACAACACTATATATAGCCGTCACAATCGTAATTATAAAACTGAACCCATATGGGAACTTTGAAAGAAGCCCCTGACAGAAGATACTTTCAACAGGGATTCAAATCACTCATAAGAGAGAATTTTAAAATATATAGAAAATACTGCAAGTACGGTCAAGTTAATTTGTTATTTGTTGGCAGAAAACAGAGCAGGTGAAGAGCTGAGCTGGTTTTCTGGCAATTTTACAAATCTACTTTTAGGGAAATCGCTTCAAACTGTAACACACCAGAATTTATCCCAATAAAACAGGTAACATTCAAAACCACAAGAACCCTGTAGCTCAGACTTTATGGTGAGAGGGCTTCTCCATCCTGGAAAGTTAGCTCAAATCAAACCCTTATTATTCCCAATGAACTCCCTACATAGTTCTACTTTGGAATATGACTGTCCACTTGCAGAATGGATTTCGCTAATTAGAAGGCAAAAGGGCAATATTTAGAGATAGTTCTCATATATATATGGGAAGTTGTTTCTCAAAGATAAAGTCTAGCTTTGTTGAACAGAAGTAGATAACAAACCTCAAAGGAAGAGATTTTTCTTGTATGAGCTGTCATTTTTTTATTTAAAGGACACTCCTGTGTTATTATAAGGAATCAGGACAACATAACCCCAGCATTTTCCACTGTAAAGCAGAAATCCCTGTTTTCTGCTCTCCTGTTAAGAATTGGGTCTGCATTTGCAAAACAACCCAACAAAAGTGCCAGCTCCACTCAAATACTTTGTCATTCAGGAACTCAGGGGAGGGAAAGCCAGCTCCAGGCCTAGCAGCAAAGCTCTAGGCTTACATTTGATCAATAGTGCAAACAAAGCCTGACCTAGCACCAAACAGGCAGCTGGTTTGCACACAGAAATCTGCAGAATGTTTCTTTTGCTCCTTTAATGACAAAACTGCCATCTCTGCGCCTCCAAAATGACCGTGGGACGGTTTTTCATTTTACAAGCCAGAAATTCATGGCATAAATTGATGAGGTGGGCATTCAGAGCAGGTGACATCGTCAGTCACACAAAAGGCTCACGCAGAACAGACACCAAAATGTGTCACCATTGGCAGATGACCCATCCGGGTGATGGCAGCTCAGCTCCTGAAGGCACCAGGAGTGGCTTTGAAGGACAAACGGAATAACCGTGATCCTGAAGCCACATAATATTCCTACAATGGGCTTGAAACACGCTGCCAGTCACAGGCAGCACACAGTAAACAGTTGGGCAAAGCTGTCCAAGCAATAAGCAGGTTACTGTGAAAGAAATGCCCAATCCTCACAGCAAATGACCCAGCAGAACCAATCTTACCATCCCTAACAAGCTCTCCAGATGTAACAGCACGAATGCTTACAGTCATTTTCAATATTTCAAACCAAGAAACTGCTCCCTCATATTCTTAACTGCCTCCCACAGCAAGGCAGACAGGGGTTTGGAGCCTCCGTAAATTCTCAGTAGTAGAGAAATCAACCCATTAATTTTCTAACATTAAGGCTACTAGGTTTATTTTATAAAATTACTAGCCAAACCAGAGTCCAATAATGCGATGATCTGTTTGGAAATAATATTTTGCTTGGAGGAAGAAAAGAAACACTGTTTTCATCTCTAATACCCATAAATCACTGCATTTACAGACTACAGCTTGGGGACTCAGGGCCAATCTACTGATAGGATTTCTCTTCTGTTTGCACCGTGTCAGCATCTGCTCTCTTCATGTGAAAACAAAAAGCTGCCCAAGGAGATTATGGCACTTTCACACCTTGGATCAGCCAGGTCCCACAGAGTCTGCCTAGCTCAGCTCGTTAGGACCACATCATACTTTGCATTTCCTACTATTTTAATATTGTAAGTGTTTAGTGGATATAGGATAACACTGGTAAAGCAGCTCTTGTTCAACTTCAAACAAACTAAGACACTTCTTTATTACAAAAGCTGAAATCAGATGCTCCGAGGCTCCTTTCACAAAGTGATCATGGGCATAACAAGGTGAACACCAGTAAGTACAATCAAACACACATCCTCCTCTCCCTAGACATGTTCCTACTGTTCAATTACACTGTGGTAGACATGGTTTATTAAAGGATTTTCACACACCTAAGGAGCCATGTCTGGCAGTGATTTCTTTATTTATTTAAATAAATATTTTATACCTATATATACACAGTGCTTTTAAAGAGAACCTCCAAAAAACATCAAAAACCATTCAACTCCAGGGTAAAAGGTAACAGCCAAACATGAGAAAAATCATCAGGAGGAAATTAAATTCCAGAAAAAAAAGCAAATGACATGGATTTGAAAGTGTGCCAGGGGCTATGCAGGGCTATACAGAACCCACTTATCACAGAGAAGAATTGAGATTGAATATTGGAGGTCTAATCTGAAATACAGAGAGCCATAATATTCCTGGGGGTAAACAGCTCCAGAGAGCATCAGCGTTGCAGGAGGAGGCTTCTTCTGCCAAATTACCACCACCCTTACTCGAATTCACACCTTCTGGTTGTGTATTAACACAACAATCTTTTATTATATTAACCTCAGTCAATCATTTTGCCTCCACAGAGGCACAGGCCAGAAAGGGAATTTCAGAGTTCAAGCCCATTCTCTTGCTGGATCATAAAAATCACAGCATTACTGTATCACACAAAAGATCACCCACTGGGACTTGATGCAAAACAAGGAAAACCAAAACAAGGAAACAAAGCAAACAAGGAAAAATCCTTAAACAAGGAAAGAAAATCTTTTAAATCACTGGTCCATCCACTTAAGTGCTGTTAATTCATAATGATCTTGATTCCTATAGCTGGTTCTAAATTTTCAATCCAGTCTGTGTCATTTTATTTAAAAAAACACGACCTACATTTGAATTTCTGAACAAGAGCGCAGACGTGCACAACGCTTTGCATGCTAAAGATGGGGCTTTAGAGTGGCTCAGATTTCACACGTGCCCATCTTTTGAACAGCAAATCTGTTCTGACGCCGCTCATTGTTACGGGATTTTCCAGATCCAGAGACACAGAGAGCACCTGACCTGGGAGCTCTGAGAGCAACCAGGCTATTGCAGAGAGACAGCAGGAGAAAAGAGGCCGCTCAGCCGTCAGTCGGACTCTCTTTAATCAGGCTGAAACGCTCCGCTGTGGAGAGGGGGGTTCAATCTCTCCAATCCACATTCCCATCGCTCACGCTGCTTTCTTAATTAGCAGCAAGTGGACAACAGCTGTCAGTAGCCTGGAGGCCAGAAAGTTATCAGTAAAAAGGGGGACGTGTTAAGAGAGGGACACAGAACGGGGCTGTTAAATGCACCAGTGGTCAATGCAGGCAAGAGATCCGGTCCACAGCCAACACGGAATGCTTTGGGTTGGAAAGGACCTTAAAGATCATCTCATTCCAACCCCCTGCCACGGGCAGGGACACGACCTCGTCCACTGACATGGAGAGGATGCTCTTCCTGCTGGCTTTAGTCTGGTTATTTTAACATATGACTAACCGTAATTCAGTTTTTGTTGTTTTTTTTTTAAGTATTCCCGTAACAGGAAAATTTAAACTGAGAATAGAAGGAAATGGGAAGGCCATCCTAATGTCTTGATGAAAATACATGGGGGTCAATTCAAAGGCACGGCAGAATAAAGCCTTCAAGATGGTTCCAGCGATTTTAAGCATAAAAGCTGAAGCACAGGACAGAGGGGGGAGAAAGGATGTTTTACTTAAACAGTAGAGAGAAACTTCAGCAGAAGATACAAACTTCATCTAGAAGCCCTAACCTCAAATAGCACAAAAGAAAAAGACTCTACTCAGTCATTTTTGTCTGTGTATTAAATCCCACGAGCCCAAGTCATTGGTCTTGACCTTACTGTACCACATATGAGACTAAAGTGGGTCAAAAAGAAATTTCATTCCCAAAGAGGTGACACCCTCTGGTCAAACCATGTGCTTATCTCGTAACATAACTCGCTGACTGTCTAGATGATCAAGAAATAAAGTAATTGCTTCCCTGTTGGATGTCCTGATTACCGTCATTTGTGGCAATAGGGAACTCAATGCAATTGCAAGCAATAAAATGTATTATTAAAATTCCCCACTGCCCATTTGTTACTGATAAATTGTCATCGCCCCAACTTCTTCAGGAAAGCCAGGCTTTTGAATTTGGCTTTAACCTACCTAGAAAGCAGAGATTTGGAGCAATTTTCTGAAGCCTGGCTGGCAGTTCCGCCAGTTCTAAATATATCCCAGCTTTCTGAGCTTGAACCTATGCAAGGGAAGCTGGGAGGAAAATGGAAGTATTTCCCCAAGCTGCCAGTAGACTAGCAAGACATCTAAAAGCCCTCATCAAATTAAGTGCTTAATTACAATTCAGACTTTGAGACTCTGGAAATTAGGATAATCTTCTGGGAAATTTAACAGTCTCCCACAAAAGAAATCGCAACATACAAGCCAAAAAAAGCACTGTGCTTGGAGAATGTTATCCCATCAAATCACACCTCGTACTAGATTCCTCACCCTAATTCCTGGAGAACATGAGGTGAGATCCACAACTTAATTTCCAGTCCTTGAGCCATTGGGAAAGATGAGGATCAACATTTAGGAGGCTAAATCAGGAAAAGCAGTCTCATGTAAAAAGCTGAGAAATGTTTATTGAGTTGACGGAGAGCTGCCTGTGAAGGGACGTTCTCACATTTGACTTCACGATGGACTGTGAGGCGAGGCCACAAAGGGCACGGCTTGGAGAAGGTCTTGACACAGTCACTGGCACGACCACTGAAATTCTGGCAGCAAAGCACGCCTGCAGCCTTGCCAGCTCCATTCCTCTAGGTGGCATGATCTGTGCACGCATCACCTGGACCTTCCCACGCAGAGAGATGCCACCACTACAGAGCACCACGTCTGCCACCCTCACTACCTCATGACATCCCTAAAAGCAAGAACTAACAACCCACCTGCAGGCTACGCAGCTCCAGTGATGACTGAAAAGCCCACAGAAGCTCATGGAGAAGGAGAGATCATCTGACCACAGTCCAAGTAAAACCACAGCAGTAAATTAAAGAAAGGCAGAAGCTGGACTCACTGTCCTTACCTCACCACAGACAGCACTTCCCATCACCACCCATCATGAAGTCAGAAGTACAGAAGAAATGTTTGCACAATGCTCTAAAAATGTAATGCTCTAGGTGAACGCTAAGCATTACACATCTTCCTTTTTGATTCATGAAATCACTGCAAGGGAAATGAAATCTTGATGTCAGAATAAGCCACAACATCCCACACTTCCCATTGTTACCACTCTCATGAGCCATGACCCCAGAATCACATTCAGCAGCAAGAGGAGCTCTGCTGCTTGGGCAAGATGTGCAAGGATGTTCTTTTGCTGTGACACACGTACCACTGCTCGCTGGCACACCCCTGTACATCTCCAGGACAACGCTGCCGAGTCAAAACCTCGTGACACACAGGACGCGCTACGAGCAACGCGAGTGTTCGCACCCAAAAAAACTGCAAACTAAGAGAAACAAGGGGCAGGGAGAGATGACAGTGAAGAAATCATATGCTGGTATCAAAGACAACAAGGGACAATACAAAATGAAAAGCAATTCAAACTCAGAGCTCAAATGGAGAACGAAGGAAGTGACTGAACGTGGGTTGGAGGCATCTCAGAAGCTGAGCTGTGACGCTGGGTTCACTTGGATAACGCAGAAGCTGCAGGTGAGAGGGTGTTTCCCACCAGCAGCTTATCTCTGCACACTCAGCTTCCAGACAGGTTCACATCTGGAGCACTGTACTCCTTGCTCATTGTTTTTTCCGTGAGCCAAAGGTCAGCAGCGCTGCTACAGCCTCTCACACCCTGGATGAGCCCACTGGAGCCTGCTGCTCACGCCTGGCACTGATCAGAGGGGTCTGGACCACAATAATTATTTATGTTTCCAGAAAACGTCAACTACAGAAATTCAGAAAAACGTTCATTAATTCCAAACAAATCTTTTGGCGGAAAGCTATGGAAATCTATATATAATCTCATCAGAAATCAGCTCTGTGATTAAAACCAGAGAGAATATAACAAAAAAAGTCCCAGCTTGCTCACTAGGAAGCTCAGGACAGGGAGTTGACTGCATTTCCAGTGTGTGCCCTGCCTAACATAGGTCCTGGTAGAAACCCAGGCTAGGTAACTGGGTGCTACAATGCCAGAAAATGCTCAAAGCCATGCAGCCAGCAGAGATGCCTCCTTGCAGAAACACAAACTGCTGCATTACCTGAACATGGAATAAATCAATTAAATTTGTACCCTGGAGCAAGAGTCTGGGGAGTGTCCAGACAAGCCTTAACAAATATTAACTAGCCTGAAGTTAAATACCTCTCTGTAAACTATCCTACAGACTTTGATACCCTAAGAACCAGAATTTTTTTTTTCTGCAATATAAAATTCCAAGCAAGTGAAAATAAGAAAGCAGTTCTTCATACAGCTTAACTAGACTTTGGTACTGATCATTTAAGCTCGCGCTGCTTCCTAGTGATATTAAGGCTTTCGCAAGATTTTTTTCTATGGCTTACTCACAAGGAACAGCTGCTCTGGCAACTGCTGGAGTCAGCAGGTACTTCCTCCCCTGAAAAATAGTAATCAATGTATCTCAGTACAGAAAATCATACTCTCTTGGAAACAATTCATGATAGGTTTTAGATATCAACTGGCTCCATGCCACAGACACTCCCTTAAACAATGGTTACACCCTCTATACAGCTAAAAATGAAACAGCTGAAAAGGAAGACGTTTTATCCAAGTTCCCAGGGTAAAACACATCTGAGAAGCATTGGTCTGGGACTGACATTGTTCTACTGAAAGAATAAACATCTGAGTCCAAATCGTATTTCCTTCACCACCTTCCCCAACTTGCACAAGGAGAAAATCCCTCTGAGCTTTCCTTTTATACTTCTGGTGCTCTCTAACAGAATGAAAACCCAGCTTTTTGTAAGACCGTAAATAAATTAGAAGTGCTGCAGATCATGATTTGCCCTTTTGTTAACATCGCTGGTAGCACCAGTGAGCCTGTTTGCCAGCTTAGGAGAGGTCTGAAACTCTTTCAGTGTTGACTTTAAGCTGAATACAAATATTGAGTGATCTGCCCGTACACTGAGTCCTCAACCACAGCGATCTCCTCGCGTAGCAATGCTGCTTACAATGCTGCCAGTGAGCCAGGGTGTCAAAACAAACATCATTGTATTAATTGCATCTGTTGATGAACCAGCCCAAGAACAGCCTTGTTTCAATCACAGGCTTTATAAGACAGTACTGAAATGTTACTGTGAGTGTTGAGATGGATGAGTCAACAGACAAGACACAAAAGCATTTGTAAAGAGAGTCTTGCTGGAGTAATTTGAAAAGCTGCACAGCTACACAAAATGATGGCCTTTATTGACATAGCTTGCTCATAATAGTCCTTAACCTGGTTTTAGGTTTCAGTTTTGTTTTCTGCAGGCTTTCCAGTCAAGGACAGGCAAACACACAAGCACTGTTACCTCTGCAAAGGTGAAAGATCATTAGACACGTAACCAATCTGAAAATAGTTCAAGAAGTCATGTCACATACTAATCCTCACTTGGGGAGTTACAAATGGCTCTTCCCTGTATTTCTGGAAGTTCTCCTTGACCTTGTGGAGTGAAAGACCGCTCAAACTACCAGGTAAATATAACACTGGGGCTCGGGGTCAGACCAAGGCAGGAAGCGCTGGCCACACACCCCCAGCCAGCCTCTCCTCCTGGTCTTACTCGGCTGAAATCATCTCTGCAGTGTCACCTAAGGTCAGGAGATTCAGGTTGCTGAAAGACTGACATTTTAAACCTGATCTCTCTCCCTCTCTCATCCAAAACCATCTGCATCTCATCTTTTAAGGCAGAGATTATTCATTCCAGGGGAATTATCCACTAATCAGTTTTTATCTCCAAACTAGGTCCTCACGCTTGCAGCTAGGTCTGGCAGAGGTTTTGGTTCCTTCCACTCTCAGAGCAGTCTCGCACTGGGCAGACTTTAAAATGCAGTTGATGGCAGCTCCGTGTGCTAGGGAAGCCGGCCCCAATTTACCAGCCAACACATCAAGTGCCAACATAGGTACAGAGGCACAAAGCAAGGCTCCAGTTATGAGTCACCTTTAGTGGGCTGGGCTGCAGTTCGTTACACCTCCGTGCCCAGGGAACTGCTGTGTGAGGTTTTACACCACCCTGATTTGCTAAAGTACGATAAAAGTAAGCAAAACCAGACCGCACAAGAGAAAAAGGAGGCAATGACTCTGGTATTTCCCCAAAAAACCACATGCACATAGAGAGGTCAGCACAGACCTCTGGCTCTCAGCACACTTGCTCACTAGCCTGGATGCTATTCTGTTCGGGATGTGTCACCGTCAAGTACGAAACTCAAAGAGAAGCACGTGGTCAAGTGAGTCAGACCCCTGTATTCCACAAGTGCTTCTCCCCTACTTATTATAGCTCATCCTTTAGCTGCAGCTCTGCCCTGTGACACCAAAGCATTTTCTATCCACTGCTCAATCACGACAGCAGTTCCTCCAGTTCCTTCCACTCACCAGCACGAAATTCATGTCCATCACCTCCCAGAGGTGACATCCCTGTTCTGTAGGGCCTTCTGAATACGATGTGCTCTTCATCTGCAATTATCACGCAAAAAAGACCCCACAAAAACCCATGCACATAAACTGCCTCCTGCATTACACCCAGAGGCCAAGGCAATTACCGCAGAACTTGTAGTTTGCATCAGTAAACACAGCAACCTAATAGCTTTGGGTTATCTGATTTTCAATTTTGAGGACTATGTTAAAACAAAACCAAAACCAAACCAAACTCACCCAGATTTCTCCTGACAAGCAAATTGTTAAACTGGCCCAAAATCATATTTTACCAACTGCAAAGGAGAAATTCTGAAGATTCTTCAGCTGGTATGAATCAGGATAAAAGGCATTTCACAGCTGTAGAAGTGAGAATATTTTTGGGGAAAGAGATGTTTTTAATTCCCTCTAGTTCATTTCATAAATTCTAAACATCATAGCTTAAAATAATCCTGACAGACAAAGCAGGCCAGACCTTCCTACCCCATAGAGTACAGCTATGCACTGCATCAGAATTATTCTCTTCCCTCTCCTTGCGTAAAATAGCAGGGATGGAGGGAAAGAAACTACTTAAACTGAAGAGGAGAAACCTCTACTCAGACCCATTTGTTTTACTCTGCAAGTATTGACAGATGAGTAATGAAAACTTTGCTGCAGACACAGGCTGTTCTTCAAGGCAGCATCAGTTAATAAACCACAACCACAGCTGCAAAAATATTAAGGAATTTAACTAAATGACTCCTTCAAGGCCAAAGGATTGCAGGAGGAGCCAGTTTTTGTGCTTTGTTATCATCCCAAAGGTTAGGATCAGAGCACGCAGCATCAACACAAACCAGCGTTACTGTTTTGGACATAACAGCTTTGAATAACAATTTCATTAAATGTACACAACTGGGTACTAATATTTCTAGCATGACTCTTTCCCATTATGATAATATTTGAAACTTAGTATACTATGTTGCCAAAGCTTTTAGATGTGAATTATCTCATCTGAAAAGAATTAAATGGTAAAAACAAATTAACAGTAATAATAAAACTTACAGCCTGTTAGCTCTCAGAACCACAGAATCATCAAGGCTGGAACAGACCTTCAAGATGATCTGGCCCACCTGTCAACCATAATCACCCCAAAACCATATCCCCAGGAGCCACATCCAGACACCTCTTGAACACTTTCAGAGACAGTGACTCCACCACTCCTCTGGGCAACTTATTCCAAGGCCTGACTTCTCAGGAAAAATCCGAGCCTTCTCACAGGACAAGGCACAGCACTGGCCTGGTAACGTGGCCGAGCAGGGTGTTTTGCAGGCATTACAGACTTGGATCAGGATCCTGATCCACATCAACAGCTCATGCACACTGGGAATGATTTCAGAAGCAGTTATGCCCACAGCTGATGGGGGAATTTTTTGGTGACATTACCAGTGGAGCTCCAACAGTGGATGACCAATGGCTCTAACCTTAGGCTCTACTATTTATACCAGTCCCAAGTCCTTACAGAACTTGAGAAGTATCAAAACAATGACACGGGCAATCAACAACCTTCCAACACCCTTTTCATTGTTACTAACATTCTTACACATCTCGTTGCCAAAAGACCCTCAGGACTCACAGATAAATTCCTCTGCCCAGGGCAAAGGAGGGTTTGGATCCCTTGGAGCTTGGCACTCACCAGGCTGCCAGCCAAATGCAAGCTCAGGGAAATTCTCCTGCGTATCACTTGTGGTGCACCTGATGTCTCCAGGGAGCCCTCCGAGTGTTACAGTGAAACACACACCTCACATTTGAGGTCTAATGAACCGGGTTGTATTTCAGGATAAAATCTAAGAGTAAGAGCTGCCAATGAATGTTTAGGGGATTTATACAAGGGCTTTCACCTGAGACGGACAGGAACAAAACCATCTTTGTTTAACAAGAACCAAGTTCTCACCTGGCATGGTTTTTAAGTGTTTCTTTGCCCTGCAATTTTTACCAGGCTTTTATTGGCAACCCACCCTTCACTGCCCCCGACTGGCTCCTCTGAACTGTCTCCAAAACGCAGGTAATTTGCTTTCTTCCCCAAAGATTTTGCTTTTCCTTAGCATTCCCCATCCCAGGCCATTCACAAGTTACGTTTGCCAAATGGCTACAAACATGGGACAGCTACATTTTCAATTTTGCCATAATGAAGGCCCTATTTGCAGCCTCTCTGATCTCCTCAGCCTTCTTCAAAAAATGTGAGGACATTAAAATAAATTTTAATATCCATTCCTCTGCGAAGTTTGACAGAAATTGGCCAGTAAGTCCAAGACTTGTAACAGAGGATGGATGAGCTATCATGACTGCCTCATGTAAGGATGTTACAGATTAAAGAAGAGAGGTGCAGACAAGGAGCAAACTCATCTCTGAGAGATGTGCCAAGTTATGCATGAAGACTCGGTGGTTCTTCTTTAAAGGGATTTTATGCACCTGAATATCACAAAACTGGCCAGAGCTGAGAGTGCCAGCTCATGTACTTTAAATACCATTCCTTAAAGTCACTCCATCATTTCAGCAGGGTGGTTCGACAATGTGTTTCTGCTGTAAAACAACATCCCAGACAGAGCAGGGGACAGAAGTGCCACTGATGCCAATGACAGAGCCCAACAGCTACACACAGAAAAAAACAGAAAAACTAAGCTGAAAACAGAGAAACTCCCCACCTAAGTTTCTATCAGTTATGTTCTAGGTATTGCTCACCAAGATACAAGATTATGGGTTTTTCAGAGTCACGTGACTTTCAGATGCACAGTGGTTTTGGGTACTGCAAATTTTTCCCACACAGCAGCCCTGGAGAAGCAATTCCAAGCAGTAAAAGTTAAACTCAACCCCTGCGCTGCTCTTACCATGCTCCGTCAAAAATCTGGCATCAGCCTTGACATCTGATTTCATGTGACCTTTCAAGGATATTTATACAGACAAACAACCTCCTGCACAAACCAGTGCTCCACATTCTCTGTAAACCCCTGTAAATTCATAGATGAGTTCTAACTAAACCTTTTGGCAGAATTCCCTAGTTCCTCAGACGTATTATTCTTGTATATAATTCAGTTTAAAGTTTCTTCTACTAAGAAAAGCAGAAAACGCAGACTTAAAAAAAAATTAAGATGGAAAAATACATATCCAAAGAGGGATATTTCATTTTCTTACATATGAAAGTTGCAGCACACATCACACTCAACTGTGAAATGCAAGGCTGCATTAAGCATTAAAAAGGAAAAAAAAAAAAAAGGCAAAATGCTCAAATTGACAAAGTTAATATAGTTAGAGCACAACTGAAAGGATCATAAAACACCCAAGAAAAACTGTGTTTAAACAGTATTGTCCTGCTAACTGAACCCACTGTCAGATAGATTCACTGAGCTCTGCTCTCCAGAATTGACTGGAATCTACTCTACAACCAGAACTGCAATATTGATCTCTCTGGGTGCCCTTTGGGACGTTTGGTTCGTAAAGGAAACTTTCTAAATATGGAATTAATTCCCGAGGCCACTTTAGCACCTCTTGGGTAGCACAGACAGGACAGATTGGTAGACAGAACCCAAACAAACCCATCAAAAGGTAACGGGTAAAGCAGTGTATGCTGTATATTGGGAACACACTTGTTTTGGTTCCCATTTTAATTATTAAAGACTCCCTGCAAACTACAGCTGAATGGATACAGAACTATATATTCAGTCTCCCAGTAAAAGTCTATCAAGGTTTAATCAACCAACCAAGCTGCTTCCTCCAACCTGACCCGCTGTGAGTAACTATTCTTTGATTTTAACCTCCACTGATTTTTCTCCTTTCTTTCCAGAAGCCTAAAAAAGAAAATTCTCATGAATTTTCTTTCAAACCCCAAGATTTTGTATACGTCAGGGATGAAATTAAAGATCTTGTTTAGAATATAAATGGGACTGGTTCAGTGAATATGTTAAGTACTCAACAAAGGGCATCCCCCCATGAAGCCTTCAGAGAGAAAGAATGAGAGCATGAGAGTGCAAGCAAGCTTTAACCTCTCTCCCTGGGCAGAATAATGGATTAGGATTTCCTCAGAGGCACTGATGGCCACGCCAAGATGTTAACTTACATCACAAAATGCGCAGGATTTTCATGGCACCAGAAAAACTCTACCCAAAGCAGCAGAAAATGTCACCCAGGTAAAGTAACATAATGCAAAACATGGGTTTTTTCAGTTCAAAAAGGCTCAGTTCTATACTTAAGAAATCTCTTCTTCAGTGCCACCCCCACGCTCATTCGACCCTCAGAGTGGTTATAAAATGGGAACCAAATTATTATTATAAAAATTATTATAAAGAATATAGCTCTTGTCAATTCTCAGATCTTTTAGATAACTTTCCTAAATATGATACAACAGAAAACAAGTGTAGGAGAACCAGTCCTCCCAAATACTGTGAATATTGTACCTCCCACAACACCAAGTGAACACCCCGACACAGACCATCTTTTTCCTATCACTTCTCCCTTGCTCTCACAAGGAAACATTATCTTACAAACTCCAGAGAAGGTGAGCCATGGCAGCAGCTCAAACAACAGAGGGATTTAACGTGAAGAGACTGTTTCAAAGCTGGAGAGCCTTCACTGAAATATGCAACCCAAATAAAAGCAGATCAATAATGTGATCCATCAGCCTTCTCGGGCTGCTTCACAGAACACGTGAGGACATCGCTTCTCTCTCACACAGATGAAATTGTTTGCTCTGTCAGTGCCAGTGTCAGACACCTTAAGAAGAGATTGGAAATGTATTTTTAAGAGTGGATGCTGTGGGTCAGGGAATAAAGTTGTAATTTGTCAGGCTGCAGTAACGTGAACAGCACAACTGCAGAACATTCCTCTGGCAGCACGTCCCAACCTGCAGGATTCCTGCAGCTTTTCCGGATTGCTGAAATTCATCTTCTGTCTCTTTGCCTTGGAACAGACTCCCATGAAAGCCGTCGGGAACGTCCTCCTCGCCTGATCTCCCCCTTTGCCATCCGTCTTGTCTTTTCCTCTCTGCTCTCCTCGCACGCAACTCAGCCCCCTGCTCCCTCCTCTTCCATCACCGGTGGGTTGGGCATCCTCTCACTTATTGTTTCTGGTCTTTCCAGCCATTCCATCAACATGTGATGCCCCTTTTTCCTTCCCTGGCCACCTTTTTATACACCTTGGAGTTCTGGGGCTGCGAATTCAAACTTGCAAAGGTAATAAATCTGGTTTTCCTTCAACCTGTTCTCCCTTTTCCGCTGATTTCAAGCCCTGAGAATGACACACTGTTCTCCTTTACCATCCCTTCATCCCATTGTGTTCCACAATATTTCTTAACTGTAGACCATGCAAGCCAAACTTCAGTTATTTAGAAAAAAATTACAAATAACAAAGCTAATATACTTGCAATAGCTATGTGATTTTAACACTCCTTCCATGACACTGGCTGAATCCCATAGTCCTATGCTAATAAAGAAAAAGAAAAGATGCAACTCCAAAGCAGAATTTCACAAGTATTCAGGCACTTACAGCATAATAAATTTTCAATTCTTTTCAGAGAGAAAAGCCTATTCTGTTGCAAATCTGAGAGGCTGAAGGACCCTTCTCCATGCATAGGATTTTTCTCCAGATAATGTAAAGTCTCTACAGGCAGATTACAAGCTGGAAGGATTCATTTCATGCTAAGCAACAGTACACAGAGGACAAGAGCTTCCCGAACTACCAAAAGATCCCAAATCTCGAGTTCCAGCAGAAAAATGTTGTGATTATATGCTTTGGAAAACCGAACAAGTTATATCCACTACATGTATTCAAACTATGCAAAATGATGGGTGTGGTGAGGAGGGGGAGAGGAAGGAGGCTATTAAATCACCCTACCTGTAGTTCTGACATGTAATTTGTTATTTTTAATATACAACATAATTTCTGGTGTTTTATCTGGCACAAAGACAGAAGATGTTTCTTTATCATCTTACCTTTGCTGGGGTACAAGGGATCTTCCAAACTGGGTGCTACGGTAACAAACAATTCCAACTCCCACTGGCTCAACTGAGAGCTACCTATAACACACTTAAATGACTTGAGTGATTGAATTAAACCTGATTAGCCATCAAGTGCCTCTGCCAAGGAAGGTACAACATCTCTCCAGCTTCTTTAAAATGAAGTCTAGAAAGTTAACTCTTCATGTTCCTGCACCTGCAGTTCAAATGCTGTAAAACTCTGGATGGAATGCTCTCCTTCCAATGGATTTGTAAGTCAACAGCAAAGCTCATTTTGCCAATTCTACCCGCAGGCTTTCAACTTTGGAATAAATAAGGTCTTAATGTATACTTCTTTTTAAAAAAAGTCCCACACCTTTGGCATCACAGTCTATCTGCACCTACAACAGAGTTACTAGAATCACCTGAAGCATCACCTGCAATTAAAAACTTCCAAAAATATGAACAAAACCCCAAGGAAACCTGAAAGAGAAGTTACACATTGACTCCCTTTCCTAGAAACAAACACCCAGGTTTCTTCCACTCAGGCAATACACTGCAGCAAGCAAAGCCATGCAAGTGAATCAAGAGATCTAAACGAGGGATATTTGTTTCACGATCTTGACTGACAGCAAACTTCCACTCCTCTTTCTGCCTGCCAGGAGGTTAGCAAGAGCCAGTGAGCTACCACCACATAAAAATCACAACCAAGAGATATATTTAGTCACTGTGGTTCAAGGAAAATGATTGCTTACACTCAAAATAAATTTAGCAATTGTTTCCAGTTTCTGATTTTCACTGACTAAGGCACAACCCAGCTGCTTCACATTCCAGTAGCCTTCAGCTGTCTTCTTTCTCCACTCCTTGCCCACTTCCTTCTTACAACTGCTAAGACCATCTCAATCTTGCAGCAGTTATCCCACAGGCTACATTTCGGACCACACCACCTGTCAACCTTACAAAAGATGCCAAATTCTGCTCTTTGTGCCATTTTGTAGGGAAAAAAAAAAAAAGCAGCTATCATCTTGTACCTGTATTTTACCTCTACACAAAACTGGCCTGAATGGTTGAGGCTGTTTAAACAAGTTGCAGTAAAGCACACGTGGGATGTCACCATGGGAGCAGCACACAGGAGGAAACAGTAGGTGCTAAAAGCCTGACTAGGGAAGAATTGGAACTGAACTGCCTGTGGGGCTGAGGTAAGTTTTTTGAAGGGTCTAATTTTCAGATTTTCAGATAACTCTTACTTTGCTTGAAAACCACCAGCAGAGAAGCACTTGAACTAGTCAGCTGCAAGATTTTCTAACCTGAAAGACCTCACTTATATTGAGGAGCATGGTACAGCTGTGAATGCACAACAGAACTGAGAAAGTCCTGCCTAGTAACTCACCTAAGCATGACAGACAAAGAGAAACTGCATTAAACTGTACAGGTATATAAAATAGGCAGGCTAATTTCCATAAAATGATCCAAGACATGATAACAGTTCAAAATATACCCTCTGCAAAAACAAAATCCCCGGGAAACTTCACATTAGTACAAAAACATTTGCAGATGAACAATTCAGAATCCCATAAATTGGCATGAAGGACTCCAGATAAACATTAAATTCCTACAAAGATGGGAATAATGTGACCTCCTGAATTGTCTCTTCAATTTTGCTATTTTCTTAAGAACAGAGTTCTCCTGGGACTACCCTAGATGTTTATCCCACCAACACTAAAGGGTGAGAATTGAGGTGAATTTGCTTATCAGACAAGTGCTTATGAGTAAAGGTGAAGCCAACAGCATTTTTGGTCTACTGGGAATAAACACATCCTGTTGAGTCCTAAGCAGAACAGAGATGACTGACTGCACTCCAGGTAGCTACCACCTGAAACAGTTCTCTCAAACAACATTTAGCAGGCAGCAGTTGGAAAAGCAAGTTCACAAGGGATACAAAAACCCTGAAAGAAATTACAAGACTAGAGTGAAAACACCAAGTAGAATACACCTTCAAAATATGGCACCCATATGTTCTTTGGTTTTAATAAAAGGGCATTTTTGAATGGACTTGTTTCACGACAAGCTTTTGGTTTAGAGCTGATGGTGTCTAATTCCTCCCTTACTCTCCCTGAATGATGCAGAGTAGCTGAATTCCCTGGAGCACGTAATCCATCAGGTAAATAAAAACAGGAATTCATGCATTGCCATGGTAACAGGAAACCCAAGCAGAATCTGTGACCTTCTCTGCTCTTTCTTGGCATCCCTGTTTTGGATTTCACATCAAAAGGGGGAGAGCAAATATTTTCTGAAAGTGAAGACAGAAAGTCACAGTTCTGGAGTAAAGAGAAGCCAGTGGCCATTCCTCCTCTTCAAACCAAGAAGGGTTCTGCTTTGGAAAAGTGTCTGGAGGTCTCCTGGCTGGCGCCTAACAAAACAGGGGCTCTAACACCAGCAAACCCCAAATATACCATCTTATTCTACATTACCAGATGGCTGCCCTTCACTCCAAAGCAGAGCTCTGAATTGCTCTACAGTGACCCTTCTGTTGATTAAACAGCAGCACTGAGAGGCTCCAGAGGGAGCCTTGTCTGCTCTTCCTTCATGGACAGGACGGAAGCTGTTATCCCTAACCATTTATTATTGTTTTTTATTGAGTGCCAACAAGGTGCTCCAGTTAAGGACCCAGGGAGCAGATGTATGAGGGTCTCTGGGGGTCTAACCCTGTTAGGGGTAACACATTTTTTCCAGCAGCCTGTCTAGAGAGACACAAGAGTCAAACCAAAGCCCACTCCAAAGTCCGTCACCATGGCTCGTGACCAGGCACCAGTCTATGTTATTTATAACATAACACATGAATTTCTGTCCCCGTAAGAAAAATAAATTCAAATGCATACCAATGCACAGACCTTGGACCTCACAGCATTTGTTTCATGAGTCTGTATCCTTTGTCTGCTACTGTACACGTTTTGACAAACACTAACCCCGAATGGCTGTGGTATCACGGGCTGTGTTTATCCGGTGACGCTATTAACCAAACTGTTTGTGTCAATCAGAAGTTCAAACACTCAGAAACAGCGATGGAGATGGTCCTGCTCTGGAACAGCTGGCTCCCAGCCTTCCTTCCCTGTCTCTTCTCCTCCCATTTATATTTGGACTGGATATTTTTTTTTTTAATATCTTTCCTAAAGAAACGAAAGTACAAGCAGTTGAAAGAGGACAGATTACCAGATTTACAGTTTCCCTTGTTCAGCAAATCATCACTGTGATAGACTTTCACTAGAACAATGTCTCTCCATCAGGGCTTCTCCCACTGCATTGTCCAACTGCACGCTCGCAGCACCGACCTGGGGATGGATCCTGCATGATCCTTGAGTTCTTCAGTGGGAGCTCAGCGTGTCTGGTCTCTAGGGCTGTGCAGGGTATGATTTTTATACGTTATTTTATTGCTATTATATAGTATTTTATATGGCATTTATATTTACATGGTATTTCTTGGCCTTTCTGTTCTATTGTTTATGGAACTGTGCTGAGTTCGTGTGTGTCTCCAGAGTCATCTTCCTGTGCTTGAACTCCTCGCGCTGCCTCTCTAGTGTGGAGCCCTATTTACTATTCTCCCAGGGTTATTTACTGCACGCGAATAAACAAAACGTGATCACTTATTTATACATCTGTAATTACTCTCTACAGTTACTAAATCCCAAGCCAAATTCACCTCTAGCATAAACAAGTGGCAATTACTCCAGAGCTGGCCCGAGGTCTGTGTACTGTGCTAACACCTTCCTTGCTCGCTGGAGTAAGGGACAAGCGCGGCAAAGCTCAGCAGGATCCCGGAGCAAAGCTACACAGTGATACCGCGAAAGGGATCGTGCAGCGGATTAACCTGAGATATTTCTGGAGTAACATTTGTCCCCTGATGCGGTGCGCACTTGTTCGCCAGTAACTCAGCGCGAAGAGCTGGAAGCACGCCAAGGTGCTGCGCGGAGGAGCCGGCTGCCAGGCAGGCAAGGCTGGCTGCTCATCCATCCCCCGGGGCCGCTCCAGAACCCGCAGCACCGGGGAGAACACGCTCGCACACGGAGCGGCGCAGCAGCCGGAGCACACCAGGGTGGGATGATCGAAACCAGAACGCGCCGCTACCGACTGCGCTCCTTGGAAACGGGGATCCTTCCCGCATCCCAGGCTGCTGTCCTGGGAAGCCTGGATGCTCCGCGCATCCCTGCTCGGGCTGCTGCCCTGCGTTCCCCTGAAGGAGACAGCCTAGCTATTCCTCACAATAAAATATACAAACCAGCATTGATTTTTCTCTGCTAATTAAATGCAACATAATTAAACTACGTAACTTCGCTGCTTGATTTGCACAACACTAATTGAATCTTTAAGCGTACTACTCCCACTACAGAGAAAAACAGGGTCATTCAACCATCTAAAGTGACAACTGAGAACCAGGCACGACTCCAGAAGCACAGAGAGACAATATGATCCGTGCTTGAGCGTTTCCTTGCGAGAGCAGCAGGAATCTCAGCAGCCTCCCCTGGCTCTCATGGGCACCCCAGGCAGAGAGGAAGAGGGAGGAAAAAACCTGCAAGTTCCCTCTGACATTTGCCCACGGACTGATCTTTTCTCACCCTGCACAAACACCAGGAGAGGAAAGTTGGGAGAAGTTGAAATTAATCATTGCGTGTAGGCCCCAAAGCGCTGCAGCGCTCGGCTGTGCTGATGCCTGGCTGCATGGCAAGGACGGAACGGGTGCAGGAACGTAAAAATTAAAATAAAAGAATTAGAGAGGGAAAGAGGAAAACAGCGAGGAAAAAAGAAAACGCGGCGGAGACACAAAGACCCTAACAGCGCCCGGGCAGCGCAGGACCAGCCCCCGGGGGGACGGGCAGAGCATCTCCTGCGGCCCCCCGGGCCCAGCCCCGGCCCGGGCCCCGCTCGCCGCCCGCGCTGTCAGGAGCCCCCGGGGGGACCCCGCCGGGCGCGGGGGGCCCTGNGATGGGCATCGGGATCCCGGGGTGGGATCGGAATCCCAGGACGGGATGGGATGAGATGGGATTGGCAGGATGGGATCAGAATCCCGGGATGGGCATCGGGATCCCGGGGTGGGATCGGAATCCCAGGACGGGATGGGATGAGATGGGATTGGCAGGATGGGATCAGAATCCCGGGATGGGCATCGGGATCCCGGGGTGGGATCGGAATCCCAGGACGGGATGGGATGAGATGGGATTGGCAGGATGGGATCAGAATCCCGGGATGGGCATCGGGATCCCGGGGTGGGATCGGAATCCCAGGACGGGATGGGATGAGATGGGATTGGCAGGATGGGATCAGAATCCCGGGATGGGCATCGGGATCCCGGGGTGGGATCGGAATCCCAGGACGGGATGGGATGAGATGGGATTGGCAGGATGGGATCAGAATCCCGGGATGGGCATCGGGATCCCGGGGTGGGATCGGAATCCCAGGATAGGCATTGGGATCCCGGGATGGGCATCATAATCCCGGGATGGGATCGGAATCCCAGGATGAGGATCAGAATCCCGGGATGGGCATCAGGATCCCGGGATTGGATCGGAATCCTGGGATGGGTATCAGGATCTTGGGATGAGGATTGAAATTCCGGGATAAGGATCAGAATCCCTGGATGGGCATCAGGATCCCTGGATGGGATCGGAATCCCGGGATGGGATCAGAATGCCGGGATGGGGATCAGAATCCCTGGATGGACATCAGGATCCTGGAATGGGATTGGAATCCCAGAATGGGCATCAGGATCCCGGGATGGGTCCAGCTGGAAGTGACCGCAGCTGCTCACACCTCCTGCTCAGGGAGGGTCATCTCAGAGCACACGACACACAGTTGCGTCCGGATAGGTCTGGAATATCTCCGGTGAGGGACACTCCGTGCCCTTTCTTGTCTCTGTTCCAGTGCGTGGTCATTGCACAGGAAACAAGTTCTTCCTTGTGTCCAGGTGGAACTTGGTGTGCCTGTTTCTGCCTGGTGCCTTGTGTCCGAGTGGCTGGCATCACCGGGAAGAGCCTGGCTGCATCTTCTTGGCATCCCCCTTTAAATACTTACACACATTAATGTGGTCTCTTCTCGAGGCTGAACAGCCCCAGCTCCCTCAGTCTTTTCCTAGGAACTCAGGTGGTTTTCCCCCCCAAAATGCAATCCTCTGGATGCGGGGTTGGAAGGAGCAGGGACCCCCATCCTGAGCTGCCCGGGGATGTCCTGCTGATGCTCCTGACCCTTCAGAATCCCCTCAGGCTTCACAGGTTCTGCTTTTTTCCAAATTCGCTGCCATGGCAGAATCTTTCTTTTGGAGCAGTCAGCAGCAAAATTAAAATTAATCGGTTACAATTAACTCTGTACAACTGTCTGAAAGGAGGTTGTGGCAAGGTGAGGGTCAACCTCTTCCCCCAGGCAACCAGCAACAGAACAAGGAGAAACGGCTTCAAGTTATGCCAGAAGGTTCAGATTGAATATTAGGAAAAATTTCTTCATGGAAAGAGTGGGTAAGCATTGGAACAGGATGCCCAGGGCAGTGATGCGGTCACTGTCCCCAGAAGTGTTCAAAAAATGAATAGAAGTGGTTTAATGGACATAGTGGTACTCACTAGAAGGTTGGACTTGATGATATTGGAGGTCTTTTCCAACCTTAATGGCTCTGTGATTCTATGAAAGGGGAGCAAAGGTGGGATTTGTGCAAAGCTGACTGCAACAGGACACCCATGCTGCTGCCTCAGAGCATCCTCACAGCATCTACAGACGCCCCAAATCCACGCTCAGGGCAGCCGTGGCAAACGTGACCCCAGGTTGCCCAGCACGGCTGCTGGAAGCCCCACAGCAGCCACAGACAAGCGCTGTGATCCCATTCCTGCTCCTGCTCCCGGCTGCCTGACACCCTCAGCTCCGTGTTTGCCATCCCAGCCTACACACTTGCTTTTGTCTGAGGCCAGGGAGCAGTGGCAGCTCCCTGGGGACAAGTGGGTTCACTCCAGAGGGAAGTGACAGCAGAGCCCGGGGGGAGGAGGGCTCCAGGCAATAATAAAATAATTATGGTCCCATTTGAAAATTAACTCATTTCTACAACTTAATTAGGGACAAACATCACAACAATGACTTGCAGGGAGCCCTGTGCTATGGGCCAATAAATCTGAAGCCTGGTGAGCTGTCAGAGGCTGCAAACTTCCCTCATCAAATAAATCATTCACAAGGTTGCTATTTCTGTAAGCTTTACACACAACTTTGAAAGTGACTTCACGAGCCTGTTTAAACATCTCACACACCCAGGGCTCGGCAGAAGGTATAGGAGGAAATGTCTAAGAGGCAGAGTATGCATTTTTCTCGCATTAATTTTTTTTCCGTTTAGAGGCTTGTGGAGAGCTCCTGAGTGCATCTGCTTAATAAACCTAACAAAAAAGAAATATTTAGGTAGAGGTTTTCCTCTGGCTCGCACAGATGTAAATGGTGGCTGTTGTAGCCACGCTGAGCCGTGCTGACTCACCCGGATTAGTGAGCAGTAGTAACGAGGAGCTGCAGAGGGTGATGCTAATGAGAGCAGACCCGACTGGGAGTACACACAGGAAGCAGACAGATGAAGTAACAAGCTGCTATTCTTACACCCTCCCGTCTTCAGACTTGGGCAAGGGAGAAGGAACGTGTGTGCAATAATGTGAGATATGAACAGAACAGCTACTAAATTGGAAGGTCTTTTCATAGTCTCTGATATAAAAAGCCCCGTTGTGCCCATGATGTGTTGCCTTCCGGGGGATGCTGGAGTTTTTCTTGTGGTTTCTGCATTAAGATGTAACTCACAAAGCTGGGAAAACCTGATGCTTCTAAATATCCCCTGGAGTCAGCTGGGGAAAAACACCTCGGAGCTGATTGTGTCCATCTGAGTGTGTTGTTAAGGGCAGAGCAGGAGGAGATCTGTGAAGAGAGATGTCACCTTTCCGGCTGTTACAGAGCAGCGTGAGATCCCACAGGGATGGTTCTTGCAGCACATTTGGATAGAGGGAAAGAGATGGCAGTAGCTGGTTACCTTCAAGAGGGAGCAACACTGGAACACGCTGCAAAGAACCAATTTTTCAGGTGCTGATGCTACGTCAGGAAGAAGAAATGAAGAATTTATTGGGTACCTGCTTTGCTATCGGATGAGAGCGCAGTGTTAAAGTTCACCTTACAGCCAGACACATGCAAGAGGCGGGGGCAACATCTGGAGCCTCCTTCCCCAAATGTTTCTTCACTGGGAGAAACTCCCCGGCAGCAAAGCCTGCCAGGAACGCTCGGCAGATGGTGGAACCCCTCGGTGGAGGCTGCCCCAGGCGGGCTGACAGCACCTAGGGACGGCCAGCAGATATAAACTGCAGCCCCACAGGGTCACTTCCTGCAGTGAGTCACTGAACTTTACAGCTGACCCACCGATCAGGGGAAATTGTGCAAGAAGTGCCAGCAAGACGGGAGCAGCGCGGTGAGAGAAGAGCGCTCCTGCCCTCTAGTGAGGGCTCTGCCCAAATCCCACCTCGGCCCTGCTCTCCCGCTCCCCTCTGCTTTGTGCGATCGGGGCCCGGCTCCTGCTGTGTCCGTCCCTGCAGAAATCCCAGGACGCAGCGGCCATTCACCGCAGACAAAGCTGTCCAAGTGGGCTTTAGCAGCAGGGAATAACTGGGATTTCTTAGAGAAACGCAATTTAGCCGACTGCCCTCTGGCACGATGCCTTCTGCACCAGCGCTGGCCTTGGTAACGTCGCTGCTCAGGATGGTTGCGGTTTGATTTCAGACTCCGAGAGCTCACTGAAAAACCTTCTCCAGTGTGGTCGAGGACCCTCAGGTGACAAACACACCAGTCTGAATTAAACTCCATGTGCCCCTGCACCATCCCTGCTCAGCCTGCACGGTGGAAAGTTTTGCCACTTTTGCCACAGAGGTGAAAAAAAAAAATTATTGGAAGCAACTGACGCTGAGGGGCAAGATTCTCACCTCCTGTTCATGGCTGCAACTCCTCTGGGGTCTTCAGGGCTGGAAAAAAATAGGAGTGGGATGCCAGTATGTGGTAGAGGAGAGGAATTGTTCAGGGAGGGAGAAGACGGGACCATCATGGGGACACGCTCTGGGTGAGAGACTCAGAGGAGCGATGCAGAAAGGGACAGAGCTCTGTGTCAGTCCCCGGGAAAATACCAGTGATGTGAGCTGCATCAAAGTTCATATGAGCAAAAGAAAAGGCAAATGGGAGACACTGATTTTGGGCACATCTCCACTTTCACCTCCTCGAGGAAGGGTCAGTGCTCAGGTTTTGTCAGTGCAGCAGCTGATGGTACCTGGCTGGTGGTCTCAGCTGTGTGACAGACCCCTGTGCTCTGCGTGCTGGAGGGAGAGACAAGTTATAATTGTTATTATTAGGAGAGCTGATGGCCTGGACAGCTGGTCAGGGTTCCCCCTGTGCATCCCCCGTGGCCGTGGGGCTGGTCCCCCTGAGGGGTCTCACCCTGCCGAGCCCCGGGGGAAGTTTCCATTGGTTCTCCCATTCTGACACGATAGTCAGGACTTGCTTTCTCGCAGCTTTTTCCTTTAAAAAAGGCGAGATTTGGGTGCTGGCTCTAGAGGGCAGCATATGCCGGCACATGGGGCTGGGGACCACCGCTGGCTCCCCTCCACCCGCACCCTGCGCAAGATGAGCCAAGAGAAGCCTGCGGTGCAAGGAAGAGGAGAGAATCCTGGCAGTGATATCCCCAGGAAGCAGCTGCGAGGATGCTCCCCAAAGGTGCACGCTGTTCTCTGCCTGCAGTGGGACAAGGAGGGACAGAATCATAGAATGGTTCGGGTTGGAAGGGACCTTTAAAGGTCATTTAGTTCCAAACTCCCTGAAACGAGTAGGGACACCTCCCACTATCCCAGGGTGCTCCAAGCCCTGTCCAGCCTGGCCTTGGACACTTCCAGGAATGAGGCAGCCAAAGCTGCTCTGGGCAACCTGTGCCAGGGCCTCACCACCCTCACTGTAAAGAATTCCTTCCTTATATGTAATCTAAATTGACCCTCTTTCAGTTTAAAACCATTACCCCTTGTCCTATTGCAACATCCCAACCTTGAAACACCTTGGTCCTGTCCCTGCTTGGTCACAGACCTTTGATTTGTTGTTTTGTTTTGTTCCCCAGACAAATCTCCATTCCAAGCCCAACAAACCCATTGGATGTCCAGAGTGCGTCACTCACTGTTTCAGGGCTCCCCATCTGTAAAACACCAACAGCCAGGTGGGCAGGAGGGTAGAGACTCAGGTCACTGGGATGAGGGGATTAGTCAAAAAATAAATAAATTGCACTTTCACATATATATGTTAAAGTGGCAGCTTAAAGTAAAGCTTTTTGATGTCTTTCTCTTAGTCTTTTGTGAAAAGAAGTAAATAGGGAAAAAACCTGTTGGCCTCACACTGCCACAGGAGGATGGGGTGGATCTGAGGAGGGACGCTGAGAAGAACCCCAGGCCCTGGGATTATTAAAAAGAAAAACTGAGAGAGATTAAACAGTTTATGACAAACCCTTTGTACATTTAAAGTAATTAGGAAGGCGAGGGTGGAAGGAGAAAGGGTGGAAGGCTGTAAAGGTTCTTTCTCTGGTTTAATCTTCTCCCCCTGCTGGGGACTGTATTTCACAGTGGAAACATAAGCATGTGAATCACCAGCACAATATAAACTGGCTAACAAGGTGTCTGGCACTCCCAGGTGTTTCTGTCAGCACTTCCTCGGTGGTCAGATGTCTGGCTGTCCTTTCACCTCCCCACACGTGGAGGTTCACATCGATGGCTCATCCTCCTGGAGTTTATTGGGATAGTGGCAGCTAATGGAGTAAAGATCTGTGCTGTGCATGGCTGGAGCTCGGCTGCTGACTCCGCTGACCACATCATGGTCCATCCGTGCTGGCCCTGAAGAGTAAAAGCAGCTCTGGGCAGGGTCTCTGCCCTGCCCTGACCCTTCTGGCTCTGGAGTCTGTGTTGCTGAGGACAGGAATGGTGGGAAGACCCTCTTTCTTTCAGAGGAAGTGAACAGGATATCCTGGGCAGTCCTTTCCACTTGCAGATAATGGGGGCGTCTTCCCAGAGACACAGACGGTCCCAAGCCCACCCCCTTTGGATGGCTTGAACATCACCTAGTGCCACCCTGCCTCACAGACCTCGGCCACCCTCTGTGCACTGAGGGGAGAGGGCATTTGCTCTCATGGCACAGGCTGCTGGATACACCAGGTCAGTGGGAAATTTCCCTTAGACTCTGCCTGCTGCAACTGAATTCTTCCTTCATCTGAAGCATCACTACGGGTCACTGCTGAAGATGGAACACAAGGAGATGGACACATTCCTGTGGCAAACTCTCCCTTCCAATCAGAAGATGATCCTGCTGATCCTGCTGGTTCTGCTGCCAGCAAAGACTGGAGGAGCTCCACATCCAGACCTGCTTCATTGCCATGCAGTTCCCATCCACCTCGGGATGAGGGAGACAACTCACCATAAAGCCAAGGGGTATTCAGGAAGGACAGGATGGAGGGACCCAGTTTAGAGCACCAGGAGCAAGCCCAGCTCATACACAAGCCCTGTTTAAAACCTTGCTTTTCTTCCAGGTCATTTTCCATGGACAAGTGATCCTTCCTGCCTCACACTACAGAGCAAGCAGATGCTGAAGGTGAACCAAGTCACTCCCTGCAGGAAAGAGTGAGACAAAAATGAATCAAAAAAGGAAATCAAAATCAATATTACAAAGTCAAATAATAAAAATTGTGTTATGGAAACAAAGGTCACCCAGGGAAAAATGTAATTGGATGTGACAGCCTAGATTTCCTCTCCCTTCCAATCCCGGCTGGGAAGACCTTGTGCCCAAGCCAAAGTGTCACCTGCCCATGTTGCTGGAGCTCCATACAGCCTGTACAGCTGACAGCAGAGGCAGGAAGGATGGGGGAGAGAAACCTGGGGGAGCTGCAGGCACTCGTGGTGTGAAATAGCAGAGGTCCTGCAGGGCAGGAATGAGCTGTGTTGGCAAATCCACCCGGGGAGCCTGGCACCGAATAAACGAGCCTGTGGCAGGTCAGGAGTGAGATGTGCTGAATCCTGAAGACTGCAGGAGATCCAGGCTCGGGAAAGGCAGCGCTGCCTCTGAACAGAGAGTGGCACCAGCACGGTGGATGTGCACGGCAGAGAGGGAACGCGTCTGCTTTCAGTGCAAAAAGATAACTTGGGGCAGGCTGGCCTCCCTGTGCCTCAGTTTCCCTTTTTGTTAAATGTCCTTTTCACCTTTACAGTTCGACAGGAAAGGCACAGACACCTCTGGACCTCATTAATGAGCACAGCAACCAGCCTGGCAGTCGGTACGAACAGGACCCAGTGATTCCCACCCAGCCCCTCCGAGCTCCCTCTCGTGCGGGGTGACAAACTGCAGTGTCTCATGCAAGTCTTCATTTTGGCCCTGCTGGCCTTGAAGGAGGGACTGACCGACCCCCATGTCACTCCCATTATGCCACACAAGCCCCAATACATTTCAGAGAGGATTGTAGATGTGGGGCACGTCCCTCTGATAACGATGCAAACTTCAAACCATTATTCCCCAGCCCACAGCGCTTCTCTTCATCGTCAGGCTGGTGCTGATGGGTTGTTTGGTGTCGTTTTTTTCTTCCTCCCTTTATTTTATTTTTATTTTAAACTTGACCTCCTGATTCCTCCTGGGAATTTATGTTGGATTCTTTTTATTATTACTTTCTTTCTTTTCTGTTATGTTTTTTTGTTTGTTTTGTTTTGCACAAAGTCAGCAGCAGGGAGATAAACTTCCCACGAAGTCCATTTGCCAACAAAGCTTTCTTTAGCACAACAGACAATAAGAAAGCAAACCCAGTGCTCTGGCTGGACATGACATTTCCAGCACCATGGTGACCACGGCGGCTGCTCTCTGTCCCCCTGCAGCTGGCCCAAGGGTGACCTTCAGCTCCATGAAATGCTGATTTCCTTGTCAGCTGAGAGCCTGCCTACCTGGGCTGGGGGGGTCCCACTGCAGGAGCTGGAGCTCCGCAATTCTTTGGCAGCCCCATGCAAGCAGTCGCCTCTCCAATTGCTCTTGCCAGCTTTGTTACCTTGTTTTGCTTCTTTTGGCCTTCTGTGCTTCCCTGCAGGCTGTGGTATTTGGGGGATGTTTTCTGCCTGCTTAGGGGTGGCTGGATTTAACCAAGGAATGAGGAGAGAAAGGAAAAAGGTCACTCAGCCTTCAGTACAATTAGCATGGGACCAAACCCTGTTTTCTGCCCAGCTTAAAGGTGGACAGGGTTTAGCTCAGTTTCTGATAAAATTGACACTGCTGTGGTCTGGATGGCAGAAAACCCAGCATGCAGCACATTTCAGATGGACATCAAGACTCATTTCCTTGTGGCTGAAACAGGAGTAAAATAACCCCTCAGCAAGCTGGAAAAGCAGTAAAAGCCAAACTCCAACTGGAAGGAAACCCAAGGGATGAAATCAGGGAATCAGCCCAGTTGCCTTCCAATAATAAAAAAATTGAACTGATTTAAATAATAATCATATTTATCTGCGAAGTGTCCGGGTGAGCTGGATGAGTGGGGAGAACTCTTTGGCAAAGGGGCTTTCTCCCCCCAACACCCCCAAGAGCAGGACACAAAGAGAAGGCAGTGGGGAGCCCTGCCTGCCACCCCCTAGGCTTAAAAGATCTCCCGAGGACCCAAATAATTTTGTATAAATCGGGCCACCTCCCCAGTTAAAGGGGAGCCTGTGTGCTGCCCGCATCACCCCCTGGTGGGTTTGGATTTGCAAACACGAGGAGCTGCTGAGGCTGTGGATGTGCTGGGAGAGAGCTGGAGCGAGTCGGGGAAGGGGAACACGTCTGCTCCCCGCTACACAGGGATGATGCTAAGGGACCACGGGGAGCAGCAGCATCACCTCTGTGTCTGGGGGGTCCAGAGAGGCTCTGGACCGTGCAGCAACAAGGCCTGGAGGGACTCAAAACAGCTCCGTGAGTCTCAGCAGTGGCTGAGCAACCGAGAACTCAAGAAAGAGCAGGGGCTGGGAAACGCGACTGCGGATCTCAACTACTGCAACAAAACACCCGGAGAAAACCACAGATCCTGCTGCTGGTGGATGGGTTCTCCCTGAGAGATAAACCCACAGGGAAGCAGCCTGGCACTGCTGCAGGGAGGTCCAGGAGCAGGGAACATTATGGGCAGGAGATGCCCCTTCCCAAAGCGAGAGGGTTCGGACGGAGCAGGGAGAGGTGGCAAAACTGCAAATGTTGCTGCTGTGACTTTATAAAAACTTCACCTTCAGCAGAGGCTGCTCATCACCCCATCATCTCAGCCAGGATGGAGCAGAAATGGAAAAGATCCAAAGAACTGCAACAAATAGTATCAATAATCCATGAGAAGGGATTAAAAAGACTTAGGACTATTTAGTTTTAGAAGAAGAGTGGATGGGATAGAGGTGAAGACACGGAGGGCATGGCAGAGGCATACAGAGCACTGGCTGGGGTGGAGGAGGTGGCTGGGAGCACAAATTTGCCCCTGCAGCAGCAAAACAGGAGACCTTCAGTGCAATTTGAGGACGGTACCTTTCAAACCAAGAACAGGCAGAGCTGCAGGGTGCCCTGCCATGAAGAGTCAAGGGAACGTGGAGTTCAGCAGGATCTACAACGCCAGTGGGCATGAACTGGGACAACAGCAGTGCTTGCCAGGATCAAATTTAATAAGCTACAAACTGTCTTGCCCAGGATTTTGTACCTCTGGGGTCTCTGGCATGGACTTAGCTGAAGACAGGGCAGTGGGGTGGGGAAATAAACCTCTGGGGGTAATTCCTGTACCTTCAACATTAAACAGCCTGAGGACAGGCCTAGAGCTACTGATGGGGAAACAGGAGCTGGATTTCAGCATCTGCCTGGAATAGATCCCGTACGCGTCCTTGAGGGGCTTGGCTGTGAGATGAGAGGAAGACTTCTGAGGACCTATAAAAAAAGCAACAGTGAATAATAATAACTGGCATCTAGGAGGTGTCCTTCATCCTGGACCTCAAAGTGAGAGCCTGTGCCCGGAGAAACTGAGGCACGATGGCACAGGTGGGAGCGCACGGCTCCTGCCCACATTGCAACAGCAGCTCTCCCTCCCTGGAGCTGCACATCTCCTTGGCAGCGAGGGGCGTCAGGAGGGGCACGGCGGAGAAAGGAAAGCAGGTTATAAATCCAGGGCCAGGCGGGTGCTCGAGGAGGGTCAGGGGGATGGAGGGAAGGATGCTGGGGAGCTCCTGTAGCATCAGCTGCGTTGGTTTGTCCCCCTGTCCTGCAGCTGACAGCATCCCCAGGGCTGGGTGGGACAGGGGGGTCTGCAGCCAGCACGGCCCCGCTGCCCCCTGTGTGGCAGGGGGATGGTGGCATCGGCAGGAGCAGGGACAGGCTGCACCTGGCTCAGGGTGATGGAACAACAGGAGCAGCTGAGATCACCCGCTCCACACGGTTTATCTGAGGGTTTTGCTGGGCTGCTGTAAGAGGCCAAAAGCAGAGGAGCTGTCAGGAGGCCGGTGACATTTATTAAGTATTAATCCCTGCAGTGTGTCCCTCGCCAGCCTGTTTGATAGTGGCTCTGTGCTGGCTGCCGTGGTTTCTCGCCTCTCTGCTGCTCAGGACAGGGTTTGATATGCTTCAGGGACTTGCTGGATATTTTTCCCCCCAGTCACTTTTTCTACCAGGAATTCCTCCCCCTCCTCCTGTCCCACAGCCGCTCTCTCCTCCCGGATTTATCGCACGGCTTGCTTTGATCATCTTCTCCCTCCCTCTTACCCCAAGCCCCCAACTTCTCCCCAGACACAATCCCCAGTGCTGTCTCTGCCAGCTCAGCCCTATTTCATCTTTAAACGAGGCTTAAAAGACTCTTTACAGGGGAAGAAACAAATATTCCTCCTCCATATGCACCCCGTGGGTTCCCTGCCAGCCCAGCCCAGCCCGGAGGCTCCCGGCCACGCTGGGGCTCAGGGAGCATCACGACACGGTGACACCACCGCGACAACTTCTGTTGCTCAGCCGCCCTCAGGGAAGAGAAAATGAGCAACTGTAGCTTTAAAACAAAGATTAGATGCATTTTTTTTTCCCCTCTCTCCCTCCCTTTCTCTCTCCTTTTTTTAAAGGGAACTTGTCAAGGTTTCCATCAATAATAGATAATGGTGCATCACTCTGGCAGGTTACACCCTCCGGCTGTTTTGATATTTTCCAGAGAATTTGTCAGCAATCTTACAGCAAAGGAGGGCTGGGGGATGGGTAAAGGGGGGGGAGAGGCCTCATTAATTTTTTGTCATTTGCATTCCTGCTGCTAAATAATGTATTGATTGCTCTTTCTCTCTCCCTCTTTAATTCTCTCTCTTCTGTGGCGTCTCGCAGCCCATGGCCCTCACTTGGTGACAGATGAGTTTGTCAGAGGCACCAGACAGCTCGTGCTCCCCAGGACCGGGCTGGGAGAGCTCAATGTGACCCTGGCACCAGCTCCAGCCACACAAGTCACAGGCCTGGTGGCACCAGCTCCTCGCAGGGGACACCGAGGTCTCCCCCAAACCAGCTGATGAGACGACCCAGTGTGGGGTAGTGATTCACCTCCACAGCCAGCTCCTGCAGTTCGGGAGGTNTGTGCAATTATAGGCCTTGCTAATTAGCACATCTATCAAAGATTGCCCAGTGAGGGACTCCAGCGAGACCCCTCAGCGAGGAACCTTCCCCTGGCTGGGCCTGGCTTTGTTTACAGAATGTGTTCTGGAGAGGCCCTCGGGGTCTGGGGTTCCCAGGGTGTTTGGGCTCTTGGCTGAACGGGATATTGGGTCTGAGGGAAGTGATCAAACTTAAAGAATTATAACTGTGTGGGCTAAAAGTGCTAAGAATCCATAAAAGCTACATAAAAGAGTGTATAAAAGGGGTATAAAAGAAAAAGCAAAAAAATCATCATGGCATCACGAGGACGGCAGCACACGGGTCCCAGCACACTTGGATGTCACCAGAGGAGGGCTGGAGGCACGGCAGCGATGCACAGCCGGGGAAACCCTTGCCCTGCCCTCACCTGTGGCCCCACTGCCGGCCCAGCTCCACAGGCAGCTGTGGGGATTTGCAGGAAGGAGCCACTGGAAAAGCCAACATGGGCAGCTCTTACCTTGGGAGAGCAGGAGAATGGGAATGCTGAAGGGATTTTGGTCCTTTAACTTCAGCACAAATCTGCTTCCCCGTCCCTTTGACAGACCTGAGCCCAAGGCCTTGGGAGACACAATCAAGGTCCACTGAGTTGGCAGCTGAGCTAAACAAGAATTTGCACATGATTTGGGCTTTGCTCAGCTTAATGTGCCTTGGCTTCTTTTTTAATTAATAAATACTTAATTACATAGTTAATATTTTAATATTTCCTTTTAAAAACATCTGATTTAATGGAATTACTGCCGGCTATTTGTTTTGTATGACTTTTATGTTTATTTTCCTCTTTCATGTATCGTTTCCCCCTCCAACCCACTGCTCTAATCCCTGAAGCTCCCAGTTGATCTTTGCTACTGGAAATTACGAGGAAATTTGCTAGCAATTGCTACTGGAAATTTCCAGGCTTTCAGCTGGAATGGAGTCCGGCCCTTCGTGCTGACATCCACCAGCCCAAGGTGTTAATGTGGGTTATTAGCACTGGGAAACCTCTCTGCAAATGTTCCAGCCCCAGAGGAGGGAAGGAGAGGGGAGGGAAGGTAGTCGGGAGCCACCCAGGGAGGGGAAGTGGGAGAACAGGACGACCCCCCAGGTCATCCCCAAAGACGAGGAGAACCCCGAGCCTGTGCTTGCCTTTCAGACCTCACCTGGCTGCACAGCCCGTGCCAGCAGCAGCACACCTGCACCAAGGCGAGGATGGAGAAGGGCTCCAGCTGTGGGGACGGCAAGAGGTGGATGTGACCTGCAGCAGTGACAGCTCCTCTCTCCCTCTCCTCAACCCTCGGGTCCTTGCTCCAGCTCCTCTTGCTCCAGGGTACGGCCCCACGCCCAGCCCTGCGCACGGTGGGTGTGTGCACCGAGAGAGGCACTGAAGTAAAGCAGCTATTGCTGCCTGCATCCCCTTCCTCCTTCCCTCCCTCCCCGCCCAGGCAGCCCCTGCCTCACAACCAGCACCCCTGATCCCCCAGGTCCAGCTCCAAAGCGCCATTCCCACAGCACAGGTGAGCTGTGCCTTACCTGGGCTGGGATATCTCCTCCAGCCTCTCTGGGGGAGCCTGCGGTGGGGAAGGTGGGTGTTTCCACAGTGATCTCCGTGAGCAGCCTGTTGGGATAATAAAACAAATAAACAGAAGAGTTATAGCCGAGGCACTTGGGGCACCATAAAACAGGCTAAAAGCAAATACAGCGTTGTTAATCCATCATAAAATAACAGCCTCTTACGATCCAGAATGCATCAAAAATGAACGAGAGACCGGCAGGGTCGCAATTCACCCAGGGCTGTGTGGAATGTGAAGTAGGGCTGGAAGCAGCGGGTCGGAAACGAACGCCAGCCTGCCGGGTACCCGCTGAATCAGGACTCCAGGAACTGAGACCTTCCTGCCCAGGTGGGTTTAAAACCAGTAACACCAGGCCAGGAAGAGAGGTGTGCTGACAAGAGATGTGCACATGCTCCTGCTGCCGGTGAAGCTGGAGGTGGCGGGGCGTCGTGTCAGGAAAGGAGGAGATGAAACAAACCTGGATGGAAACTTAACGGGACTCTTTAGTGCTCCATCTTCCCACTAATGAGGGTTCTGCATGTGAGGGCAAGAGAAAAAAACCCACCACGCGCTAATAAAGCCCCGTGACTTTGCTGACTGGAGGCACTGGCGCTAATGAAGTCACCAGAGAGATGGGATTCCTCTGGCAGCTCTGACACTGCTCTGTAGAACTGTTATTTTAATTCAGTCTGAGGAAACAACAATAAAAATAGAAAAAAGCCACAGACTGGTGTGACATGCCCAGGCAGCAGCCGATCCCTCGGGTTTGCCCAGCGGCTGCGGAGCCCGGGTGGGAGATGGGTTTGGGAATGGGGGCGTTAGGAACTCATCGAGGGATGGGATGCTCATGGCACCCACGGGGCTCAGCTCTCCCCAGAGGTGGGCTGTGAGCACCTCCCAGATGCTCACCGGGGAAATCCAAGCCCCATCCCAGAGCAAGGAGATGATCCAGGTCTGTGCCAGGAGCCCCGGGTCACAGACTGCTTCCTGAAAGCCATGGCTCTATACATACAGGCATATATTGAAATGTATTTATACATGTTAATATATTAGCACATTTATATTTGACGTATCAATATATTAAATAATACCCCTAAATGTTCCCCCCCACAGACGTGTGTGTGTGAATATATATATAAAAGCTCAGGGCCATAGTGTGGCACTGACAGACTTTGGCAGAGGCTGTTTTTGGGAGCCTCACAACGTCCCCAGAACCCCTCACTTCAGCAGCTTTTATTTGAGCTTCACTGAAGGTAAGGAGGAGTTGCTTCACCGTCCGGGAGCCGACAGTGCCCGGTGTCCTCATTGTCACCTCCTGGAGCAGGGAGGAGCAGACAGATGCCCCCCGGGGTTCTTCAATGCCTCTTTTTAATTAGAAAGCTCGTCTCGGAGTCTTACATGCCCTTCCACAGGGTTAGTTGCTCTCACCTGCTTAATCCTGGGAGATTATTTTCTGGTCTCTTTTTAAAAATAACCCAACCACCCCAAACTCTTCGGTCTCTTTCAATTCTTTTCATTTCACCTCGTTTAATTCCTTGCCAGCTTAATGACTTGGTGGTAATGAATAAGATGAAAATTAGGGCTTAATAAGTGTTAGGAAAAGACAGTTTTCTTGCTGATGAAGGGAGCGTGGTGGTGGGAAAGTGGAGCCCGGGGAGAGCACAGGGATAACCCCAAAGCTCCTCCCGACCTTGAGAGGGGCGATGCCAACTCCAGCTGCAACTAGTGACAATGACGAGCTGCAGCGAGACCAGGGACGTGCCAGTCCCAGGAGAAGGATGCTGGAGGGAAGCAGGAGGGGATGGACATGAGGAGGGGCTGGCACAGGGGGTGCTTGAGGGGTGGTGACTGTGCCCAGCTCAGCACCCCAAACACCCCATTGCTTTCTGGCCAGGCTGGGGGTGCAGCTCTGCGCTCCCCATGTTTGGGAAACCCACTGCCCCATCTGGGGGTGGCTCTGGCCTGAAAAGCCCTGCAGCTTCTGCTGGGGTGGCACCCACTCAGTCTGTGCTTGGGGACCTCAGAGCCCAGCACGGTAAATCCAGTCCTGGGGTGATGGTGGGACCAAAACTGCCGTACCCTCACCTGTAACATCCCCTGTAACATCCCCTGTAACATCTCCTGTAACATCCCCTGTAACTTCCCCTGTCACCGAGTGCCTGCGGGGCCGATTTCCCATCTGGTCCCCTCCGTGCTGGCGCTACACCGGGATCGCGGTCTGGCCACAGGTGACATCGGGCTGATGGAAACATCTCACTGCTGCCACCGCTTCATTTGCCAGAGCTCGTCTGTGGCTGTTCCCCCTCGGATGCAGCGCCCGCTTTCCCACGGGCACAGCCCGGCACCGATGGTGCTTTTGCTGACTCAGCTGGAGCGAGGATCCTGCTGACTCAGCAGCGCTGGCAGGAGCTGCTGTGTCACACGGGCAGGACCGGGAGCAGCCCGTGGCTCCCTGGGCACCGCAGGCACCAGTGTGCTTTGTGGCACTGGGAGTGCCGGTGAGGGTGCCGGGATGTGCAGCCGGATCAGCCCGGGATGAGCACGGCTCACGGCTCATGCTGCATTAGCTGACTCTGGACATGCGTTCTAATTAATGATAATATTGGAACTGACAGCTTGATCGGGGGGAATAAGGTGCAGAATTAACTGACCTGCCAGAAGACGTATCCAGCAAGATTCACCTCCCCATAACACAAACACCTCCCTGCCATCTTCCCCCAGACAGGGCAAACGCTGCTGGTGAGCCCCACCCTGGCACTGTGGGCAGCACTGGTGACTTCCCAGTGCGCCCTGAGAGCCGCCTCCATCTCTGCCACCCACCACATTCCTCAAGCAAGCAGCTCCTCCATCCCCTTTGCAGGACCTCTGGCCATCCCCGGCTCCCAAGCTCTGTTTGGTGCTGCCAAGCGCTTTTCCCTCCCAGGGACTGGTTTGCTCCTTCTGCCCCCAGCTGCTGTCACTTCAGAGGCACTGGTCAGTTTTGAAGTGCATTTCTTGCTGTTTGGCACCTTATTTTATTTCTCTCGGAGTAACCGGGCACGACTGAGGGGAGAACACGGGATGCGAGCCGCGCTGAACGCGTCTGTGTGGATCCATGGAGGGCTCTGGGTGCCGCCCACGTTAATTCAGGCTGTTTTGCAGAGAGGGTTTTGCCCGAGGAAAAAGCATAAAACCACCTGTAATTAACGCAGTGAGCCTGCTGAGTGGCAATGCTGCAGCTCCTGCTGGGGCCGAGGAACGGGGCCGGCCCTGGTGCCGTCCTGGCGTCGCTCGGCCGAGCGCGGCTGTGCCAGGAGCTGAGCGTCACCACGAGGCCAGGTGATGCCTTAGGTTTTAACTCTTGTATTTTTCAAAATCCTGCATTCCCAATGTGTGACTCTGAGCTGCCTTGCAGCCTGTCAGCTGCTGCTCTCTCATGCTCACACAGACATAACAAAGCCTCTCCAGGCCTGCTCTGCAAGGACACCCAGCCCGTCCCGGGCCCAAAATGTGTAACCCAGCACCTTGAGAAGGGGGGCGAGCTGAGGGGCAGTTCCATCATTAGCTAAAGTTTAATTGGCCAATTTATGCTGATCTGCAAATGGACCAAACCTGTAACAGTGTGAAGAACTCGTGACTCGGGGTCCATCTCGGGTGCAGCCTTTGGCCTGCCCAGGGTGTGCCTCTGAAGGCCTTTCCAATAAATATCCACCTTTATTCCCTTACTCCTGGCTGGTCTCTGTTTCCAGGTTGGCCTTTTAGGCATCACAGGGAGGAACTGTTTGGGTTCTATTTGGGAGTGTTTCCCATTAAATCCCCAGGCCTGGGGTGCATGCCCATCCCTCCTCCCATGCTGGGACTGTGTGACATTGCACACATGCAAATTTAATTCCAACCTTTCCAGCTGCAGTGAGACGCTGAAACCCGAGGAGGGGGAAGTGCATACAGGCTTTGCAGAGTCGCCTTCCCCAACACCTCCTCCTTTTCCAGGTGCACAGGGGATGATTCAGGTGACCTTTCCTGTAGCAAGGACTAGAGATGGTTAAATGGGTTTTCCCGTATCATCTGAGCTGCTGAAATTCTTATCCAAGGGTGGGAAAAAACTGAAGGGGAGAGTGAATGAAGAGCTCAGTGAGATGGGGGCAAACAACACCAGGCTCAGGAAATTCCCTGAGCTAAAAATAGTTGACACTAAAATCTATTAGAGGGCTCAAACATATTACAGGGCATCAAAACTCCTGCTCCTGCTGGCTCCTGTGCTTCTGCTTGTGGCTACTACAGCAGGCAGGAGACCAAAAACCCACTAAAACCCTACTATTTTGTAGCAGGCACCTCCAGCAAAACAGCGCTTGGATTCAAAAGGATGCTCCAATCCCCAAACCTTCTTTTCAATTTTTTTGGAATTATTTTTTTATCATAAGCCTTTGAAGTCTCCTCCAAGTCTGTTTCTGCTGTAACAAACAGCTTGAAAGAACCCCTTAACAATAAAATCAGATGCTGCTCCCGCACAGCCCAAGATCAGGAGCACCTGCAGTGGGGATCGATTGCCTGATTAGGGGGAATTGATTGCCCCAGCCTCATTAGCATATCGTTAGTACTGGCCCCATGGCTGGCCCCACTCAAACAGGCCATGACCTGGATAGATTAAAAAACGCAGTGCACTAGGGAGGGATGGAAAATCAGTAAACAGGAGAGGGGGAGGCGGAGATCCTGGTCGATAACATCCACATCATTCCCCTGCTGAGGCTTTGAGTGCTCAGCACCCATCGCCCCTGGAGCATGCAGCTCCCAGGGAACAGTCCCCTGCCCACAGTCCCAGTGGAGCAACCCCCTGGGGACCATGGAGGGTTTCTTCAGGAGCTCCAGCCCTTTTGAACGTTGACTAACAGGGTTTTTTTTAGTGCTGTGAGTCAGTAGCCCCAGATAGGATTTCCATCTGCGCCGTGCGGGGCCTCGCCAGACTGTGTTTTGGGCCTCCATCCAAATAAAGCTGAAGAAGTGGTTGGATTTGATTTGGTTTTATGGTTGGGGTTTGTTTCTTTTTTTCTTTATCAGTTTTGGACACAAAAGAAGGGGAGAGGAACCTGGGCTGTTCCCGAGGCCCTGTCCAGCCTGAATTTCCCCAGGACTCACTTTGAGAGTGCCTTACCTGAGGTCAGGGGACAGCCTGCAGCAGGGAGCCTGGGCCAGCCTGGCATCCCACGGGGATGGAGAGCCCCAGCACCCAGCGTTGCAGAGTGACCTGGGTTCGTCCTGAACACCTGGGCTGTGGCAGGTCACAGCTCTGGTGTCGGCATCTGGGGGCACACAGAATATTTCAGTTTGATCAAAGGAGCAAGGACGAGCCTCTGGGAGTGGGTGGAAGGAGCAGCTTCTCCCAGAGACCTGGGGTAGCTGCTGCCCAGTGCCCCAGGGTGACATTCACCCCAAACCAAGCTCCAGTCCCACCCCTGGAAGCACCCAGGTCTCTTGTCAGGATCGATTCACACAGGAGCCCCTGAGCATCCTCTGCTTTTGGGTGGAGATGCAATTCCCAGGCCCAGGGAGGGCAGGAGCACCACAAATGCACTCAGACATGCAGCACCAGCCCAACACTGGACTGTGAGCTAATGAGACCCTGGCTCCAGGCAGGAGCGGACTGAGCACTTGCCCAAGGCCCCGAGAAGCACCCGGGGCCGTTCAGGAGGAGCCAGTGCCAGCAGCCAGCCTCGCGTCCCAGCCAGGACAGGAGCCCCAGACAGGTCATGGCCAGGCGTGCAGGAGCAGCTTGTGTGCTCCCAGACATCCTTCGAGCATCCAGGATCTCCCGTTTTTTTCGGTTTAAGTATCTGCTGTGCAGTGGCAGCTGCGAGGAGCCGGGATGCTCGAGGACCACGAGTGCAGCACAGGTGGCCTCACGCAGGGCAAGTGACACCCAGGCATGGACACCCTGTGCCCATCTCTGCTGACCACACCACAAACCAGCACGGCCTGGACGACATCAGGAGGACACAGGGTCCCCCACAGTCCCCTGCTCGTGTGTGGTGGGATGTGGGGATCCCATCTCCACCACCATTCCCTCCCACGTGCAGGATGGAGGGTGTCCGTGTCTGACCTACACCTGTGCCGTGGGTGTTGTTCAGGTTTATGGGGCATTTTTAAAGGTGCTAACAGCAAATAAATTCCGGTTTCCCAAATAATCAGCACAGATTTGGCTAAAATAAAAGAGGTTTCCTTCCTTCCTTCCACACGGGTGTCTGGGACAATGGAAAGCTTCAGGAGGAGCTCAGAGTGCAGCGGTATTCCCACATGGGATGAAGCCCTGCCCGCTGAAGCTGTCCATCAGCTCTCATTATGGTTCATTGTCTCTGTTGGGTGAATTATTGCAGGAGACTCGGCGCAGGCAGCCCTTTGCCAGACCCTGTAACACAGCAAATTAATTAGCAGCGATGCGCTAACTACCCGCGAATCTCATACCCGTAATTGCACTGCGCGCTCCGGCTGGGAGCGTTTGATCTCCTATTGATTAACGGAGCCGGCTTCCCCCTCCCACAACAGGCCTGCTCTCCCCCTGGCTTTCGTGCCACCATTTCTGAGGAAGAACAACTTGTCCAGGAGGAGCTGGAGCACAGGAATCGCACGGGATGGAGGGATGGATGGATGGATGGATGGATGGATGGATGGATGGATGGATGGATGGATGGATGGATGGAGGGAGGGAGGGAGGGATGGATGGATGGATGGATGGATGGAGGGATGGATGGAGGGATGGATGGATGCAGCAGCCGGAGCTCGTCACCCCGGTGCTCGCAGCAGTGGTGGGGGACAGGAGCACACCCAGGGACCGTGTGCATCCTGCAGCACCCCTCAGCTCCTACAGGAATCCTGGAAATGCGGGACAGAGCCTGCTGCCTCCTGCTTCTCGGCTGTTGAGCCTCTCCCAGGCCTCCCAGTCACAGCCAGCATGGAAGTCTCGGGGTGATGCTGCACGTCCCTCAAGGACACAGCTCCCAGAGAAGGTGCTCACTTCACCCCTCTGCACTGGGACAGAGCAGGCAGCTGCTCTGCTCTTCAACAAGGACCACGTTCCAAGCAGTGTTTTCCGAGAAAAACCCCTCCTGAGCTTTCCCTGTGTTTTTCCAACTGCAAGAAATGTGAGTGTCCCACTCCCCTGGTCCCGCTCAGTGCCCGCTCCACCACCCCAGCACGGAAACGTGTGAGCAGGGATCCATCTGCATGACAGTGACCCTTCCCACCCCAGCTCTTTGCAGGGATGATTACACACAAAGCCATGAATAAGTAATGTCTCGCCGCTGATTTCCACCTGTTCCGAGCGTCTCCCTGTGATCTCTGAGCTTTCAGGAAGGGAGCTGGAAACAGAAATCTATTTTGCAGGCAGCAGAGATGTTTGAAGCCTCCTTCATCCCACGTTTCAAGTGTTTATCTCCTCTGCTTGGCACAGCTGCGCCTCCTCCGTGGCAGCCGGGTGGGAATGGGCAGATCAAGCTCTTGACGTCAGGTTTTCGCTGCTGCGGGTCCATCACCTGGTCCAAAGGAAAAGTTGTCGTGAGCATCATTAAGCCACCAAAGAGAAACAAAACCCAGCTAAACTGCGTTGGCAGCTGGATCCCAGAGACTGATTAATTAACTGGCTGATTAACCATCTCTGTGTCCAGCCCAAGAGGCTTCTCTGTCGCTTTTCTCACCAGTGAGGGGAACCTGGGTCTGCAGGAAGGTGCTAGGGTGGCAGATGTGCTCACTGAGGTGCAGAGAGCAAGGAGAACAGCCCTTGAGTGCCTGGCACGCTGGAGGTACTTCAGCAACAGCAAGTTATCTTCCTCCTCCTCTCTGGAACAGGCCAAGAATTAAGTAACAAATATTGCTTTACTGTTCCCGAGCACCTCCACCCACCCAGCAAAAGGCAGGGATATAAAAACTGCCGTGGTCTTCAGGGGAAAAAAAAACCCTCAAACCAAATTGCCCCAAGCTTCCTCTTTCCTTCCCTTGTCAAAATAAGCAAATGAAAAAAAATACTGAGAATGTTTTGCCACCAAACCTAATGCCTCACGCTGTGTAGGTGTTCTCCTTCTTTATGAAATTAGTGTTGGCCAAATTTAGTTATTTTCACATCATTTCAAAACAAAGAGTCAAGATACTCCATCTTTTAAGGATTATGAAGAAACATTTTGACACGAAACCCAACCCCCCCATTCATCAAGTCCTCATCTAATTCAGCACAAGTTCATGAATAATTTTCATCAGCCTGAAACTGCTCACGGCTGATGAGACTCGGCCCCCAGTGCCCATCGGGGTGGCATCCTCTCCCCTCTCAGGAGCTGCAGCAGCCAGATGTCCATCAGCTCCTGGGAGCCGAGGACCTGCAGGACTTGCTGGGAATGGTGACCCCAGGGTCCCTGAAGATCTCCTCCCAGGTCCGATGTTTGCCACAGCAAACAAATGAAATCCTGCAAGAGTCAGGTGGGGTGGTGAAAACCCTCCAGGACACCTTCCTCCCTGGGACACGGCCACATCCCCAGAAACGTTTTGCACCAGTTCTGCTGCTCTGGCCAACAAGAGCTGTTTGGAGGGACAAAGAAAAGCCCATCCTGGAGTGAAATCCAGAAAACAGGGCTTGTGGAGCCGCTGAAGGTCCAGCCCTTCCCCAAGGCTGGGTGAGGGCTTGTCCCTGTGCCCCTGGAGAAGATCTCGGCCATGCAGAGCACGAGGGACACACGTCCAGTCTCAGCTCTTCTCTCTCCACAGGGCTGCAGAACCCCCTCACCAGCTCAGCTGCAAGCCCTGCACCCCAGGAAGGGGTTTTCTGGGCTCAGACAGCAGCACTTGGGGTGGTTTGGGGGGCAGGAAGGCAAAGAGCTCCCTCTTCACCTCCCTCCTCCCCTCCACGGCAGGCCGATGGCAGCAGCAGTGCCCGCTGCTCTCGGGGGCTCCCAGGCAGCCTCACAGACCTCTCAGCACTGCAGGGGCTGCCTCTTGTTCTTGTTTTCCTAAATAAACTTCTCTACAGCAAAGATTTTTCCGCACTGACTTGTGTTGGCATTAGCAGATCCCCCCAGATGTGGCTGCAGCTGCCTCCCTGCACCGCCTGCCTCTGCTGGGAACCCAGCTATAAAACTTCTGGCTGACTTGCAAGAGAATATTTTTATCATTAATTTTTCCTTATGAAATCTTTTGAACCCCATTTTCCCTTCCTGGGATCTCTTGGAGCCAGCCCGTGGGTGTTCAGTGAAATCAGGGGGTTAAGCTGGAAATCCTTCTCCTTCCAACGTTCACATCTTTGCTCAGTTGATTTTAAACTGGTGGTAGAGTTTTAGGAGGGGCCTCAGCTAACAAACACTACCAGATAACCTGGGAAACATTAAATACCATTTCATCACCTGTCTGTTGTCACAGAGGTTTCACCCAGGGCTGGGGGCAGTTTTGGCAGCCCAGGCTGGGCAGATGCTGCTTTGTCAAACAGATCTTCCAGCCCTGTGCCCAAACACCCTCAGGGAAAGGTCCTCAGCCTCTCTGCCCTCCATGCTCTGCTCCCACTCTCATTCTCCCAGGGGATCCCTGATGGTGAGACGGGAATCGAGGCATCATCCAGGAACTTCAGGGCTTGGAGCAGCGCAGACTCCGTGGTTGGCAGCGGCCAGAGGTGGATCTGAGGTGCACTTGTGAGCAGGGAGCACCCTCGGGAAGCATCTCCCTGCAGGCAGAGGTTACAGATCCACCAAGGGGCCTCGGCTGGTGGAGCCATCCACTCGCGGTGGGACGCTGCCTCTGCCACAGCCGCCTGCTGAGAGCCTCAGGAGCAAACCAGCCTCGTGTGTGGGGAAGAAAACAATGAACAAAAAAATAAAGGAGAAAAAGAGAAAGGAGATTAACAATTATAAACGGCAACAGACAACAACAACAACAACAACAAAAATATACAGTTTTCTCCTCAAACTGTTCTTTTAGTCCCAACAGCGTCTGCTGTGCAGAGCTCACGTCTCAGAATTCACAGCTGCTCAAAAAACCCAAAAAAGCTCATGAATTATTTATCCCTGCTCAGATCAATCCTTCAGCGTGCTGTCAGTGAGGAATCAAAGCCCTAACAAGGCAGGCGGGCGAGGAAGCAGCTTCCAAACTCCCCGAGTGACCAGCAGGTCCCTCAGCTCGCGTGCTGCCCCTCACCTGCTGCATCCCTGTCCCCCTGTGGCTGTGGTGCCCATCACACACAAACCATTTCTGAGCTCCTTCCATGATCCTGCTTATTAATAATTGATCTCAAAGCCTTATTCCAAGGCAAATAAATCACCTCGTTCCTAGGGAGGCTTCTCCCCCTCGCCCCCAAATGCAGCCATTGCCTCCAGCACAGCACAACTCGAGGGGACTTCATCCCCAGCTCTGCCTTGCCCACGGGACTCCATCTCCTGCCCGCAGCCTCTGAGACTCTTAAAATCCTGGACCTCTCCCCCACAGTCTCTTTCCTCCTGTAAACTGGCAGGGAAGTTAAAAAAGAGCAGTGGGAGCAGCTGAGGGAAGGAACCATGCATGTCCCTGTCCCCGTCCCCATCCCTGTCCCCACTGTCCCGTCTCTCCAGGGCTCTGCAGGGTCTCTCACGGAGCTGCACACGCACAGGAGAGCGGAGGATAGTGACACACGGGGCCTGCAAAAACTCTGTTTGTACCCCCTGTCTAGTGTGGAACGGGGGCGAGGGTGGGCTGGAAACAGAGGAAATGTTTCAGCTTCTTTTCCTTCTGCTTTTCAGGTGAAAACTCCAGGCCTGCAAAGACAGGTGGGCAATGTCCCCGCGCTCAGGGATGGATGCTGCAGGCTTTGAGCTGTGACCGGGAGTGCTCCAGGGCTCTTCCCTGGTCACACCGTGAGAGCAGCTCCGGCAGGAGGGGGGCCCAGGGCCCCTGGGGGCACCCGAAGCGCTGCCCCACGGCAGGGTGAGGATGTCTCACTGGCAGCGCTGGCTCCGGCCTCTCTTTTTTGCACACCCCGAGTTTTGTGCTGTCGCCGCTGATTTCAACCTCGTTCCTGTATCCCCTCTCCTCCTGGAGCATCTCCGCTTCCCCGGGCGAATGCAGCGCTGCTTAATTAGCGCCTGCCCAGCGCCAGCTCCGTCATTAACCCGCCCGCTGCTCCCGGTCCGGGCGGCTTCTGCTGCAGCTCCGCTCCTGCAGAGCCCAGCACGGCTCGGCTCGGAGGCAAAGGCAGGAGCACACCCGGGACACCCAGACCCCGCCCGTGCCGTGCCTGGGCTCCCACGCGGGGCTGCCTTTGCACAAAGGTGGGCAGCTCCCTGCCAAAAACCCAGACAAACCGCGTTCCTCGCTGCTTTAACCTCCCCGGGCCGGTGGGCACGGGGGGCTCGGCTCAGCTCTGCTGCTGCTCCCCACGCTGTCCCCATCCCACCCCCCCCGCGATGCTCCGGGAGAGCCTCCAGCGCAGCGCTGAATTCCCGCAGCTCCCTCCCTGGTGCAAAGCCATTCATCAAGGCACACAAACAGCTCGGCTGCTAAAGGCCACGCCGTGACAAAATGCCAATAGCTGTATTTACATTCAATATGTCCCGCTAATCTCGCCTTCAGGAAGCGTCTGCTGAACCTGCCCGTTCCTTCCTGGGCATCACCTCTTTAATCAGTCTCTTGTTACTGATCACAGATTGATTTCAGTTCCAGTAGCCAATAGGTTTTCCTTTTAATTTTCAGCATCATGTTTAATTAAAGCAGGGTGGGTCCGACCCTATCAAATCATATCAAAGTCTGTCTAAGCCCCAGGTGAGTGAAAACACCAGCATAAATTATTGATCAATCTTTGTTCAGATTAATCTATCACTGCCTCTCCTCGGGCAGTGCGAGGACGGAGCTTGTGAGGCGTTTGTCTCGTGGCAGCTGCTCTGTGGCAGCTCAGGACACCGTGGTGGCCCAGGCAGGGAGATCAAACCTTGCTCCTCAAAAGCATCACATCTCCTCATCCTTTCCTCCCAGAAAATCCCAGCCCAGGGACACAGCAGGTGCTGGGAGGTGCTGCTAAACTTCCCGAGCTCGTTATCCACTGGGAGGAGGATGCAAACCACAGTGAGAAGCCAGGATTAAAGCAATCCCCATTTCTGCACAAATGCCAGTCTAAAAGCCCTGGAAGAACAAGTGTTTTTCCTCAGTCTTGGAGGCCCTGGAGCTGCAGGGTCAGTGGGAGTGATGCTCAGGGCAGGAAAACCTTTCTCCCCTGCCCTGCTGCAGAATTCCAAGTGATCAATGGAAACACAGCTCGTACCTGGAGGCAGCTTTACGTGAGCCTGCAGAGGAGGTGAGGAGCAACAGGATGTGGGTGGGATGGGCAGAGAAAACCAAGCAGACACGACGGGAGGTGCTGCTGCCCCTCAGCCCAAGCATCTCCCCCTGTGAGCTCCTCCAGCCCTGAGCTGGGAGGGGTTTCTGCTCCTCTAGGGCTGGGCAAGAGCCTGAGCTCAGAAATGATCCAGAGATGCTAAAAACCAACAGAGCCTTGGAGCACCTGAGAGGTCCTGCGGGGTTCAGCCGGAGCCGGCTGCTCCAGCACTGCAGCAACCCCAGCCCGGAGAGCAAACATGCCTTTGGATTATGAATAAAGATGGAAGCGAGGCATTCCTGCCGTTCCCAAGGCTCTCCTGCCTGAATACTAATTGCTGGTCTGAGCTGAGACTGCTGAAAAGCATGTTTGGGGCCAGGGTCTGGAAGAGACTGCGGTGCATTTGCATCATTCGGAGGAAAAAACAGGTGGTTTTGCTGGATTCAGAAAACTTCTGTTCTTGGAGTAAACTTTGGATGCTGCCAAAACCCGAGAGGGGTGAAGGGCTGCATAGAAATAGCTGGAGAGTGGGGAAGGATTGCCAAGAGCATCAGCTCAGCTCGTGAGTCAGCAGCATTAGCTCTCACCTCAACGAGCAATCTGCAAATTGTGCAAATCTGCTTTTCACAGTTCACCTAACCTGCGAAATGGCCCCAGATTTACAGCCCCGGTGTTCACGCTTAAAAACAACCAAGTTAATGAAGAAGCGGGAGGGAGGGGGGGAATTACACAAAGACAGAGCTTGGGTTTCACCCGGAGCCATGGCTGGTGCCATCCTGCACGAGGGGTTCTGCCCCAGGATGCTCGCTTTGCAGTCCCATCCCCACATACACACCTGGGGCTGGCTCCTGAACCAGGCATCCCTTTTGCTTCCCCATTTTTCCACCTGCTCGCTGCAGCTGCGAGCAGGGGGATCCTTTGATAAGGCAAAGATTTCCAATCCTTTCGGATTAAAACCCTCCCGTCATCAGACGCAGAATGGACAAGGAGATCAGTCTGTGCAAGGAGAAGATGAAAGGGGCTGTGTTTCCCCTCCCTGTGTAAAGTGGCGAGATCAATACCACGTTTCCAGTGGGATAAAAGAGCCAGCTCGGCTGTGGGGAAATTGCTGGGGAAGGAGGAGGCAGGAGCAGAGTGAATCGGTGCAATGAGCCACCCCAGGGTTTACCTTTAAAGTATTTTTAGCACCGAGCTCGGAAAAAAAAGCTGCAACTGAATAGTTCAGAGCAGGACGAGTAGAGGACGTGGAGGAGTTCCCTTTGCGCACAGGTCGTGGGGCAGAGCTGCGAATGGAGAGGGAGCAGAGCAGAGGAGGGAAGGTTGGGACAATTCCATCTGCTCCTCGCACTGAGCATCTGGGAAGTGTGTGACAGGAGGGTGGTGGCTTTGAAGCCTCTCTTGGGGCCTCACCCCTTGGATTTTAGATCTTTGAAAGAAAATCCATCAGTTCTTCCTGCAGGGCTGTGTGTGAGAAGGCACCTGTTAGTCCCATGTGTGTGAAATCCCGGTGCTCAGAAACCCTTGGGTGATGCTCTGGATAATCTCCAGCATTTCATGGAGCTGTGCCACCGTTTGGCTCCTCCAACCCCATCCCGGCCCCGAGGCTGAGCCACCCAGAGCAAAACTTTGCCCCCACTTTGCTGCCAACCTGTGCCCCGGGGGCTTTTTGATGGCAACGAGCAGTCACTCACCTTTTCCCGCAGAAACTGGGACTGTCAATCCCATTCCAATCCCAATTTCAGATGGTGTTTGCTCTCTTTCCAGATAATGTCATTTTAACGTTCTCCAATGGGCTGCTATTAATCTTGTGCCGCAGACGGACGGATCATGACGGATGGGGGGAGGGCGGGATCTGCAGCACAGATTGATCAAGCCCATTACAAAAAAGTGATGTGATTTCTGTCCACATTGCACCCCAGGTATGGATATTTCTGCAGGCAAACCCAAGTGTGTGATCCCCACACAATGAGCACAGTGGGGAGGCATTTCAGGGGCTGCAGCCAGATCCTGGTGGGGAAAGAGCTTCCTACAAACAGTGGCTGGAGAAGAGGCCAGGCCAGCGCTCCTCCAGCCTGTACTGGGGGCCAGACACCTCCTTGTCCATGGGACAAGGCAAAGACAGTGGGGTCTCCCCATGGATCACCCCCCATCCCTCTTCTTGAGGTCTGGATCCCTTCTCTCTTTCCCCCTCCTCAGAAAGACCAGGCTGCATTTCCCCTTCCCACACCGGGACTGAGATGAGCATCAGACAGAACCTCCTTTCTCACCCAGCACCCCCTGGAGAACACCCATGTCCCTGTGCCACCCTCCAGGTCCCCTCTGTCCGTGAGCCTCAGAATGCCCCAAGCTCAGTCAGAGGCCACAGGGACACCCCTGGAGGGGTCATTAAATCAACACTGGAATCCAGGCTCTTTGCCCAGACCCATCTCTGACCTCCTGCTACTTCAGGGGTCAGGTCCAACCCACGAGCTCCCTGTGTTTTATTCAGGCTGACAAAGCATCTCCACTCGTTCCACAGCATCACCCCGTGAGGTTTAACAGCTGCTGCATCCCCCGTGGCATTGCTGCACCCTGGGACCTGTCCAAGATCCATGGAAGCCAGTGGAAAACTCCCATTGGCATCAATCAATCCATGATTAAACAGGGGCTGTAGAGCCTGTGATAGCTGAGGGATGGAAGATATAAATAAAAACTCTTTTTCCAAATTTACGTTTTAAAGAAATGCAGTTTTCCATGATCAGGAAAAACCCTGTATTGCTTGGTGTAGTGAAAATCACGAGATTGTTCTCCTGATTTCGGGAGACACCGAGCACAGAGGGAAAGCTGCTGAAATCTGAGTACAAACCTGGAGGACAGAAAGGAGGAGCACGTGTGCCAAAAGCACCTCAGAACTCAGGCTGAAGGATGCTGCAAGCCAGGAGACTCTTCAGCCCCAATGGCCTTTGAGTGCAATGACGAAAAGCCAAGAAACTCTTATTTTTTGCGGCTTCCTTGAAATAACAGGGGAAGAGGACAAAATGCCAGGTATCCCAAAGTCATTTCTTTGAAATAGGAGCCTTAAAAGAACCAGCTTTATCTAAAGGTGATAAAACAACAGAACTCAAATGGCGTCCAAGCAGACCAAAAGCACATTACTGTGTGCTAGGAGCCTTACAGGGGAAAAGTTCTGGTTGGCAGCACCAATTTAAAGTGCAGCTTAAAGACCTGTGACTTCAAGGTGGTTTTTTTGTTTCTGTTTTGTTTCATTTTTAAAAAAATTAATTGCTTTGCCTTCTGAATGCCCTTCAAAAGCTTTGCTTTCTCTATCCAGCAATTCTCACACAGTGCTTGGGCAGAGCCCTGGTGGCACCAGACTTGGGAAAAATAAAGTAAATCCAACTTTTAATCTCAAGGGCTGAGGGTGTTGGGTTTTTTATATCACCACTATTTAATGTTGAATATTTTCAGCGCTTCTGATAACCAGGGTGAGGGTGTATCGATTTCTCCACCTCGTGCTAGAAGGTGGCTTGTATTAAAAAAGAGGTAACTCAGCTCTTTTCTAGTCCAGAGCCTGCCCATGTTTGACTGTTTTTTAAACAGTGGTGAACCACCCTTTCTCCCTCAAGAAAATCCTTAAAAAATATTCATAGATGGAAATTAAATACCAACATTTCTGCCGAGTTTTGTAACAGTCTATTAACAGTAAAACAACCAAAAGGATTTTTAATAGAAGCAAATAAACCAGTTTAACTGATTTAACAGGAAACTGAGATGTCAAATGTGGGACTGTACCCAAAGATTAGAGCTAAACTTGTGAGGAAAACTTGTGAGGTTTTAAAGCTTCTTGAGCAAGTTTGGGAATTTCTGCCTTTCAGAGGGCAGCAGCCCCTGCACTCCTGCAAACCCTCCCGGGATGAGCCGTGATGATATTGGAGAGCTCACCTGGATTTTCCCAGCACAGTTAACACGGTTGGCAGGTGAGTTTGGCAGGACTTCCTTCCTGATCCCCCACCACTGCTTTAAGGATGGAAGAATGTCCTGTCACAGCAATTTAAATGTTTCCCAGCCCGGCCTTTCCACTCTCCTTCCTCAGCAATCTCCAGTTTTAATTTCATGGATGTTTGTAATTACAGCAAGGGGCTCGGTGAAAACAAAAAGCAAAGCGGGAGAGCTTGGCAGCTTCGCTTCTTGGCGGGTTTTGTTGAATACTCTGGGATTAATTTCCTCATGTTTTTCTGTAGGAGAAAAGTACTTAACACAATGAATCTAATTTGGCTGTAACCTTCCACGGCCTCAGACCCAGGTGGTACCTGAGCTGAGCTGAGCTGAGGCCGGGAGCACATCCTGCAGCAGCAGCAGTTGCTTCATCCACAGGTCCAGGGGAGAAAAACCACTCAAAGCTCAGGGAACCACACGGGGCCTGAGCAGAGCAGACCTTGATGTGAAGGACCAGCACGGTTTCTCTCCCTCCCCTTAGCTGGGAGCACATTTCTGTCAGAAAACCAAGGTTTGGGAAGTTCAGGAAGAAGGGTTTGGAAGCGCGCGCGAGCATTTCATCAGAGTCACCTCCCGGCTCAGGAGGAATTCATCATGAGAGCAGGATTTATAGGAGAGCTGGGTAAAACCTCGGAGAAAGAAAACAAAATCTAATTAAGCCTCCTGTTAAGGTCGTGGTTTAGCAATTTTTGCTCAAATTCAGTATCTCGGGACATCACCCGGCTTTGGATGCTCTGTCCCCCTCCGGGACCGGCTTTATTCCCTCCCTGGGATGCGGCACCAGCCGGCAAATCTCCCGAGCTGCCATTCTCATCTGACATTTCCCTTCCCCTCAGGTCCCCCAGCGGGTTCTGGCCTCTCCAGCTCTGGAAACCGATGGCTGGCAGAGTTTTTCATCCAACAGAAAATGAGCAGTGGCCGCAGGTCACCTCTGCCTGTGGCTGCTCTCGGGATTGTTCCGATCCGAGGGGAACCCAGAGCCCATTGTCAGCCCCGAGCCCTGGCTGAGGACACGTTAAAAAAGCATTCCTGCTTTCTTTCCAGCATTTTAAAGAGGGATTGTCAACAGTAGCGAGGCTGTAAGGAGAGAAAAAGGGCTGAAAATACCTTAATAAACTCAAAATGCAGGGAGGAGGTGCAGATGGTGAGAGACAAGGGCACGGCAGCACTGCACAGGCACAGGGCTGCTGCTCCCCCCCATCAGCTTTATTTTTATACCAAGGCTACACCGAAATTTCCTGCTCATAATTCTTCACCTGCGGATGCCGAGTGAGCAGCTCGTTGTGAAACTCAGTAGCTGAGGCGTTGGCACCACGGGTTAATTGTAATTGGGTACATAAATCCCAGCCTGCATCGCTGTCCCGAGCGCCACTCTTATAATCACGCTCTCGACGCAAATATTTGCTCTCATGAATTCGAAATGATCTCACCATTAATATTTTTCACATATTTGTTGTTTTCTGGCAATACTCCTGAGCTGATTTGCAGGAACTGTTGGAGATGTTGAAGACCAGAGCGTGGGGCACCTTTAAACCCACAGTTCTCAGTCTCAGCACCTGAATAACAAAACTTCTCTGTCCTTGATCCTGGCCCTCTGGTTTTCAGAGCAACTTTTTAATCAGCACAACCCTGTCTATTACCAACTACAAGGACTCCCATTTTAAATTAGCCTCCTTATTAACATAAAAAAGTAAATAAAACGAGAAATGCTCAGCTGTCCCTGGGTTCCCCCAACTCAGCAGACAATAAAAGCCATTTACATTCCTATGCCATACTTCATTTTTTTTAATCCCCCTTTCATTTTTATGACACAAATCCAGTAATCAGGTATTAGTGCTGCTGTTGAACTTTAGAGAGGATAAAATGCCAGATGATAACGAATCCTGGATGCTGGAGGGACACACCCCTGCCCTTCCAGAGGATCACTGCTCTCCTTGTGTTAACAAGGAGCACGTCTGGAGGGGTCTCTTGTTTTGATCATTTGCTTTTAAAAGGGAAGAAAAAAGACAGCCTCACAAGTTGTAACAAGTTCATGACACACACACATCTTAATAGGAACTAATTATCCGATATTGGGATCGCTGTCCCTCAAAGCAAGAGAGGAGACGCAAACCCCAGCGACTCGGAGCCAGCTTTGTTTTGGGGCTGCTGCTCATGAAACAACCAAATCCCTTCTTACCCCGCTGCTTCCAGCCAGGGAATAACCATGGGAAAAACAGCTGATGTCTGATGTGAAGAAACCCAGCTGAAGCTGACCCTTCCCAGGTGTACTTGCAGCACATCTCCTCTTCTGAAGGACACCAGGTGAGTTTAGAACAGAAGCCCTGACTTGCAGTGGTGCGTTCGTGCTGAACCGGGGCATCGGAGACCTCGGCTCGGGCTGTGGGATTCAGCCCCCATGAGACAGTTCCTGCTCAGTGCTGGGGGAGGCAGTCCAGGACACGGACTGAAGGGCCAAACTCACTGATGAAACCTGTGCTGAGAGTCAGTTTGAGGCTGATCTGCCCCCCTCTTTGCACGGATGTGAACTAAATCCATGCGTGGATCTGTGCGGGGTCACACCAGCAGAGGTGTGGGTGGCAGGAGAACATTTGAGGTTTCCCTGCGGTGTTGGGTGAGAGCTGGAACGGGACCCTGAACCTGCCACCTCCAGGGGCTCAGCTCTGGGTGTGTCGGTGCAGAGCAGGGAGCGATGGATTCCCAGGTAAATACTGCTGGAAAGTCCAGTCACAGGGGTGTGAAGGGGCCCAGTCCTGGCACTGCCCTCACGCAAACCCTCCATGGACTGTGGCCAGTTCCTGTGGAAGGTTTTGCCGCATCTTTGGAATTCACGGCTCTGGAGACAGCAGAACAAGCTGTGGAGACAACGCTCGGGATGGGGATTCTGCCACACACCAGAACCCCCCACTCCTGCCCGGACAGGGCAGCGCTGCCCCAAGGAGCAGCACCCCAGGCAGGACTGCAGCACCAGAGCACGACACAGAGCCCAGAGGCTGCCAGTGAGAGACAAATATCCTCATATTTAAGCTGCATTTCTACCTTGAAAAGCAATTTGCAAACCCACGGAGCGATTCTGACAAGCCCCACTGAAACCACGTCCGGAGTTTGCAAGAAAGATGCTTTTCCCCACCTGCCAGCCCTGGGATTCATCATCATCATCAGGGCTTACGAGTGCTCTACAAGGCAACCCGGCTCTCATTTGCAGAATTCCAGCGGCTTTTGGAGCGTGCAGCAGCGGTGGGGTGGGTGAAACCTGTGAGCCTCCAGTGGGTTTAGCCAAGGATGTCAGTTTGGGGTTGAAGAAGCTGTAGGAGCCCTGCAGGTACCCCGAGCCCAAGAGCTGTTGGTGTGGCTGCAGAGGTGTGATGGGATTCCACTCTGCTCTGTAACATTTAAAGCTGTTGGGAGAGGCCAAAGAGAAAAGGGAAACCTTTCCTACGTCTTCTTCAAGCCCTTCTCCAAAAGGTTTAGCTTTGAAATGGGACCACACCAACTCTCTTACTGCATCCCTGGGTTAATGCTTTCCTGTGGATTCCTCGGGCTGGTGCACAGCACCAATTAACCCGCAGACTAATTCAAAAAATGTATTTGTTTCCAAGCCAACATAAAAAACTTTGGGAAAAGGCAACAAATATACAAGAAAGGAAAGAGAACGAAAAGGCTTTGGTTAGAAAATTAAAGTTGTTTGCCATGGCTTGATGGCTTAATCAGTCGATCAATATTGCTCACAGGGCAGGCAGGGAGGGAGCCATGAGCTGTGATGAAAAATGCATGAGGGGACAAGGGAGACCTGGGAGTAGAAAATTAAAAAGTCAGCCTGTTACATTTGTCCAATATTGGCAGAGAAATTAAAGTGGTTTGGGGAGGGGTGTGGGGAGGGAAAGGGGAGCGGCTGGGAATCTGCTGCGGGTTCCCTTCACCAGAGAAACTTTCACATTAATTAAGTTGCTTTCTTAGCAAAAAGATGGATTTTGTAACCTTTAGCACTCGCCAGCACCACGAGCACAGCGGGAGGGGTTTGCACAGGGGAAAACAGAACGGGATTTCCTCCCAGAGGAGCACCTTGGGCTCAGGGTGGGTGACACCGAGTGACAGTACCCAGGGCGAGGGGCTGCACCTGTCCTGCAGCACGAGGGGAGCTGGATGGATCCTGCATATAAACAACCACGCTGGGATGATGCAGCTCCATCACACACAGCCAGAGCCACCACAGCAGCTCTTGTTCCTGCATGGGCATCACTTTCCTTTTCTTTCTCTGTTTCAATTTGGCCGCTCCCGATTCTGCAGCAGTGCCGGCCTTGCAGAAATGAGAATGAGGTCTGGAAGATGCTCTGGAAGAGGTGAGAGCCACCACTCCTCATGGATCACAGTCCTTGGTGTTTGCCTCAGAGATTGGGACTGCTTTAGTAACTGCAACAAACTCTAGTGGTTAAAAAGCAGAGTCACTCATTCCGCAATTAAACTGCTTTTGGTCACCCATCCTTGTAAGGGTGACAAAGTAATTAAAATGCTCAGCATCCAAGTGACAGCTGAGAAGGAACACAGGAATTCTGCAACTGTGAGAATGGCTCTGTACTTAGGAGTGACCTCCCAGTTTCCAGCCCTCACGGTGAGAACTCAGAGCAGCCTCTGCTTCCCTTGGAAATGCACACCCCAGGGATAACCAGGCACTGCCAGCAGGCACACGGACTGCCAGGACAACGAGCAGGGACAAGCACAGACTGAATCCAAACTGCTGGAACTCCCGAGTTGAGTTTCACTCCCCAAAATGAAATCATTCCAACCTGTTGGCCCTAAAGGCTTGCAGGGACAGAAATCCCTGCTCCTCCCAGGGCCCTGGCGAGGAGAGAAGATCCCGATCCCCCTGCTGCAGCTCTGGGGGAAGGAACATGACAAAGGGGTTTGTGTTGCACTTCAGTAAGACAAATTATTTTTGTACTGAGGTACCTATGGTGACTTGTGCGACTCTCCATCAGACTCCCCAATTACAGGTTTAAAATTTCAGCTCAATTAACAGACTTGGACAACGCTGTTTTCTGCAACTAATTATCTCCAAATGCCAAGACACGATTCCGCACACGGTACTTCTGTGAACCTCAGGATTTGCTTTCTGCACCATTATTTAAGCATAAACAGAAGGGAGCAGCCAGCAGTGCCTAAAGCAGGTTGGATATCATATTATGACCTTTATAGTAACCAGAAAAAAAAAAATGCTTATGCTATCAGAAAGCCAGGCCTTCTAATTAGCACAGTAACGGGATGGAGAGCGGGGCTGATTATTTCCAAGGCTCGGGCTCATCCAAGATGCAAACGTTGTTCTGTCTTGGCTGATCTTTGGACTGAGAAGGCTACTTGGGTCAAATAACAGCACAAAAAGTTTTCATTAGGTAACTCAACTGCAGCTGGTTTTGAAATGGCCATTATCCCACTGCTATGGTAGTTCTTCTGTTGGGTGACCGGGAATATTATTATTAATAATACGGAAAAAAAAAAGAGATCTCATTACCAACATTCTCACACACACTCATTCTTCACATACAATGTTGCGCCTCCACAGTCACAAATTGTGCATTTTCTTTCAATTTCTCTTTCATATGAGCCAGTCCTGCAACAGAAGCTCGTCCAAAGGCAGAAGGAACCTCAAAAATTACTCTGCAGCACTGTCAATTTATTTGACAGTTAATGGAGTGACAAAGGTTCTCCAGAGCTCCCCATCCCAGCTCCCAAATCAGCTGATTACTGAAGCCTTTGTGATTTGTAGATGGTGGGAATGACAGCGGAATGAATCAAATTGGCTGTGAGGGGGTGACACAGGAGATGTGGAGTCAAGAAAATACCAGAGGAGACACTGCACCCACTACGCCCCAGGGCTGGGACAGGACCAGGGACCTTTCCCTGTGTCTGGGGGAAGGAAAAACAGCCAAGGCTCATAGGATGGAACTCTCCCATCCCTTGCAAGCTCAGGGATTGCTGGGAGGGATCCTGCTCTGCTCCAGCGTGTTCCATGTACATTTTAAATCATTTAGGAAACACGCTGGATGTCTGCGCTGCACCAACTCTGCTTTAGGGCTGAATTATTTCACTACTTTCAGTTGTAGAACACGACTGTCACTGCTCATCACACGTTTTCTAACCACTTAATACATGCAGATTTTGTTAACATTTCTCATTACAATTTTAGTAAAGGGAAACATCTGTTCCCCCCCCTCCCCGCCTTAGAAAGTTACATTGCATCTTCCAAGCTGCCACGTGCCTTTGAAATTCCACGTTTAATCAATGCCATAATCTCCTCTTCCACAATAAAAACCCCAGCACACAGATAAGTAGCTACATTTCAGCACGTTTAAATGTTTCCAGTTTTCCTAAAGAAAAGAGCAGCACTGAAAAATCCACACCAAACCCAAATAACGTTTTGTTGACCAAATAACGAAACGAACAGCACAAATTTTGGGAATACAAAATTTATTTCAAGCTTATAAAAGTCTTCAGCATTGCAAATTCCATCACAAAACGCAAACTGTAGAATGGATATCTTCAACAGAGTTTAGAATAATGATAATTACTGCCAGATCTTCCCAGGCAGATCATTTCAGATCACACAGAGCTCCTTACCATCTTCTTCAAGATGTATCAGTCTCACATGTGCCTCGCAGATGGCTGTTCCAGAGTCAAATGTTTCAGTGCAACCTCACTGCTTAGGACAGGGAGGTTCAGCAGTGGAACCATCGGTGCTGTCCCAAAGCCCCCGAGCGCTGGCTCCTCGTGGTGGCAGGGGCTGGGCTCCTACTGCCTGCAGGTGTCATGGAAAGCCTCGAGTGTTCGGAAGTCCCTCCATGTGGGTGGCAGGCCATCCTGCAGGAACTTCCCGCAGCGCTGGCACGGAGCCTGGAACAGCTTTATGTAACTTCTTAACCAGGTCTAAAAGGAAAAGGGAGAGAAATTAAAGAAAACTGGAGATGGATGTTCCTCTTTGTCATCATTCTTGTCACACAGGAGCAGCGAGGACAGGGGATGTGCTTTGGCCAGGCCCCAGCGAGGTGCAGGGTGATTTTATAAACACAAGCGCACCAAAGATTGCAAGGTCACCGTAGAGCTGAATTCCCACTTTAATAATCATCTCTTGCTTTTTTAGTCAGTTAAGCAAATTTGTGAATAGAAATTCCTGCCCTGTGAGCAGGAGGCATTTGCAGCTCCAGAATCGTGAGGGAAGGCGGGTGCTGCAGTGCCTCACATTTTTACTGGGATATGATTGTTCCTGGCGGTGCCTGCTCCAGCTGAGCATTGGTTTGTCTCTTGCCATGGCCATCTATCACCCCCTGCTGCACTCCCACTGCAGGCTGGGCTCTCCAGAGCTGAAGACAGAAGGACTCCCACATCCAGCTAATGAACTTCCTCTCTAATGCGATTTTAGGATCAATACTCACTGGTCATAAAAATAGTGAGCCATTTTAAACCCAATTACACTGATGACTACATATATATATTTATATTTATATTTATATTTATATTTATATTTATATTTATATTTATNTATATATATATATAAAAGGCCAATAGTGCTGAACACCACAGGGTAAGTTCAGATGTCCCTTCACGAAGCTCCTGCCTCTGAAATGGGCTGTTCCCACCGTCACACGCAGCAATGAGCATTACATAACCCAATTCCCCACTCAAGGAGATACACAACTAAAAAAGCCCTAGACCAGCAGATTTATACTGTGAAGGATGCACATGAATCTTGTCATTTAAAGTCCTATTGAATTACATCGATAAGAGAAAATTGTTCTCTGAAGAAGAGGTCAGCTGAGTTTATTGAAACAAATCCTTCCATCTTCATCAGAGTCTTCTCTATAGCAACCAAACCTTGGGCCGTCAATAACTCTCCTCCAGAAGAACCAGATCTTGTCTGGGTTGAGCAGTAAATACGGGGACAAGGGCAACACAACTCTACCAGTAAATTGCTGTTATTTACTTCAGCTTGGGTGGGCTTTGCTTCCACTACTGAGAAATCGAATTTTCTCAGCCGTAATACAAAAATACGTAAATGAAGTTAAATTGTGCACTTGAGACGTGTGTTGACAGAAAAGAAAGGAATGGGTTCCTCATTCCCATCAGAAAATGAGGGCTTCAGAACATCCTGTCACGTGGATTGCACAAGTAACAGGTGAAAGGCCCAACATATTGACACTTGTGCTGGTTTTGCTTTGCTGGAAGTTTTGGTGTTTTCTCTGATCAATACAGCAGGGCCTTGGCTCACACAAACGACTTGTTCTATTAAACATTCATTTTCAGGACCATGTTGAACATGGATCTGACCAGTAACGGTTGCTTTCACCTTTCAAAACCTATTATTTTAAGATGTGCTTTGCAAATCTCTCATCTTAGTGGCCTTTTTATTAAATAACCAATCCAGCACAGCAGGGAGGGGAGCCTGACTGTTCTGAAATTACACACTAGAAATTAAGGTTGTAAAAAAACTGGTGCTAAACACACCTGAAGACTCTGAATGGCAAAATGAGATTTTTGTTTCCCAGCATCTCAGTTGCATTTCTCCAGGTGAAGGGGTAACATAAGGGAAGGAAATGGAGGAAAAAGCCTGAATTGTAGAGAAAATCTCTCCCCAAATCCTCCATTGGGAGACTGTAGCAGAGAGAACAGCAAGAGCCTCCACTGCCAAAATTCATCTTGGTAGAAGGAATTCTGAAACCTAATTCCTTGTTCTCACCCTCTGATTAACAGAGCTGCTTCTTACACAAGTTTATTTCACAAATACAATTCTAAACAGAAACAGAATTAAAGGGGATAAATCTAAATCTGTTTATCAAAGTAGAATAGTATTGGATTAATTTTATTCAGTAAGAAAAGATCTGAACACTCCAGTATTTCCTTGATTGTCCAAGCACCTGCTGCTGTGCTGGAGGAACAAAGTTTGGACACAGCAAAATGGAACCATCTCAAAATAATGCCCATCACTTCCCAAGCTGGCCAAGCTGCCTCAGCTGGAATACACCACCTGGGAATTTCCTCTTACCAGGGAAATCCCAGTGGAGCAGATTTTGTTCATCCAGAACTTGCACAGCAGGAATGGGCAAAGGGCTGGGCCATAGGAACGAGTTTGGCTGAGGGAGTTTTTCCTCCTGTCGTGACAGATGACCCAGACCTCTGCAGACAGGAATCATCAGGCCAATGCTGAGACCTGGGACAGAAGAGCCGTTCACAGCTCAGTTTTCCAACACCACTTATCCCAGGGAAATGGGAATGAGCTCTTCATCCCTGTCCAGGCAGGAGACACAAAGAATCACACTCTCCAGCTTGTTTGAACTGGGGAAATTACAACTGCATCAGAACTGCCTGATGTCACTCACTGCAAACACACTCAAATTTGGCTGGAAAAATGTGTTTTCCAACACACTTACCATGAAAGACCTGACCACCACATCTGGCATCTGGGGCAGCTGGTAGTGCAGCAGGGCAGTGGTTGCATGATCTGTCACCTGCACCAGACCAAAGGAGAAAGAAAATACCTTTATTCACTCCCCATTTCAGACAAAGCAGTGTTAACCTGCAGGGAAACTATAAATTCCATGGGGATGCAGCAAACCAGGGAGTATAAGGATCACTCAGTTTCATTTCCTCTGAAACCAGGAATCAATTAATATGATCATGGTTTATAAGTACTTGCCTTACTAGAAGATTTCTGATAAAAAGTTTTGTAATTTCCCAGACAGAGCCATTACAGGATCATACACCTGGGAATTGCACGTGGACACAACACATATAAAATGTGTATTTATAATAACAAGAATAATTAAAGAAAAATCAGGAAAACTAACCAGTGCTGACAGATTTTTTTTTTAAATAACTAGCATTTTAACAATTATTCTGAAGCAGCAGTTTCTGTCAGGTATAATACAATTTTCTAGCAGTATTCAGCCTGTCAACTGTTATCAGCACAGTCAACAGCTTAGAAATTATGCTTCTTAGAAATTCCAGGCTGAATGCAAGAAATTACTGGAAAAACTCTTTAGGCTGGACAATAAAGAACTCAAAACAACACAAGCACAAGAGCTCTTTCACAGATTTCAACACGTAAACCTCAATGGTCCTCATCAGTAATGTCAAAGCTTCCAACAAAACACATGACTTTGTAGAGAGTGATTAAATTGTATTTTCTAGTTCTAACATGGAAGAGTGGAGCTCTTCTCAGGGCCAGTCTACAGAGTATGGCAAACTTTGAGTAAGAGAAAGTGAGAACTGAAATTCCCACTGCTGTTCCCAGCTAACTCCAGTTGTTCCCCATTTGCAGTTAAGTCTAATTCAGCACTGGGAGCTGGAGCACTCCAAGTTTCACTGCAGAAAAGAGAGGCTCGTGCTTGAAGCTATTCAGGGAGGTGAATCTGCCAAAGATACATTCCTGAATAAATCCATGTATAGCCAGGCTCTCATTCACACCGTACAAACTTCCTCCACAGAACCCCACATCACATCAGCCTGTCCCACTCTGAGTTTTCCTGCTATTTTAGACACAGGATCTGCTCCCGTCATTCGCACGCTCCCAGCCCCGGCAGCGGCTCCGTTCAGCGTGAGCAGGGACATGTGATTCTGAGATGGGATTCTGACATTTGGAAAGGAAAACTTTCGGGATTTTGCACATTCTGGTGAGTTTGCAAAAATATTCACAAAATGGACTTCGGCCCGTTTTAGCCATTTCTGTGTTACCGTGTAAAAATAAATATGAGAAATAATGTGATGAACTGTGCATTAATAGCACAGCACAGCTCAAACCAGCCATTGCTTTTCAGCACATCTCATGTAGTGCTCAGAAGCCAACCCAAGCCCCACCAGCTATCTGAATTTTTTTTTAAGATGGTGCTTTTATAGGATAGTAGCAGACATGTCAAAGAATAGGAAGTTCTGAAGATATTTATGAGCAGCCGTTCTCCTTCTGCTGTATTTCTACTTCTAACAAACTGTGGTTTGTTTTTCTTGGTTTTTTTTTTTCTCCTGAACAACAAAGTTGTTTTCTCTTGGCACTGAAGAAAGTTGCTTAAAAAATACTGCTATTAACAAATTTAAATTGACTGGCCACTTTGGCAAAGTTGCCCATATGCTGTTCCTATTGTAATGTAAAGATAATGAGATTCCTCGGGGAGATAAAAGCCATCCCAGCATTGCTGGAACACTAATAATGCCTTCTGCACGAAAAGAAGGCGATTCCTACCACAAGCAAGAGCTGATATCCAAAAAACATCAAAGTGGGTGTCAAATTTGAGGAAGAAGAGTAAAGGAACGACCCCCCCTCTCCCCTTCCCAACCCAGAAAGATGTCAACCAGAAAAGAGCCAGGCCATGGATGAACTGCCCAGGGCATGGGAGTGAGGGAGAATTAACTCCCCCAAGGTAACAGAAACATGAGAGAAAACACAAACTGGCCAAGATTAAAAAAGAAGAGGAAAAAGGGAAAAAAGAGGAGGGGGGAAAAGAAAAAATCCCAAAAGATCAATACCCAGCTTTCCTAATGGCAATACAATTTCACACCAAAGCAAGGCAAAACAAACTGCAAATGTGCCAGCTCACTTAAGGGACACTCTTTTTCTTCCAGCCAAGCTGGAATCAGAAACTAATTTATTCTGGGTGTAGGATGATATTTTGTACATCTCAGGGTTTTATTTTATTAACTTCACTTTTATCGTTGTGCCTTACCTACTGCTATCTAAGTTATCAGTCACTTTCTAATTTCTCTACCTCTTTATAGGGAAACATTTTCAGGGGAGCACACATTGATTGGGATAGCTCTGCTCTGGACCTTGAAATGGATTTTCAAGAGATCTTGCAGAAGAGCTCAATATTTCACAATTCATCTATTGAAAAGCACTTGTGCTTCTTGTCTGAAAAAAAGGTAAAACAAGGCAATCTCCTGCAGCAAAATTCTGCTAAGTAAAATAGCCATTGTTTAACTAAGCACTTGGGGACTGAGGAAAAGAGACTTCACTTACATGGAAAAAACAAATTCTGGCAAAGAGACTCAATTTTTCACAGAAAGAGTTGTAATGCTGCTCTGCTGAAATGTGTTTTCCAAAGGTGACACATCCAAAAATGGCTTTAATGGGCTTTGATGACACTGTTTAGTCATACAGCATTCCGAAAGCTGGAAAATCCATTTAAAAAAATAATTAAATTATACAATTTACAGGTGGAAAAGGCTGAGCAAGTGCTTCCTGTAACTGGGATGAGCAGCACAAAAGCAAAGACCTAAGGCACACCTTTGCTCCACCACAGACCAGGTGAACAAAGCTACACCTGGCCTAATAAAAACCATCACATGACTAAATCATAAAAGCTTTCCCTCTCCCCATGCACTTCATCTCATTGCCAGGAAAGATCCTTTTGGAAAGCAGGTGCAGAACTTCCTTTAAGAGCCACAACTTTCCTTGCCACTTACTTACTGGTTTATTCCCTTAAGCATGGCACTGACAACTCCATCTAATATAAAGGGATTCTCTAAATTCCCTGAAAGGTTTTTAATTTTTTCTTTTTCTAAACCCTTGGAAGTCCATGGCCTTAACAGTAGCCTGTAGCAATGAGCTCTGGAGGCTGATCACAGCACTAAGGGAAAGAAAAAGAAGGAAGTTCTTTTATTAGTGTTTAGATCTTTTATAGCACGGAAAACTGCACGAATGCCTTTGCTCATTTCCAAGGATTCCCATTACTCAATCTTCTCTCCAGGAACACATCTGAGTCTCTCTGGAGGGAATGTGGAGCGCAGAACGTGGTGCCCGAGAGGTGCTGGGAAGGATGATGGATGGAACAGGCGCTGATGAACTCCACACAAATCTTTACACACCCTTCCCCACTCCCAGTTCAGGAGAACACCACCACACTTCTCTGAAACATAGGATTTATCATTTGTTTTCAGAGCTCACAAAGTGTTTAGTTATTATTTTGCTTGTTCTGCTTATCTGGACGGAGTCACAGAGATTTTATTTCGCTCAGGGAAGTCTTTGAAGAGAGCCAGGGACTGATCCTGCCCAGCAGCAGCCGTGCAGGTGACCCTGGAACAGCCCAGCTCCTCTCCTTGAGCAGCAGCAGCAGCAGCACAGCCCACGGTTTGTCTCATGCATGCATTCATCCTGCATGTGATCTCACTCGGAGATTATTGACAAGAATACATCTTCATACATTACAATACTTATGTGCCCTTGTGGTGGTGAAAATGCCATCACTCTGGGATCACGCAGCTCACAGGCAGCTTCTCAAAGTTCTGGTTAAAATGTGCTTTGGGGAGAAGCAGATCGAGCCGAAACAAAACCGGTTTGTGGCATTGCTAAAACTGGTAAGACTATTTAGGTGAAAATAAGGATGAGACTCTGAGATCAGAATGAAATATATGGGTTTAAAGCCTTTGCATACCATCTAAACAGCCAACCTCATCATAGTACCCAGCACCACCAGCTATGCTGCTCTTAACGGAGCAGCTCTTTGACACCATCTCCCAGTTTGATCCACTCACAGCAGCTCCAAAATTCTATGTTCTTCCCTCTTTTTTGAATGCAAAGTTATGAACATTGCACCATTCTTTACAATTAGAATTTTGAACCCTCTGCACAACGACTGCAATTATGCAGCCTTCATGTATACCAAGATTTAAGCCCCAAAAATCTTTCCTTATTTCCTGTTTTATTCCTCTTCTTGCGTTAGTGGATCATGAGACACGAGGTGTTAAAATAAGGAGGTTTAAGATGAAAACAGTTGCTGCTCCTGTGGAGTTTAAATGTCACACCAACATGGAAGTCTGAAAAACCTTTTCTTTGCTCCTTGTGCTTCTGCCCTTTCAGCCTTCCCCTCTCTTTATTTCCCAGCTCCATTCTCTGGATCTAACCCTGCTGGTGTATTCAGTGCCTGTAAGGCTTATTCACCCCAGGACCAGATTCAGGAAGTCTCCAGGGAACTGAGAAAATGACTGTACACTTGAACAGTAATGGGCCCTCCGGGAGCGGCCCCCATCAAATCACACACGCTCGGGTCTCCTGCCTAATAAGAAGGAGAGAGAAAAGCCTTGCTGACACAGCCAACGTTTGCAAACAAAAAGTCAGGACAAATTTAGCTTCGTTTGACAGGGTTGGATTGAAGATCAGAGGTCTCTGGTCCTTAACCTAGAAAGTCGTGCTGCAACCCTGTGAGAATTTGACAGGCCTGCAGCTCCCCCAGGAAGGGATCTGGGGAGCTCCAGATGTTGTTATATTATCACTGAAGACAGAGTTTGGGAACTTGGTCGGGGTTTTAAAGAGGAACAGCCCTGTCCTTCAGAGGGGCGATGGATTTTACACGTAAAGGCAGCGCTGAAAGGGCTGTCCAGCCTCCTCCTAGGGGGGCAGCAGTTACTCATCCCTATTTTTCCTTCTTCCACATTGCCATACTGGTGACTGCCATGAGAAACACATTTCAAGAACATTCAGATGTGCTCTGACACATTTACTCATGATTTTTTAGTGGCATGAAAACATTTGTTGTGAAGATCCTGCAGTACAGATCCTACCCTGGTAACAGAGTATAATAGTTTCTGTAACACTGTTTTATCTATTTTCTTCATTTTGCTACTACTAAATCACTACTCCTGGGCATTACAAATAGACACAAGTGCAGCTTTAGAGAATAAAGAGAAAATCAAACCAAGCACTGCACCACAGAGAATTTACTATGCTGAACCACAGCACTTTCTATCACCCGTTTGAAAACTTGATGTGGGTCTCAGCCTTAACTTCTTCAACTATCAGCTCCATCTACACAATCTATTGATTAGAAGGTGCCATCACCTTGCATTTTTATCACATTTCTCAGGCAAGAATCTGAGAGCTCTATGCAACCAATTCAGTGAGAGCTCCTGTGAAGTCAGCAAATATTACCCCAGCCTAAGGGATGAGAAACTCTTGCAAAGAGAGGTGAAGTTGTCCAAGGTAACACAGTGACAGAGCCAGCAACAAAATCTATAAAACTACTACAAAAACCAGTTGTTCAACCTGGTTACAGAACACCTTTTCCCTGAAGCCTTTCTGGGTTGGTTTGAATTTTTTGTAAATATTAATAATTTGGTATTCACCAAGAGAAAACTGGACAACAACAGGAACTTAGGAAGAGAACAAAGATTCTCATTTATCCATACTGCAGCCACAGAGGCAGCAGTAAGAGAGATTTTTTTTGTTTTCTCACTGATCTCTTCCAGCTTCTGCTCTGGAAGCACCACCTGGACCTGAAGGGAAATTTACTCCACTTATTTATGCACCCTGAGCCCTTATCATGGACATCTAAGCAAACTGCACATTTACTCTACTTTGTTATCTTGCTATCGACAATTATATCATCAAAACCTGATTATTTATTACCATGTAACACAAATTACAGCAATATGACTTTACCCTTCCAAGTTATTCTAAACCAAAACATCCAGGAGGACAATCTTATGCCCAAATGAGGGTACAACCAAACACACACACATTGGGAAATTGAGATGATGCAGGTCATTCCAGAACCTTACATTTATTCCACTGTAAAAATCACTTTAAAGCAGGCTGATAAACAAATGCTGTTTTACTTCCTGCTCTATTACCCTACTTGATGCTAAAATAGGAAGAATATTTAAACCACTAATCTCTGGGGTAAAGAATCAACTGCAGCAAAATTTCGCTTTAATGCCAGGCAGAGAAGGGAGAGCAACCAAGCTCCCCAAAAGCTGTCCTTTGATCTCCAGCAGGTTAATATCCTGGGTCAAACATCTCCCTTCCTCACTGCATCTGAAATCTTGGAAGGGAGCTGCACAAATACAGCCAAGATGCCACATTTTTGACCCCTGTTTTTACGCCCTTTCAAGCCCCTGACCCCCATTTGTTTCACAAACTACAAACGTGGATGAAAAGAGCCAGTGCAGCAGCTGGAGCCTCCAGCTCCTTGAACTGGGGCTTGAGGGTAGGGAAACTGGAATTTAAACTCGGATCAATCTGAACTTAGAGCATTCTGACAAGAGGCCTTCAAAGAGAAATCTTCCCTTCCTTGAAAATAGCAAGATATAGATCTTTCTAAAATACACTTTAACCTTCATAGCAGTTTTATTTTTATTGCTGCCATTCTCTCATCGGTCTTCTCTGACTTTATGGCATAACATTCATTCCAGTAAGTCCCTCCTCTTGCTTACACCATCATGGGTAGAAGGGCAGGCAAAAATAATGTCATGGAAAATATTTCCAAACTCATTTCGGAAAGGGGGTTCCACTGATTTATTAAATTCAAGCCCTCAGGAATGTGAGGCAACCAATCCCAATGAAAACAACAAAGCAAAATCCAAATGAACCTAAACAGTCCTTTCTGCCCCAGAAGGTTTAAACTAAAGAAAGAATGCTCAAAGATTCCTCATGAAATTTTAAGACTAGTGTAATACAATCTCCAATTTCCTATTCCAAACCATGGACTGGAACTGTGATGGGAAATAAATCCAAATTAAATAACACCAGAAGTGATCTTCTTTTCTACTCACAGTTTTCCATCATTACAGATTATTGTTTGCTATTTGCAAGTTGTGATGACAAAGAATAACTTCTGAATTATTTAACATAAGGGCCCAGATATTTAAAATCAATTCCACATACGTGCCTTAGGTAGAGAGAAATGATGTGAGACTTACCTTCTGAAAAACTTGATAGTTGGATTTAGACCATATGTCAAGCTATAGTAGGAAAGAAAAAGTTATATATTACTACAGATAAAGAAGCAGCTTTGGAGAGAACATAGATCAACCAAGATGTATCTCTGAGTTCATTCTTTTGACCCCTTGCCCTCACCTGCTGCAGTCCAAGAAAGGGAATTAATGACATAAGATTTCCTTTGTATTGCAATGAAGAATGAACATGGTTCAGCACAGTTTCAGTAAAAAAATTATACATACAAGACCTGTTGAATTAATGAGTTCTCTTTAAAAAAGCAAAATCTTCATTTGTATGGGGTTGTGGCTGATCTATGCAAATATTCATCAGCTTGAGTCTGTTCTAAAATGAGGGCATTTTTATTAAGTTTATGCTTGTCTTGTGTTGAATAAGTGATTCAGTTACAAACGACACAAAGACCATTTAGCTGAATTAAGCCAAAGCTTTGGGTCTACTGGGGCTAAATAAAACATCCCTCAGGAAACTGCATTTACATTTGCAGACGAAAATCACACTGAGAGAGATCTGAGGTTGTTGATAACTGCACACATCCATGACTGAAACGTGTGCTCAGCTACACACAAACTGAAAGAACAAAAGTGAAATTTAAGTTTTATTAGCCCCCAGACCAGAAGGTGAGGCTGTCCCTGTCGAACAGCCCAATGGCTCCTGTGTTTAACAATTCCAACTGACACGTCAATGCTCTCTTAGTCCAGCCCTGTGGAACATCTTGGACTCTAGTCAAGGAAAAGCAGTATGGAAAAACAAGAGCAGCTTCCATCAATCCCGGACACGCAAATCACATTTTTTCAACAGATCCCAGTGTGCTCAACAATTCTGTATGCACAGAACTTGTCAGGGGAAAGGTGTTTGATAAAGCATTAATCTCAGGAATCTTAGTCTAGTCAGGAGAACTTCTGAGTGAATTTATGAAGCAGGGGTAGCTCCTCTAGTGCCTGATACCGTGGTTGGACACACGTGTTCTCACAAGGGGGCTTCTCTCTTTTGCTGCTACAACTGATTATTGTAGTTCTGCCTTATGTGCCCATGCATTGTAACTGACAAGACTTTTCAAAGGCACAAAAAGAGTCTGAAATTAAGGAAGTCATATGAAGTGAGTAAAACACAGTAGAGAGAGGTGAGGGAAGCGAGGGGGAAGGATGCTGAGTCCAAGTGATTAATTCACCATGCTAAAAATGGTCCGTATGCTAAAAGCTCTCATTCTTTTAGGAGCAGCAGTGTGAAGTGGCCCATGTCCAAATCCTGCACAGCAGTGACTCCGAGTCCCCAGTGCTCAGCGTGGACAGGCCGTGACGCTGAAACTTCAAAAGCCGCTCCAGGATCGATGTTTCACGGCTCAGCACCGCTGACCTTGCCGTGAGACAAAAGGCAGCTGAGGTCCCAGTGCCTTTTTCCAGGCTGGATGGAGACACGAGTACCCTGAGGCACCTCCCTACAAACATTCCAACATTTCCTGGCTCTTGGGGTGGGATCAAGAACCTGTGTGAACACCAACATTCATAAGGTGCAGCCCAGACTTGGACCCAAGCTTGATTTACAGGGTATTATCCCACCTGTGTTTGCTGGGAAGGCGGCACTGCACTTTATGATTAGAAAAGTCTACGTCTGAAAAGAAAAAATTAATGTGTATTTTTTTAAAAAACTGTTTTAATGTAATTTACAGCGTTCTTTGACCACAGAGTTGCTGTAATTGGAATGTATAGATGGTTTGCTGATCTCCAGTGATCAAACAAAGTATGTGATCCTCTCTAGTTAGGCTCAAAAAGAGTCCACTTCAGATGCTGCTTTAAGATGAGTCCAACAGGTTCAGAATGTTCATTAGCTGGCGTGGAGACGGGAAAGCTGAAAAAGTAATGAATGTCTGTCTTACAGACATGATGTTATCCATGTTAAAAAAAGAAAGAAAGAAAGAAAGAAAAAAGAAAAAAAGAAAAAGCTACTGGCCCCTGCTCCATGCATGCATCCTAAATGAGTGCCCACCTTTCCCCCTGAAACTGAGGATTAAGGCAGAGGCAGATTAAAGAATGCATCGTTATAGGTCTATTATTCTTCAACTTTTCACTTTCAATCAAGACACACATTTGTAACTAAAAAACTGCTGAAAGCACAATTTCAGGGCATCCTCTGCATGTGAATTAAACCGGGGCTTTTTTTCCCCAGTGCCCCTCTCCCCACCCACCCCCAGCAGCTGTAACAAGAGGCCGTTTTCTGAAGGTCGTCTGAGCGATTTCAAAGGCGATAACAAATCAGAATGTTCCCTGCATCCCATATCAAACAGGTCCGGTGCCAACACTTATTAGAGAAATCGGATTCAACCCCCCCTTCACCCAAACACACACACATCCAGCTTTGAAGTGGTGAGAATGCAGGGATCAGAAATTACCCGAGAGACGGCTCTGCCTGTCTTTGAAGCTTTCCTTTGATACTACTATTTCTTCTCCTCTCTTACGCTAGGAGGCTAAAAGCTGCCTTTTCTTATTGATATGGGGTAATTAATGAAGCCATAGCATTAACATAACCCAAGTTCCTGAACATGAGAATTCAACAGAGACACTTATGTTTCTTTAGTTAAGTCTAAGGGATGCAAAACAGGAATTTGAAGTGCCCACATGCCCTGCCAAGGTGGTTCTTGATCTCTGCATCCAAGGGAAAGCACGGTATTATTATGCCAAAAAAATCCCAATATGATTTTTTGTTGGCAGACCAATGCCTCAGCTGCCCTGTGAAGATGAGCTGCATAGCTTCATTTATTCAGGAACCAGGAAAACACTAGTAATTAATTACTATCCATGGTTAAATTTCAATGCACAACAAGCATGTCACAGTCTGAAATAAAGGGTGGCACTGTGCCACCACTAAAATCATGAGGGTAATTAAAATGCATCAGTCTGTGGTGGACATGAAGGGTTAGGACGGTGAGCAAGAGCAACTGTGAGCAGGTCCAGCACCCACGACGTGTCAGAGCCTGCCAGATCTCACTTATTGTTTTTGCAAAGTGTCACCAAAAATGTCCAAGTTACGCAGCTGGCAGCTTGGCAAAGACATATTCTGCAGGGTCTGTGAATAATTCACGAGAGAGGTACACGAAGCACTTAAGAAATGCAATGATTCTGTCTGTATAAGCAAAGCTTGAAAACAAACCCCCAGAATGGTGTGTCTTGTTTTACTCACTGCGAGCTTAAAGCTTCTGCTTTTTCAACTTCATTTTGAAAGTATTTAAATGCGTAAGAGGGAAGACCCAATTTAACGAGACTTCAGCAGAGACCACGTGAGGCTTTCACGTGAGCACCTGTCAACCTGCACGGCACAACGTGTGAGCACACAGCAAGAGAAGGCAACCTGCAAAGTGCAACGTCAGCTTTCCTGGGTAACTGCTGGTGTGTCACTCTGCAGCTCCACAAGCAGGACAAACACCCAGATTTGGGTTTTTTCCTAGACTTGCCCGACTGAAGGACCAGAAGAGTCTCAACAGCTCTGCTGTTTGCACTTGTCTCTTCCTTTTTTCTTCCCAGTAATGCAGAATTTGCTAAAAACCAGTGTATTTTCAGTAATAAATGATGAGTCCCGTGATCAGAGGGGACATCTTTGGTCACTTCGGTGCACAGTCCATTTCTCACTTATTGTCTGTGTGACCACTCTCTCAGTAATGGCCAGTTCTCCTTCTGTAAATACCACTGAACACATTTGGTTACCCCAAACCCCCCTCTTCTTGGAAAAGGTCTCCCACTGAATTTCACTTTTCGTACTTAAAGGAGTTTCCAACGTGTGCAGTTTGGAGGGTGACTCAACAGACCCTCACCCAGTTATTTAAGTGCAAAGAAGTACAATGACTTATCCAGTGTCCCTTCTTCAGTGTGCCTCACCGAAAAGAGGCACTTCAGCATTGCCATATTGCATGTTAGCACCTAGTTCCTCTTCTCCCTGTTGTTTACAAATATTAAATGTTTCCTAGGAATACATAAGCTAAGTCCCAAATCAACAATGACTGTGTAAACTGCTTCCTGGAAAAACCATCACCTCCTACTGTGTTCCTGAGGGTTCTCCATATTTCTGTTATTTAATAAAGATGATACTCACTGATCTTTTTCTTACTTTTTTGTGTGTTTCTCCTTAATGCTACTGCATTTTTCATGCTATCAGGTTAGCAACTGAGAAGCCAGAATCGTGTAGAAACCTCACTGAAGTGCCTTCCCGACAGCATCTGTTGTGACAGGGAAGGAATTGCAATGGACTCTGTTCATAACTGACTGCAATCGCTCATTCCCAGCAGGCACAATAAGGAAAGCAAATCATTGTGAGAGCACAATCTTAATTCTTATTCTCCAATTACCAGAGTAGTTAATTAGTGACAAAAAAAAAAGGAGCTCACTGTTTGTCAATATGTGCTCCAGTTGGCAAAACTAGCAAGCTACGCATTTATTTAATCTTCCAAGCGAAATTTGTTCATGATTTAAGTGGCTCCAACTCCAATTCTACTTCAGTCAACTGAAATGTTCCTATTTATACCTAAAACGGAGACCTTCAGGTTTGCAGAATCTCTGGGATGCCCACTGGAATAGCAAAGTGCCACGTAAAGGTCACAGGTTGGTGCAGCCTTGCAGGAGCAGTCGCACAGCCCCGGTTTGGACACAAAGCTAAATCAGTAGAGAACAGACTCCCCTGCAGACTGGCTTAAAGCAAGAAATAAGCCAGGTGTTAACAGCAATGCTCAGGAGGAGCAGAACTGCTCCCCACTGACAGCAGGCAAAGGTTAGTGCCCCGTGCCCAGAGCTGGCCTTGGCAAGCCCTGCTGTCCCCTGGCAGCAAACGATGGCAGAAGAACAATGTGCAGCTCCCAGGAGAGTTCACCTTGAGCTGAACAGAATCCCAATGCCAGATGCTGAGTTTCAGAAAGGAACTCCTTACTTAGCTTTTCAGCATATATAGCATTATTGTATTTCAAGGAAGCTTCAAAGGAAACTGGATTCATCAGAGAAAACGAGCACACCCAAATGAAGTGTGACACAGGAATCCATCACACACTGTCAGTGCTCTCTCAGCAGACCATCATTTCACTTCCATGCAGAACTTGGGGTGAAGAGGGGCTGGTGCTGTAACTCTGTATTTATATGCAAATATACAGGGAGTAGAGAGCAGCTGCTTCTGTGGCAAACTGGTATTTAAACCTGCCTATCTGAAAAAGGCAAAACAAAATTAAGCAATTTTTGTTTTACTACTTCTTAGGCCAATTCCCCACCCTCTGAGGGAGAATGTCTCACCTGGGAAATAGAGCTGCACTATTTCCTTCAGCAGCTCAGCTCCTGGCCTTTCCCAGAGAACAGAGGTTCAGACTCAGAGCTGCTGAACTCTGGGTCAGCACACAACGTGCTTCTGTGTGCTGAAACACAGTTATCACTTTTGAAAGGAAAAGAAGTCTCACCTCATTATAACATGGCCTATGGGTGCCAAATACTCATCTTGATATAATGAACTTTTTATTTTAATAGGCTTCATAATCAGAAGTGAAAGCTCCAGAGAGACAATGCGAAACATGGAGGTATTTAGTGCTGTTTAGTGGCAACAGAGAGTCCTGGCGGATGTCTCGGGAACAGAGACCATCCCACCCTGGAAAGAGACCCAAGCTGAGCTAAGGCCGTCAGGTCCCGTTAACATCTCCTGATGTGCTGAAGAGAGCCATATGGAGTGTGTGCAGGCACAGGAAACCTCAGGGTTCAAGCAGGGTGAACTGTTCACAAAACAAATCACTTGTAGAAACAGGTAACACTTGCTGTAGTAGCTGCTGTTCAAGATGTGCTGCTGCTGGCAAGCAAATTCTTGAGGAGCAGCTACCAATGATTCTCTCTGTTGTGTTTATCAAGCCAAAAAAAAACCCAGCCCAAGATTTCTCAATGGCTCTCAGAAGAGAGAAAGCTGAACCTTGGGCTGTTGATGTGCTGGTACACTGCAAAAATGTTTTCTCAGCAGACACTACAAACGCAGCGACTGGGGTCTAAGGTGATAAATCAGAAATTCAAGCAAAGGCTTCAGAGCTTAGAAAGAAGTCAGAGATTTGGGGATGCAAAATCCAAGCAAAGCAAGACGAATTTAAAACTGGAACATTCTGCAAACATTCCGAGTCTTTTGCCAGTTTTGTGTTCGCAGTGTACTTGCAATGGGATCGCGCTTTTCTGCCGTGGAAGTGGCAGGTACAGATGAAATGCAGCGTTGCTGGACAGGCCGTAACCCACCTTGCCATCCTCGGTGTAGACGTTCTCGTTGTACCCTTTGACGATCGTGCGGTCGATGAAGAGGCTCCGCATCACCACGATCACTTTTAACACTTTTCCTAAGGTCACCTGTGAAGAACAGGAGAAGGACAAAAACGAGCTGAGGGCGAGTCGATGGTGTCTGAATTCATAAGACCATCGAGTTAACAGCTTAAGTTGATGCAATTTCAGTTTTCAATATTTTATAGGGAGACCAAAATAAAAGATCTAAAAGCAGTGTGTGTTATGAGGAGGAGAGAGACTATAAAGTGCAGAACAAACAAACATTCATTTGCAACTGAAAATGTATGAGTTCACAGAATTCCCTTGTGCAGACATGACACTGCCAAGCAATTCTCTCTATTTTATTAACACCACAACTCAATAACTTGTCAAAAACAATGGGCAAATGTGATTATTTTCGATGAATTTGATATTCTCCAGTATAAGTCCACTTAGAGAAAAACAATTTGAAAGAAGAATCGGACTCTCCTAATGCTGGCTTGTAAAAGCATGCCATGAGTTTAATGGAAAACATTTTCTGTCCAATAAAAATGTAAAATTATTTCAAAGGAAACTACAGCTTAAAGTAAAAATGTTACATTTTCAAAGGTTTCATTTCCTTCTGTGAAAGTGTTAAAGTGCAAATAGTAAAACTAGTATAATGGAAAATATGGAGAGTCAGGCAGAGTGTAACAATAGAAATAAGCCTAAATTATATTATTGACAAAAATGCAATAATGAAGGCATTTTAATCTAAAAATCAATTTACATTTCAAAGATGAACTTGTACTTCAATACGGTTAAGATGTGTGTCTAACAAGAATCCTGTCTTTGTATTCTGTTATGCAGAGATTATTAGAGAGTTTTCCTCACCCACAAAAGCATAAAACAGAGATAAAAAAGAAACAACTAGTTCATTTTGATATTTCCCAACCAGCAGCAGCTCATTTTCTGCCAGTGTCCCAACACTTCATCCTGTATAGATTAACACACACTAACACAAATGTGTTTTTACTGCTGACCTCAGCAAACGAACCCGCACCCAAAGAAATCAGTCAATACGCACCTTTATTGATCTGTGGGATGTTATTCCTTTGTAACTTCTGCTAATGACTCCTACTCATCACCTCATTCCAACACCAGCAGCCCCAACCTGAGCTGCCTTCAATCACTACAGAGCAGCACAGAGCCACAAACCCTGGACAGAAGTGATGACAAGCCTTTGGCAGGGGACATGGAGAACTCCAGCAGAGAAGAGTCTGAACAACAGGGCAGGACAAGTTCACAGCAAGAGAGAGGACAGGGAAACAAGAAGGGAAGGAAATGACAGCCTTCAAAGAGACAGGCTGCCAGGCATAATACTGCAAGAACATAAAAAGTGGGTCAGAAGAATGGGTTATTTCTGAAGAAAAAAATGTGAAAGGCTGAAGGACGGGAACTTGTATCAGGGCCTGAGCCATGCACACACCAGGAACCATGAACATGTATGGAAACACCACGTTGTGCCATCAGGTGCTGTGAATTTTGGTTTACATGCAGTATCTTGCCAGGGTACTCTTTAACAAGACCTAGGTTGGTCTGCATATACAGAAAATTGGCAGAGTTATTTCAGCACCTGACACTGTATTAATGAAGTTAAAAATGAAGTCACGACCCAGAGGTGCCCAAGCTATGATGCTGATCATTCACTGGAATCACAGAGTTTTGTCATAATTGCTAAGAGGAGGAAATGAGTAAACTTTGAGAAAAGTTGCCAGCACATTAAGAGTTAATGGTTTTCAATTTATTTTTCTACCTTATTAAAACTAGTACTTCAGTGGGATATTGGTCTGCTGAGAGAACGGACTCATATTTATAACTTCACACTAGGCATCAGCCATACATAATAAAATGAAAAGGAGGAAAAGAAAGATAAAGAAATCTTAATGGAAGAAGGATAAGGCTGCCCTGCAAACACCCAGACCCAGCTTTATGTATAATGTTTCCTATCCCCATTGCCTTCACACACTTTAGTTGATGCTCCCTTCTTTCCTCTTTCTCTTTACATTGTGCATTCATGGCATCTCCCTTTGCTGCCAGGTAGAAATAAATCTGAGGTTGATCTGAAGCCTGTGTGGGATGTTCCTGAAAATCCTCAGAGTGATCTGTGGAACGTAACAAGCTCAAAAATCCTGTGTGTGGCACTCCAGCTTGCTAGAATAAACTTACTGCTGGCCTCAAACCTCCTCCCCACATGATTTACCTGCACAAATGCTTCTGCATTAGCTCCCTGCCCTCTTCCAGGGGATCTGACTTCATACCCCTCCAGTGGTTCACTCCACACTTCCAGAATCCATCACAGCACTGAAATGTCACATCCTGTACAATGTCCAGGACAGTGCCTTGATCACTTGCCTGACCATCAAAATTCAAAATTCCTGTCTCCCACACGTGTAAGGAGCTGTGTAAGCCCAACCCTAGCTGGGCACCCCAGTGAGCTCCCTGAGGAAGGTCCTACTGCTGCACTCCCCCTTTACAGGGGGCACCCAGGCACCCTGGAAATCCAAACTTTGGCTGAGTTGGTGCTGGGTTGTCTGAATTAGCTCTTACAGTGCTCTGGTACTGGAACAAAAAACTTTCCTCTTTTGTACCACTCTTGTTTTGACAAGGGATTCCTGTAGATTTTACTCTGGCTGGAAGAGAGATCGGGACTTTCAGATGATTTCTGTAGGACTGTATCATTAGTTAAACCTGACAGAAGCAGGAATTCTGTAAAAGAGCAGCTCAGAGAAATTACAGTTCATCATTTTAACAGCACTGAAAGAATGAGGGTAGTAGTACAAAGAATGAACAACAGCCTGTCACCAGACTGGAGGGTGCTGTTAGAGGTGGAAGCCAGAACTATGCTCCACAGCTATTTTCAGGGTGAAGCACATCCCATATTGTACACAGTAAATGCAATAGCCTTTATTTTTTCCTCCAGTAATCAAGATTTGTAACTATTTCCAGGGCTTAATGTTTTTGTTCAACTCCACCGTATTTTACAAATCATGTTTTTCAGCAGACCATTTTATTCCAATCCCTGCTCAACTCGGCTACGTGGAGTCTGTGTTCGGGAAAGCTCTATGGATGGAACATAATTTACACTTATAGTCATACAGCTGTGTCCCTACAGATCACCTGAAAGAAGGTAATAAAAACCTAATGGCTGTGGTAAACCAGTAATTTGATAGCTCTACTCCAAGTTCCAAGAGTGCAGGTCTCTGCTGGAGGTCCAGACTCACCCAGATGGTCCCTATTTAATGGGCACTGAAATGTCCCTGCATTTCCACAGGTACCAACTGTAAGAAATTTCTTTGCTTGTTCAGAAAAGACACCTTTCAATTGTGACAAAAAGGCAACAATTTCCTTTCTAAGCCAAGTTTTCCTATTAAATTTTGACTTCTCCTGTCGATATCCTGTTAAGACAGCACTTGGCTTTTTAATATTTCGCCTGAAGGATATATGCCAACTCGCCCTTGATGTAGAAAATTTTAATTCAAATCAATACATGTACAAGGTCACTTTAAAATTCAATTAATATGAATGAAAAAATATGCCCCACAGTTCTGTGAGCTGAAAATGGAACAGTTGCAAGTTAAATACTTCTGTAGCTTCTGTTTTGGGTTGTGTAATAACAATGTGCTTCTAACTTCCTTTTAACTAAACTATACTAAATTCAGACAGTTAAGTTATTCATAAATCCCCTGCTTCCTAAAATGGCAAGCCCCAGAAGAAGGTAGGACAGGCAGCTGATTGAAATCTGCAATATTATGCAGCTTTTCTAACAAAGACATATAAAATAAAAATCTTCCTGAAATATCCCAGTTTTAAAAATATTTTGTCTATCACCAAGATAAATCTCAAGGAGCATCTGACAGACACAGTATGCCAAGAAAGGGAGAGGGGGAAACAGAATAATCAGGGAGAATGACTTGGATAATTTCTTGTAAGACTGCTAAAAAAAGTTCCCATTTAACACCAATTATAATCGGAAAAGAAGAAAGTACCTTTCCAAGTAAGTCAGAAGCAGGGTCCAAATGAGTTTCCAAAATGAAAAGGATCAAAATTAATTTACCACGCCAGAACTCTGCCTGGAGGAAAGAGTTTGAAATCCCCCTTTAATTCTGCCTCCTCACTGAAACTAATACCAAGTGAAAAGCCCTTTTACGAACCATTTAAACAACACATTAACAAATGTTCTTTCTTAAAATTTCTTTAAGTTTGATATCCGGAAAATGTATGCTGACAACACCAAGCTCCAACACTTTGTGAAAAATTCCCAAAGCTGCAGATTTCCCCTCAGCATTCCAGGGAATTTGTTGCCGATTTGAGCTGCAGATGCTCTGCAATGCAGAGCTGAAAGAAAGAAAACATTATTTTCAGTTAACATGGGCACCTCCCCGCTTCTATAAAAAGGAGCACAAGTGTGTGTGTGGTTTTTATTCACCTCAGAAATAAGGCAACATCCAACCAGAGATGTAACTAAGCTGCAGATTTCCAGCAAAAGGCCAGACACCTGCTTCTTGCCATGGAACCAGCCATAAGCATGGCCTCCCACTCGCAGATCCTTCTTACTAATCAGTACAATGCACGGAAATCACATTTATATATGCTGAAAAAAAAAAAGGTTTTGCATTAAAAATAAAGTTTAAAAAAAACCCCAACACACACAGACTTTCAACTAGATTTTTTTCCCTCATTTTTTATGTCTCATCTGCTGCTGGTATGGCTGCGTTTTCCCTCACATGCTCATTATTCTTTAATGATGCCTATTTGTAAATAGCAAGATAAGATGCAATTAAGCCATTAGAGTCTAAATAAACAAACATACTAATTAGGTTCTTTACAAGGATTTCTTTTTTTATGCAAGAGCTGGAATTTACCTTTCATTAGTCTAACCTAATTGCAATAGTGCCTGATAAAAAGTCAACATAAATGAAGGACTTTAAATGCTTCCACCATATTAAGGATGAGCTGGCTCTTCTCCCTCGGTAACATTCCCTATTCTCTTAATAAGGCAAAAAATTGGCACAGGAATATTGTTCGAAGGTTCAAGGACAGATTTTGCCAGTGGCCAGTCACACTTATGGAAGGTTCACACCAGTCCAGCATTCCTACAGATGATGAAACAGATTTTGTCTCTTTTTTCCTTTCTAAATTACAGCACACCAGCAATTTTACACGGATGGAAATGATCTTCCACGAAATAAATCTATGGGAATATCAGTACACACCTGAGAGCTTTGGGCACAGTAACCCTGTGGAGGGAGCAAAGCCAAGGCCATTTCTCACAAGTCTTTCTCTACTTTTCTCTACACTTGTTCCCTTTTCCCACGGAAAAGACTCTTTCTCATCTTCCTCATTCTTCATTAGACAAGCAGAGAATACTTTTCAATTTACTTGCCAAGCCCTGCTCATGTACTTAGTTAATTCAAGACATTCCTCCCCTGCCCATGTCACCTCAAATGCCCTTTAAACGCTGGTTTTAATGCTTTTTAAATGCTGGTGCTCCACCTTAAGGCACAAACTGTGAAGCCACCACAGTCACGAGTCCCACTGTGAGCTCAGGAGTGATTCCTCCAGCTCACAGGAGATCCTGAAACATCCCAGGAGTTCCATCAAACACCAAAACCAAGCTACTGCCTCCAAGGCAGTAAATCCTGAAATGAATATTCATCCTACAGGCCTAAAAATCAGGTGCCCAAGGCACCAAACGTGAGCACCAGAGCTCCATCCCTCCCATGAACCTGCCTGCTTTCATCCAGGGCCTGCTGAGCACTGGTTTCCTGACAAACCACCTGGCAGGCAAGAAGGAAGGCTTACAGTGCAAAGCACTTTGGAAACGAGAAATTGTTTTGGAAATAACAGCACTGAATTGCTTCCAATCAATACGACATCGGTACTGATTTCAAATCACTTTGCAAATTCCCCCCCGCTCCTCCCAGTTCTCCAACGTCATGCACAGGAATCAGTCTGGTGCCTTTCCTAATGGGCAAATGATAAATTTCAGCATCCATTTTCCCCATAAAGATAGTAATAGTTTTATGTAAAACACTAATAAACAAAAATGAGACACAAGGAATTATTCAGTTTCAGGGAACAGATGTCTGGCCTATTTGCAATTAATGCAACCCACTGCCACACAATCAGACTGCTTCAAATGCCGGGAACAAGATCTGAAAGTTCAAATGCAAATGTGTCTGGTTTTAAGGAGAATGAATAAAACTGTATAAAAACCTGCTTCACATTTTTCTATGACAGATCTATCAAAAATCTAGGCAGCAGCAAAAATTTACAGAAATTAATTTAGAAGCAAAAATTTGTAAGGTAACCTGGAAAGAAGAAATCATGATTTCTGCCCTGAGTTTGGCAGAAACAATTCAGTTTTTCAGATTGAAAGTTACTTACACATATTATGCTTTAGAAATAGAAATTACAGAAAATGGTTCCAGTAAAACAGTATCTGCAAAAATATTTACTCAGTGTTTGTAATTTCTGTAGTAGTTCTTTACAAATATTGAGGATGAAAAGAATTTAAAGACAAAGGAGTTCCCAGATGTAGATAAGAAAATAAGCTTCTTCCCTGAGTAGGACTGGCTGGGTACATGATGCTAAGGAATTCATATTTGTCAGCTGAAAAATTAGGGCTAAAGTTTACTGTCCTCTAAAATATTTCTGATATTAACGAATAAATTGTACACAGGATTCGTTTCACACAAGAAATATTCTGAATTTTGATAATGGAAACAAGGTGTGTGAAACAATCATAAAATAATTTGATTATTATAGCAGAAAAAATAATGTATCTAGGAATACAACTAATCACTCAAGGAAAAAAATCTAGGTATTTTCATTCATTAAAAATGAGTTAATGTTTTCTTAATATACAAGGTAAGGTTTACCTATTTACAATTCCTGGCATTTGACCAACAAAATCTCACAAAAACCTTAAGGAGTCCACAGTTTCCTGTGCTGCTGCTGGAAATTAATTTTGCATAACACAGTTATTAGAGCTGATATAATTCTATGTTTAGTCTATTTTATACATAGTGCAATTAAAAGATTAATTGAAAAATCACCGGTGAAGACTGGGATTAAACACCACCTTGAAATGCCACAATAAACTGCTTTTAAAATCAGCCGAGGATCTCACACAGCTCTGAAAGGTTTCAATTATTTATGTGTTTGGCCTGTGTAGCCTAAATCCAGACTAATGAGGTACAATTGCTGTGTATAAATCTAAAGCATAAAAAACCTCCTCATTTTTTTCCCTCCTCAAACGTCTGGAGGAAGCAGTTTGTTTTTCTCACAGAAGTTTGCAGCTTCTGGTCAGGGAGATCCCAGCTGAGCACAAGGGTTACTCACCAGAGGAGTTTGACCAACAGCCTCACACAGCTCCTAATTATTACAGAATCCCAGAACTGCTGGGGTTGGAAGGGACCTCTGGAGATCATCCCATCCAACCTCCCTGCCAGGGCAGGGTCACGTGGAGCAGGCGACACATGAACCAGGTGGGTTTGCAATGTCTCCAGAGAGGGAGACTCCACGCCCTCCCTGGGCACCTGTTCCAGAGCTCTGCCACCCTCCATGGAAAGAAGTTTATCATAGAATATTCTGAGTTGGAAGGGACCCATAAGGATCACTGGGTCCAACTCTTATGTGAATGACCCATAAAGAGACCCACAAACCTGGCATTCCTGGAACCATGCCCTAACCAAGGGAGCTCATCTCAGGGTTCTTCCTCACGCTGAAGTGAAACTTTTTGTAGTTTCTTTTAGTTTGTGCGCATTGCTCCTCATTCTGTCACCGGGCACCACTGAGGAGAGTCTGGCACTGACTTGACACGTCTTGGAAATATTTACATGGATTGATGAGATCCCCTCTCAGCCTCCTCTTCTCCAGACTAACCCGGCCCAGCTCCTGCTGTGTCTCCTCATATGAGAGGTGCTCCAGCCCCCAAATCCCCTCAATGCCGTCCACAGGACCCTCTCCAGCAGCTCCTTGTCCTTCTTGAAGAGAAAGACATCTTGAACCACGAGATGGATCTTAGTGGTGCAAATCCCACCTCTACAGCTTAGGACATAAACTGATTTCTATGTGCACATGAAGTTGTAGAGTCTGGGGCTCAAACTTTCTCTCTTGGGTCTTTTTCCTAAAGTAATTTGTTTGGCAAAGGCCCCAATGTTTCTTAAGATTGAAAGAGTCTCCCAGGCCTCCTTTCCCCTTCTTCCCCATCTCCCCCTGATCATTTACACATTATAAGATATGGATAGTGCTCACCAGTGCCCTTGAAGATGAACACAGGTTTTTTCTCTGGTAGATGGACTGATTGTGTTTAAAGATGTTATGACAACCGGACCTTCGCATCAAGGATCTTCCTAAGACACCAGGTGTGCTATGAACAGTCCAAGGATGAGCATGGTTGAGATTATACAGTCACTTAATTCACTCTGGGCAAACAGTAGGGCTGTGAAACACTTTTATATAAAATGAGCATTATCTGGAGCCTTTGGCATTGTAGTAAAGCACACTGCTGCAAGGGAGCAGCTCCAGATGTAACTTGGGCTAAGTTCAGAGTGAGAAATCGCAAGTGCTGAAGAAACCTCCCTCCTTCTGGGGGAGGTGCTCTTCACACTGCCCATCCTGCAGCACCTTTTTCACTGAAGGATCTGTGGCTGAAAACAGCAAAAGCTTTTGTAGCAGTCAGGGCCAGATGGAAAGTGCCATATTGGCAACATCAACTGAGACAGATGGGCAAGAGGGAAAACCTGGCTAAAAGAAAAAATGATAAACCCATCACACAATCACATACAAAAATACTTTAAAAACAATCTTTTTGATCTCTGATCCAAGGAAAATACGCATACCACTGGTTCAACATGGGGCTGGGACCTTGTAGAAATAAAAACGTCCTTGATTTAGAGAACAACTGCCACATGGAATTCACCGTGTTACAGCTGCTGGTGAAAGGCGCTTCCTTTAGCTGCCACCCAACCCTGTTCCTTGGTGGTCACACCCAAGATAATTTACCTTACTGCCTAACTGTGCCTGAGTCTTGAAAAACATCATCTATTTCCTGACCACCTCAAAAAGCCACCAGAAGTGGAAAGTACTTCAGTATGCAAAGAAGGGCTCCAGGAGAATGGAAAGTGTTTCAAAGGAAGGAAGCAAAACGAGACATTTTTCTATAGCAAAACAGATAAAACACAAAGTCAGCTTAAGAGGAAATGCAAAAACTTTTAAGACTTATAACTTCTTAAGACTGCACTGATGAATTCCATTATTTTCTGGAATATATTGTTCCACTTGGTGAATCCAACAATTGCAGATTAAATGTTTTAATGCCAGCTGTTTATTTTAACCTCTGACTCAGTTAATCTCTTGTGAGTTTGTGGCTGTTCAAAGAAAGTTAATAATGAGATGTTAGACAAGTTGATTAATTAAAATTAAATACAATTAAAATACTTAAAAATAATCACAGCAATAGTTGCTATAGTGAAATTTCCATGAGAAATGCGAGATGGAGAAGACTGAACTGGCCTCAGTTCTTCATCTGTGTATGTGGTGTATTTTCTAGTTTTATTTGAAATTTGGCAAAATATGTGACTTCTACCTTTCCCTGGAAGGAAATCAGCGCCTAGCTGCCACGCCATGGACTCCTCTTTCACTTTGCTATCTTAGAGCTTTGAAGACTTCTTTTGCTGTAAGCACAGCAGCTGCCTGTAAAAATGGATGTGAACAATAGGTTCCTCTTCAATGAAATCTTGCTTGGTCAGGCAGAAATAAGTCGAATGTATTGAACTTGTTTATCTCAAATCCAGCCTTTACTGCTCATTTACTTCAAAGGCAAATTCTTAACTTCATCATATAACAGAAATTCACTGACCCAAGAGCAATGTGAACAAATTTAAATCATATTGGTTTCCTTCTTCTTTTCTTCCTCACAACATTCTCTTCCTTCTTAATTATCATGATTAAGATTCACTCATTGCCAAGTCTGCTGAAAACCACAGTGAATATTTGAGTTTGTGCTCATATTTCTACAATCACATTGAACAATTAAAAAAGCAATAGATTTTTTGTTTAAAGGGGAAATTCTTTTTATCACTTATTTGCCTAAGAGAGAGAAAGATGCTGCATTACTGTGGTAAATGAAGAACAGTATGTTTCTGGAGAAAAAAAACCTTTAATAACCTGCATTTTTGGGATAGTAATTCAATTTGTTATGAAAATCAACTCAAGGGATTTTCAATGACCCAACTTACCAGCAGCATTGCAGAGGTTCCATTTGGCCGGGAGAGCTGGATAGACATTTCAGGGAACATCCTATCAATCCGACTGATCACGTCATCAACGTATCTACCAACCAAACCAAAGAGCAGCATTAACACACACGCTCTCTCTCACACACTCAGATTATAAAAGCTATGCTTTTTAAAAACATTTATCCTTTTTAGCAATTATCCTTTTTAAAATTATCCTTTTTAACCCTGTTCATGGGACTTCCCTGAATCAATTTCTCTGTGATACCGGCATATTTTTCAAAAACACATGCAAGCAATAATCCAAAGTTACTGATAAGAGGAAACAAACCAAAGCCCTCTGCAAGTTGTTTTGAAAATCAATTACTCTGCCCCTAAAAACATGTACTCACTTAATTTTTAGTCCACATCTGTCAGCCTCCAACTCCTGCCATTGTATTTCTATACTTTCTCCTCAGGGGGGTTGAAGGACACATGATTAAAATTACTCTTCCAGTGTAAGAATTCACAGGCTGTCATGTCCTTACTCTCTCTTTGATAAACTAAACAGATAAAGGTTTTATCAAAGTCTTCAGATGATTCTTAGGGGTGGCTTTTTCCTCCCTGAATCTTTCCAATTTATTTCATGCACTGGTGACTCTGACATTGGCTGGTAAATTCCAGATGTTTCTCTGGAGCAATCAAACACAAAGGTAAAATAACATCCTTTCTGCTGGCTATAATCCCTGTTTCTGCAGGCCAAGGTGAGCTGGCACACAGTTGTCCTGTTCCCTGGGATCAAATTAAGAGCTGACCTCCATTAACACTGAAAACGCCCTTACAGAGACCTTGTTCCCCAGGATACATCGCCCCAACCCATGGACATGCGTCCCATCCTTCAGCCACTCCTCTGGACACATTAAAATCCAAATATTTGCTTTAGCAGAGGTTACAGGACAGTCTGTATCATCTGTGCACTGCATTTACAAACTCTGCAGCTCAATCAGACCCATGAATGAATTCTTAAATAAAACTGTTTGCATGCTAATCCACGTATGTGCTCTGAAAAAAAAGACTTTGGAAAAATTGGTTGCCTGAGTTAGATTAACAGTAAAACTAAAAAAAAACCTAATTATTTCCCTTTAATCTGCTTAAACAAAGGCAGAAAAATGTTGAATTCTTGCTCTTCAAAGTAATTCAGTTCTAATGTTAGTGCTACAACCCCCTGAACAACAATGAGGTGCTATGCTCCAATTGCTACTTTGCAAAGGATTAAAACAATCAGAAAAAAAAAAATCAAATCAGGAAAGCTACACCTCCTCAGCTGGTAAAGTCAGCTCTTAAAAGTAACCAAAGAATGAAATGACTTATGACAATTTTGCACAAAAATCTTAATCCACACTTGTCACTGTGCAGAAGAAAGTTCCCCCATTCACTGCAATGACTCATTAACACTTGCTGCTGATAAGCAAAGCCAAAAACATCCAGAAGCCAAGAACTTCCTCAGCACCGGGGAAGAGGAGGCGCATCAGACACTGCTCCAGCAGGAATGAGCTACACATGGACAGCACAAACCCAGCTCATTTCAAACAGTGCTGAATCCCAGACTTATTCCATACAGCAGGAGAGTTTATACTGTTTCATAAATGCCATTACTCCAGGCTCTGCAAATAAATTAATCTCTTGCTTGTGGGGGACCAGGGGTGACTGGCTGTGGTACAGGCAAGGAGAGATTCTGTGGTTCTGAACATGTCGTGATGCAGATCTTTGCATAGCTTAAGTTTTCCAATTTGCCAAGCTTTAGGCAGTAAGAAGTTGAAAACAAACAAAATAAGAAGTTGCAGAAAACAAGATACTGACATGGTCAATGCATTAAGGAAGGAAAATTCAAGTAATTTTAAATCATGTGAACAACAGTTGGAATCAGGCATTTAATCTGCTTACGTCCTTCAGAAAATCCTAGCGGACATGTACACTCATCCTTTGAAAATGGGATCCAGGCTGGCTGGAGGTAATCAATTCTTCAAAGCCTTTCTCAGATATGATTATTTTTAAATGTAAAACTTGTCTTGACCAAGAGGCTTAAAATCTGACTCAAACCCAACTGCCACCTTGTACTACGTGAGCAGTGGAAGGCAGAACAGGGAATTCACAGGGTTGTGAAATCTTCCCTTTAAATGAAATCACACATACAGCAAACCAGAAAGCTTCTAATTTGCATTAACGTCCTTCTGAAAGCACTTAAAGGTGAGTTACTATGACTTTTTGGGCTTAGATGCCTGTTATTTTTGTACTGCTTTTCACAGACCAGTTGACAGAAGGAAAGTTAAAACCATGTGCTCCAGGAAATGTGATGTTTTACTCTGGCAGCTCTATCAAGACCATCCACACAGGCAGCCTTTGCTTCTCTTCTCAGTCAGTGGGATGTCAGAGAAGATTCCAGACCAATAGGAGAAAAGAGCATTAATGTACATAGCATTGTTTTGTGCCCCTACGCCTTTTTTCAAGCAGACATCAAGCTTCCCTGAGCACTCATGAGAACAGAAAGGTTCTTCAACAACACACATATAATTACTCAGTCAGCCTGACTGCATCGTGGCCTCAAATACAAAATGACAAACAACCTAATCTAAGGCAAAATTCTTCTATAGATTTGCCCTTCCAAGAGGACATCTGGCAAAACATCTTGTGAAGGGATGGACGTGAGAAATCAGACGCAGAGAAGTAATGTAAAAGTGTAACTGGTGATGACTTCCAAGAAAACTGAGGAACACATGAGAAACAAGAGATAAAGTGCGCTCCTGAGGCTGTCTGGAAAAAGGGTCAGAGAAAAAGCTGCTGTCTGGAACTTATTTTGTAGAACTGAAATACATAAATTTAGCGCCCAAATAAGCACTTACAAAATTTACACATCTCTGTCCAGTTTTAGCTCAAAATACGATAGTTCCTATTTATGTTACAGAACGTCTTGCCCAGCCTCAGAGAAGCAAAGCACTTGAGGATGGAGAAAAGTTTAATTTTACTTTGCCGACGAGCACTTCTAACTTCTGACGTCCCTTGTACGTCTCAGTTTTCTCCTACATCCAAAAGATGATGGTTGGAATGAGCATTTACAAACCCAGAGGAAATAACACAAAGTGGGGGTAAGCAAATGGCAATTGATTTGCTCAGACATTTGGCCTATTTTCATCTTAAGAAAAAGAAATTCATGGAATTCTCAGAATTAAATACAAGATGGAATTTCATGTCCTAGAACAGGCATTGTTCCACCACAAAGGGCTGAAAAGACTGTCTAGACAAACTCCCCATCGCTTCTCCAGAATGCAAGGTTGTTCAGAAAGGTCTGAAGTCAGAGCGCAAAAGATTGTACCCAATAATCCCCATTTTACAGCACAGAATTTAAACTGTTTATAGACAGAATTTCATACTGTGAACTATCCTAGGTCTCAAAAAACATTTAACAACTTCTCATTGCAACATCCTGAGTTAGTCCCATTCTATTCAAAAAGGCTTTGAGTAACTTCATCAATGCCTGCATCCTAATCCAGATCCACATGGACCTCCCAATCCAGATCCCTAAGCATCCTACTCAAGAAAGAACAGCAGACTCAACCAACAACACTTCACTTCATTAAACCTTATCAAGTACTAAAACAATTCCCCTAATGTAATTTTACTGGTCTGAGGGGAGATTTTTAAAACATCTTCAACAGCAGATTTGTGCCAACTTCCTCCTCCCATTTCTTCTTCTTCTTCTTCTTTCTTCATGACGCAGGTTCACGATTTTTAAGGTGGTATTAAAATTGTATTTTAGACACAAAATCTTTACTTAGAAAAATGCTAATAGTATCATTCAGGGGTTTGCATCTGAATGTGCAGAGCCAGCCAGTCCATCAGATGCTCTCAAAGGCTGTCAACACTATAAACCACTATTTTTATTTTGATATAGAAGAGTAATTTTTTCCAAACATGCCAGATTAATACTACAGAAGTCAAAACAAAAATCTACTTCATGAACATCAGCAATGACTAAAATGAATTCAAAACATTACACTTCAAATGAAGCCTTGTTATGAACACACAGAAAAATCAACACTAGAATAAAATAATAGAGGTATTAGTTGAAAAATCTCTCTGCCATTTTGCCAGTAAGTGTACACATAAATCCTTTAGTCCCTACCAGAGAAACAATGCCTGGAACATGCAGAAGACACCTTTGAAGCCAGTTAGAAAATACTGTTTAGAAAGGCCTAATTATCTATGCAAAACACTCACCAAGAAGTTTCATGCTAAAACATCAGGTTGACAATTTAGGAATCATTCAGGAACCATCTCTGCAGATAAATGGTCTTGTACCATCTCTTTGATTCGCATAAAGGCCCCCCAAAAGACAGCAATATAGGAAAGTAATTCATTATAAATGCCTTTCAATTCCACACTGGACAGATGGCTTCGCTCTCTAATGTGACCTCTCTTTTTAATTTTTTTTTTACTTTTACTGGATTAGATCCAGCAATCCAGTGTTAGTGTGATGTTTAACAGCTTAGACAAGACTTAAATAGCATTTATCCCACACAGTGTTTCACTTGCATGCTGTTCATTTTTGCCACTCAATACAACAATTTAAAGATTAGAAATATAGGTATTAATAATAATTTTCTAGGGTGGTCTTTTGGAAGAAAGAAAATTTTGCTAAACGACATTGGGAAAATGGAGAAAAAGGGAGAAGGGGGAAAAATACACATTTGTAATATGAAAGAAGTTCATCTTTCCTATACACTCAGTCGAAAACACCACACATAAGACGAAAATAAACTCTACGATTCTGCTGAATCTGGATTCATGATATTCTGGAGAGCAACAGGGGAAACTCTCCACACATCCTCTCACTTACTAACACAGTATTTACTTGCTCACAGATTTTAATATTTTTTTTTGGGCTTTCAGTTAATATTTTCAACCCAGTTAATAATTTCTTTTCACATGTGTGGTATTTCAGAAGCATGAGCTGGCCCTGCTGCACATGTTGGGTTGGTTGATGAAGGCATGGGGGGACAGTGTTTGCCTGCACTCATTCCAAGACCTATGGAACAGCTATTTTTTGCAGAACCAAGACTCAATATACAACTGAAAGATTTTAGCAGCGGCAGGATTTAAAACAGTATAGACTTATAAAGAGACTTAATAGTTTTCAGGCAGCCTGATTAGAGAAATAGTATATTTTAACACATACAGGGTAATCACAGTTCTAGTGTGATTTATTCATCACGGAATTTAAGTTTTAATTTGATTCAGCTACCTGCTAGGCAAGTCTCTGCAGGTAGCAAATTCAAGTTGATAGAAGGCTGTTCAGAAGCATCAATTAACAATAGTTATTAAAACAGTGACCTCTGCCAGCTTTGGTGAGATGACACTTCCTGCTTGGATAGGCAATGAAGAGCGTGAAAAGAAATTCAACACCACTCACGCTGAGAAAGCGACTTCACGTCTCAAGACTAAATTAGACAGCTGGCACCATCCCTGACATCTGTACAACAATCCTGGAAGTCTCTGCCTCCTTTCTCAAATTCCACAGGTTTTCTTGGTTTTTTTTTTTTTTTTATTATTGTTAACACAGGCTCTTGCTTTTTACTTCTGTAGAACCTCTATAAAATGCTCACGGTTTCCTGGCTCTGGTACCAAACTCGCTTGTTTTGAGCGAGTTCTCCTCCAGCTATGAGTTTCCTTGCCAGGCTGTTTTCTCATACAGTTGTTAACACTGTCCTCTTGTTCTTTCTGAAACTGCTTCAGCAGTTTCCTCTCTCTTCTCACCCAATTTCCAAGTTTCTCGTGGTGGAAGATTCCAGCCAGGATCCTCTTGGCTCATCTTTCTCTTCCCTCCTCATCTGCGCACTGACTCGGTCTCTGCTACTCCTGCAATGCCTCCATTCCTGCTATAAAATCTTCATTCATGGCATGGCAGAAAGGAGAAATGGTTTTTTTAAATAACTAACTGACTTCTAACTACCAGGAGGTAAGATGAGGGCAGAAGGAGCAAATCTGAGCTGTGCACAGTTCTTCAGTCTTGGGGTTAAACCACAGAATGAGCAGGAGGGAGTTTCAGAACTGGGGAGCCTTGGCAGTATGAATCCACAGGTGTGGGAAGAAGTCAGGATGTGTGAGCTGCAAGGAATTAATTTACTGAGACACAAAGGTCCTAAGGAACAAATTTGCTAAAATTTGTGCCCAACTCCCGTCCACCTTGAGGAGTGAAAGCACTGAAAGATCCAAACCTGAGAGAAGGCAGACTTCCATTGATTCTTACAAATCTGCTTGTTTTCAACTTTGCTACGGATGTTATTTCGGTCAGAGAGGAATTATGCTTCATTATTGAGTGGATGCAAAAGATTAAGTTATGTGCCTAAATAGTCTAGCAGTGTTTACATATAAACACAGGGTGGTCTGCTGCAAAAGCATATGCACACAGAGCTGTATCAAACACTCACCATCTGCACTTCTCACTCACAAAAGGCCAAACCTGGTACAGCACTTAAGGATGCATGTGGAATCGTTTGGACAGTCCTCCAGAAGCCAAGACAGAGTGTTTAAGGGTTGGATTTACAAAGACATTTAGAAACCTGAGGCTGTGATTCAACAATTTTCAGGCTTCAGCACCAGTAGTGACATAAGGCACTGACACATCCCCTCCTGCACAGCATTCAGCCCCCTCAACTGTGCTGTGCTGGAGGAGCTGGAGCTCACAATTGAGCTGCCTTGGAAAAAAAAGAGAAGTATTAGTTAAAATCTAAACCAGTTTCATGATTCAACTCCCTGTGTGGCTGCACACACTGTGTGCCAGCACAATTCCTGCTGGCACTACACATCCTGGGCTGGGAATGCTGTACACTGGGGTCATTCTATTACAACAATAAAATATTGGTTTATGGTAAAATGTTGTTACTTAAACGGCATTGTTTATACAGCAAACACAATTCAGAATCCTTCAGTGCCTACCGTGAGTCCACTGCTAAGTGATGTGGTGCAGACCTGCCTGGAATGTCCTCAAAGGTCTGAGCTGACAGTGATGGCACAAATGAACACAGGTTCTCCTGCTGAAAGCTCCTGGAATGCAAACCTGCTGCTGAATCAGTCTCTGGACATCTGCACATTTACATTAAATATGAACACACACCTCTGTAACACACTCTGAAAACACAGGTTGTCAGTGCATATTTTGTTTTTTAAGACAGAGCAAAAAGGCATCTGTTCACAACACTGAATTCCAGCGCACCACCTTAAAAAGCGGAACTTTAATAAGGAAAACTTCAAGTTACAAATAGAGACCTTGCAATCCAATTCCCAGGGCTATTTTATAAGAGTATTGAAATAGCTTTCTTTGTACTTATGTGGAATGCTCTTCAAAATGCCTTAAATTCACAGCAGTAATCATGAGAGGAATATGGATATTAGAATGTGTGAAAACTGGTTAACAAAACAAGCATGCATCTACTTTACAGTCATCGGCAGGATCCTGCCTGAGCCTGCACTGGTCTGTGCTTTATGGAAAGCATTAACTCCTTTATACACACCTTGAGAGGAAAACCAGCCCTCCCTTAACCATTCAGCATCAGTGGTACAATAATTTCAGAACCAGAACTGCACAGCACATATGTATTGTTTATATTTCCACTTCTTCATGAAACACAATGTTGCACCACAACCCAACAATAAATGATAACAGGAGTAATTACCAGGGACCTGGCTAAGAATCAGAATTATTACATCAGTATTTATCTACAAAGATGGTTCTTGAATTATTCCTAACTTGTCAAGCAATTTGTGCCCCACACATCAGCCTAAATTTGCACATGCAAACATGTTTCCATACAGCAGAGCTGTCTCAGAATTCCTCAGGAGAAACTCAAGCCAAGAGACCCAGCCAGAGCCCTTTAAAAAGGAAAAACAGCGTTTGCACACACAGAGCTGTGCCCCACAGTGTTCCAAAGCTGGATAATGCCCCTCCACCCTCTCTGGGGTTGAACCCCCTTCTCCTGCACTCGCAGAGTCCTGCAGCAAGGGACAGGGGGTTAAGCTGATGCTGATCTCAGTGAACACCAGCCAGTGCTTTGACAAGGGCCTCAGAGTAAGGCATCGAGTTCAGTCCTGCTCCGAGGCAGTGTGAGGGGCTGGGATGGTTTCTAGCCCACCTGGCCAGCCACATTCCCAAGGGAAGGGAGTGGGGCTCTCTGCCATCTGGGAAAGGCCCCACTGTGTGGACCAACCACCTGATGGGATCCTGGCACTGTGCTTTACTCCACACTGCCACTGAACTTGAGTGTTCAGCCTTCTCAAGCTAGAATTCAGTATTTTATAACATGTTCTTTTCAGCTCTGCTATTGAAGATTTACTGCAACAGCAAAGCCTTCTCACTCTCTTTCTTTATGCTTTATTTCTCCCTCAACAGAGCAGAAATTACAGTACTTACCTCCTTTTATGAACAGCAACAGATGATACATGATACCTATTATTTATTCTACACTTATGAGAAGCAGCGAGATTTTACCTTTGGGTGCAGCGACTGATGAACAGGAAACACAGGAGGCTGTGCCCAGTTAGACCTTTCATACACTGGGCTTGACCATGACAGGTACTGCTGGCAGGAACAGATCCTAGTGATCACTTCTCTTAGGCACATCAACTCCCAGAACTTAGTGAAGGTATCACAAATTCCAGAGGCTGGGAGGAAGGGAGGATTAAGGATCTAACCCTCTGGAGAATAGCTAATATATCAAAACAGGAGAGCAGAGCAGACCATTTCATACACAGGGCCAAAATACACAGAATTAGCAAGTAAAGATGCAAATTTTAGGCCTCATCAATAGACTTCAAACAGCCACTCCAAAAAAATCACCCACTTCAAGGTCTAGCACTTTGTTAAAATTATAAATTGTGGTAGAAATGGGCAAGTCTTAACATCACTAGTTCTAAGGGTACTTAGGATACTTGGTATCAGCCTTTAAGGATCCTTAAGATCAATTTGTTCTTCTGTAATTAAGAGGGAACCAAAGGTGAAGAAAAAAGCAGAAAAGATGAGACATAAACGTTGTACAGCCCACTGCAATTTATTACACAAGCTTTTACCCATTTCAACTTTTGGGATCACTTACTCTAAGTTTTCTTGAGGGAATTTCATAATTAGTCCTGGTTTTTAGCTCTTCAGAATTATGCTCTGACCAAGTACTTCGATTTGCCTGTGATACTACAGAGATAAAAATCTATCTTACAACTCAGAGGTTTATCAAAAGACTCCTTCAAGGTCATCTTCACACTTCAGTAGAAAAACTGAAGATAACAAGTACAATTAGGCATTTATAAACTCCAGACTCTCCCAGTACAAACATTTAGGAGAGACAAGCCCTTCAAAAACATTATTTTATAAAAAATACGCTTTCATCACTTCTTCCTCCAGCATGACAAGCTGTTCCTTAGGTTGAGATTTTTTATAGGGCTTATGGAAATTAATTGCGTGGCTTCCGCTGAAAGTCAACGTGGGGGAGGAGGGCGAATTCCCTTGAGGAAATTCTCTGAGAAAAACTCTCTCCTTGAACAAGAAAGTTGGTGAAAGGAAAGGACTCATCATGGCTGTAACTCCTGGGCTGGGTGAACACCGTGCAGACGGGGCAGCAAAGAGACAGCAGAAATTCACTGCACCTTTCTGGCCATTTTCCCACTCTTGCAGTCAGATTCCCTCTCATTTGTTATTTCCACTCACACAGGATCATGTGCAGCCCCAGCAGAGATCAGACAGGTTTTAAGTTCACTGTGGCTTCTGAAATGTTGGAGCCTGTGAGCTGGAGTTTGAAGTCTTTCATGGGGCTGAGAGCTGGACTAAAGCCAAGTACCACAGTACGAAATACAGAAATTCAGAAGTGTAGTCCTGTACCTGCATCGCTTGACTTCACCTGCACAGCTTCCCTAAAAAATAAAACCTAAGCTAGCATTAATGCCAAATACATCTAAAGTAAAATAAGCCCTGCAAAACTACCATGTCTGGTGCAATCAGGGAGAAAAGCTCAGCCTACTTCAAAATAGTATGATTCTGTTTAGGTAAACTAAGAGAGAGAAGTGCCCAAGCAAAATCCAAGGAATGAAGATTTCCCAAAGGTAAGTACAAATATGATAATTAACAGTGCCTAGCTTAGTTCCTAAATACATTTCCCTATCCACTTCAGGAATATCGAGCTCATAACTTGTGAAGAGCAAATTCCTTTAAGGAATGTCAAGTCAGTTATTCAAAGTAAAGAAATTCCAAACTGTCAGATAATTTCTAACAGTAAATAGGCAGAGATTAAAAAAAAAAGGACAGTCTATGCATTCACAGTCCTTTATTTAAAAACAAACAAAGAAAAAATGAAGACTGCTCACTGTAATGTGACTGAGTGGTATGAAATAATCCACTTGTCCCTGGGACTGTACCTGGGAAAAAGCCAGGGTTTGTACTCTGCCAAACATCTCGAAAGTGCTGCCAGAGAAGGGCCAATAAAACATTTCTTGCAGACCCTGCAGACAACACGAGCCTGATGAACCCTTTCTGATCAGCAGCCCCAGTGTCTGGCCTGTCTGTCAATGCCAGTGGCTCTCAGCAGGGAGTGGTTTATTATTCTAATAAGATGCTCCAATGAAGAGAGGGTCAGCCCTGAATCACTGCCATGAGAAGATTTAATTAGATTTTTACACTGACTAAAGACATTCTCTGCACACACACAAAATTTTAAATATGGAGATAAATGACAGCCTATTTTAAAGCAAGGTTAGTTTTGTTTTCTTTTTGTTTTAAATTTCCTGTTTCTATTTTTCCTTTTCTTAAGATAGCTGTTTACATTACACAGTTACCCTGTCCAAGCTTAAAGGTATCTTGTGAAAGAGTTCAATAATTTTCTGATTAAAAACTCTCTAGGCAAACCTGCTGAAGTATTCCAACACAGAGCCAACACAGAGCTCTATAATTTCCTAGGAAAAGGTCTGAAAGCCCATACCCAATTAAAAATTAGAAAAACCCAACAAAACAACCCAAATTTGCTTTATCACAGAGTAAAAGCAGCAGAACAGTTTGATAATAAATACATGTACATTATATACCAATGCATTATTGTTAATATGCTGTTTTAATTTAAAATATACTGGATAAAGAAGAGAAAGGGGCTCAGCTGTATTAATCCACACAGCTGCAATCTACCTGTATTAGCAGACAGAACGTTCATTAAGGGTAACCTCATATCAAAGATTTTTCTAAAAGCCACCAGAGGAACGTTGAAGTCAACCACGAGGGCCAGGGCCATTAGGGCTGTTTCAATCATTAGGAAACCATTATCTCAAATTCATGCTGCTACCAGGATACAGGTTCACCCAGTAACATGACAGTGAATTATATGATTAATTAGCTCCCACATAGCTACTGTGAATCAACCAGTTGAGACCGATGCCCTACAGAAACAGATAAAGTATTACCAAATGGTAGCTACCAGCTCAAAAAGATCTTCCTGCAGTTACACTCCCAAACATCACTGAATTTGCTGATGTTTTAAGGGAGCTCCCCATCCATGCTCACTTTGCATTCACTCCTCACTGCATTGATGGGGATTTCTGTGTTTGATTTTTCTTTCACCATTTAATTATTTTCACTTTTTTGCCTAATTGCAATCATCAAGTTTCTTTGTAGATTCAAAACATAAACTACACTGGCATTCATCTAATGGAACCCATTCTTAAGAGCACTTCATAGGCATTTTTAGAAAGGAGACAAAATATTTACCATTGATTGTATTGTGTAACTATTTGGCAAAAGACACAGTAAGACAAATATTGCACAACAGCTCCGAAATGGAAGATGAGAAAGCAGGAAGAGAAAGCTTAACTGAGAACAAAACTATTTAAATGACATCCACCACTGAGAACTTCCCTGCTTTGACTGGTGTCCTGCACCCCATCCCATCAGCTGAGTCAAGTGGTAAGAAGTCAGCAACAGCAAAATAAACCCCAAACATGGGCAAACAAAACAAATGGTTCATTTTATTCTTTTCAAGGGCTTTAAAAAACCCCCAAATACGTGTGTACAAACATTACCCAGCATTACAGTGCTCAGTGCTACGTGACACCTGGAGAGGCTTTGCTCACTCAGAGCTGAACTTTGCCCAGTACATCCTCTCCTTCACACTCAGGAGATGGGAATGAACTACTCATTTAGGATCTGAAAACAACAGAAGTCACCTATGGAGAGACTTTATGTGAGAGAAAACAACTTCATCCTTGAAACTCTCTGAAACAAACCAGAGCAGGTTAAGAGATAAGGAAATATTTGAAACCAGCTGAAATCTAAGGACCAGCCAATAACCAGGTTCTCTGTGCACCTTCTTCCCACCAGCATTTTAAGAGTTGTTGAGAAATTCAGCAGAAGGTATTTGAGAGATTTGCAAAATGCACACCTTTAAGATCCAGTATTTATTTACTGACACTTTAACAAAGCAATTAGTGCAAAAGCAAACCGTTCACTTGCATTAAGAGCTTTTTGGTGGAGGGTGATGCCTAAGACACCAAAAATTAACTGGCTTTAATACATACCAGCACAGAAACAGATGATTTGATCATGGCACTGCTGAGAGATGCAAAAGTACAGAGCAGAACAGAAAGAAGGATATTACAACACTCAGGCTTCAATATCAGAATCTTTATCCCTATCGATGACTTAATAAAAAACTGAGGGAAGACAGCAATTGTGGAACAACAAAAAGAAATTAGTAGCAGCAGATAATATTTTAGTTGTACTAGCAAAAATTATAATTGATTTTCTGTCTGTGGTGTTAAAGTTGCTATCTTTGCTCTGAAAATAAATTTTCATTTTAAAAGCATAATCACATGTTAAAATAGTTCTACCTGGCATTTTCTGTCCACACACTCATTTTACAAGAGAGATACAAGACCCACCATTGCTCTGTCATGTCAAGAAATCCATTTCACTTCCTTAGGAATACCTAAGATTAGAAAGCATTAAATTTGCTTATCATCTACTATGCTGTAAAATCATGTTGTTGAAGAAGGAACCTTTTGTCTAAACGAAGAGCAATTTTTACACGAGAAAAGATCATGGAAGCATCAACACAGAAACTGTTTTTAAGCCAAATTTCAGATTTTAAACAAATCATGCAACTATTACTTCAAATGCCAAGCACTCCTCCTTGTAGCACTCCTTTCAATTAACTCATCAGCTTCTCACTGTGGGATTTTTAAGCAGGCTACTATAATCTACATTATTACTTAATGCAGCTTCTTCAAAACGATCTGTTTTCTCCTTCCATCAGCCACCGCCTTCAAACCGTCCTTCTCCAGGGTTCACGAGCAGTGGGCTTTCAGCTCTTTTCAAGACCTGTCTACATGGCACACACAAATCTGTCATGAGCAAAAGCATCATCTCTGCTGAGCAACTGTCAAAATGCAAAAGCCAAAATGAAAGAAGGTTCTGCATGTAAAATAGGGAAGTAGAAAAGCCTGGGTTTTGGCTTCAGGGGAGCTCAGCTTTGCAGGGCTATTTTGGACACAGATATTACATTCTGACTTGAAACGCATCAAAACTGTAGGGTATTTTTTGCCACTCCTAGAGCACATTTGATTTTAATACCAAACACTGAATACAACAATCAGCAAAAGAGCTCAACAATTTAGAGGCCACAGAAGTTTAGGCAGCTTGACACAGACTGACAGGCTCCAGCCAGGCTTGTGTGTAATTATTTCATGTGTCGGCACTTTGTCTTCCATCACTGAAATGAGCACCTAAAGGCAAGAACACAAAGGATGCAGGATAATACATCAGCACTCATTTAGCACAACGAATGCTGACACTGGATACTCAGAGCTTCCTATTAGGCCTTGCAAGTAAGAGTTATCTGGTCATTCATTCCTCACAACGTGTCACTCCGGGACTGTAGATCTTTAAAATATTACCTGGTCTTGAACAACCAAAAATAAAAGGTAAAAGTCCAGACTCTTCCCCTGGGTGGAAGCATCTGCCTTGTGGTTAATGCCTGCTCTTATCCCAGCTTTGTACCAATATTGCCCGAGTCACTCCCAGCATTCCTGCACAGCTGCCAGATGATAAAATTCTCACTGTTCCCATGGGGAAACGGAGGCACGGAACAACCCAACAAAACAGACAAGAACTTGTTTAGGAGGCTCTGCATCTTTAAGTGCTTTCAAACACACATGGCACAGAATGAAAAGGCTGAACACTATTCCACAATCACATTTTGAGAGGGATGGAATCAAAGCCTTACAGGCAACAATGGAGCATAATGATCCTACACAGAATACAATCTTTATTTCATTTCATTCCAGGTAAGCTCAGCAAACATTAAATAAGTGATTCACTACTTTACCACAAACTCTGTGCCAAACTCTTACTTTCTTTCCCAAAACTGAGTTTCAAAGAACAATCTCGAGCAACACAAAAGCATAAATTTAATTTCAATGCAAAAACTGCTGCATGGAGGTGCTTTTGGTTGCTAAAATTAGAGGGCTTACTACAGGATTCCCCTGGCCATGACTCACAGACAATAAAGACACGATGTGCAGCCACAGAAAAAAGCCAAAACCAAGTCTGCCAGCGTTAACAAGGTCTTCCCTGTCCAGTTTTTCCTCCCTATGTTACCCAGGCAAAGGTAAGAATCATGTAAATACACAAATAACGAGGTGAATGTATCTATGTCAATTAGCAGCGTTCATCACACTATTAATACACTTATTTTCACAATAACATACACATACTGCTGAGTAACATCACTGCAATTGAAAGGATGGTGTTACTCCTGTGTAGGTAAAACCTACACAGCAAAGAGCAAGTGCCTTCCCAAATCAACCCATCAAGAATGGAAATAACAGTAGAGCAGCATCTATAAAGGGATGAAAACCGAGTCACTTCACCCAGTGAAACTTCTAATGGTTCCATTTTATTTATTTTTTCCCACCGTGTGTTGGGAAAATGGGACTAGAAAATAAGTGTACCAAAATATTTCACATCATTTTAAGTGAAAATTATATTTAGAGGAGAAAACTATGAAGTCATCAGCTGGAATTTGCTACCCCAAGCTTTTTTCACTTAACCCATCCATAGGGTTCCTTGTAAACACACAAACACCCAGAGAATGCCCTAAAGTGAAATTAAAAAGTAATAACAGTTATTTTTAACAGCAGGTAAAGAAAGCAGAGCAAAGCAGTTCTCCTCTGTATCCTCTGTAGTTAGAAAGGACATTCAGGCATTCTCTCAGACCCTGCATGTGGTTGGGAGCACGGCCAGAGCCCGGCACCACCACGGTCCCCAGGGATGGGAACAGCCCCCTGAGCTCCCAGGACACCCCCATGGTGCAGTTCATCACTTGGGAAAACTCCACCCTTTGAAGAATTACAGCTGAAACTACAGGGGGCTTTAATTGCCTTTATTTCCAGGTAAGTTCTGTGGTTTTGAAGTTTTTTTTTCCTGTGACACACACCTAGAGCTTCCTTCTCCTCAAAGGTACAGGGTTCCCATTTGAAAGCACTTTTATCCCCCCTCCCAGTGCAGCTGTTTAGTTCTCCTCTCACATAGACAAAGGTTACTTTGTAGAAGTACAAAAATAAAGTCATTAATAAATACATTCACAAAGGGCTTCTATCACATTACACAATATGATTATACAATAAAGCTGGTCTGGCTAAGCCACCAAAATATAAAGAGCTTCTCACTTCACCTTATTCCAGGTCTGCTCTTCCTGCTCCTCATCTCTGACAAGGGAATATACAACCAATGCAGATGGAAACACTTGCTATAATACAGTTTTGAATTTGGCAAGAGGCAGTTTTAATTTATTCTTTTCAGATTGATTGTCTGCTGCAGTAAAGCAGCCTTGAATCCCCATCTTCCAAATAGCAAAGCTAAAAAAAAAAGGAATGGGGGGGGGTTAAAGCAATCTTATTATAAAATCACAGCTTTAGCAAAAGCTTTGATATCATTATTAGGTTCATACAAATTTCCTCTCTTATCTAGCTTGTTCTTCATTGTCTTAATTAGTTCAACCACACGTAGTTTGTGTTCTTTTTAACTTTTTTTTTGACAGAGAAACAAGCAGTTAAGCTAGTATTTGCAGTCTTTAATTACACATTAAAATCTTCATCCTTAACTTTCTTTTTTACTGAAGGTACAGGGATTCCCTACAGTGCAATATTAATGTTCTGCTCTAAACGCTGCAAGGGCATCTTCTAATGGTTGGGACTGTGGAACAACTTTTAATTAATTGCCACCTTTTAATGGCACGGTTCTCACACAAATATTACCTTTAAGGCAAACATACATCAAAGAGTCAGAAATTTGCTCTTTTACAACAGAGCTGCGGTCCCCAGTAACTCTAAACTCACTAAGGGTCTGCTGCTCTGGATCTGTGCATGTTCTGGAAACAGCAGATCAACGCTGGTACCCGGCCCAGAGTCTCCAAAAAGATTCATCTTTTTCACTTCCCAAATACAGTGTTCCAGTTAATCTTCCCCAAAGTAGATGGGAATGATTTCAAATCGCTGTGCTCGGTCACACAGGGCTCCACATCGCGCTCACAACGATCCTATTTGGGGGATTATTTGTGGAATATGACAACAAAATATCAAGAGCCATCAGCCCCAGGTGCTTTTTGGCTCATGTCTCCGTGACAGGCACGTGCACAGAGCTTATCACATCAGTCCACAGTGGCTCACAACACACTCCTAAGAAACGCTCTACACACAGTGAAGAAATTGTGAAATCTTAACTGCATGCACTCTCATCCCACAGAGTTGTTGAAAAGTGAATAAATAAAATAGATTTTTCCTCCACATTAAATACACTGTGAAGTTTTACCTCCTAACCAATGGTTCCTGCCCAGAGAAGCTGTGGCTGCCCCAGCCCTGGAAATGTCCAAGGCCAGGCTGGACGGGGCTTGGAACACTCTGGGATAGTGGGAGGTGTCTCTGCCCGTGGCAGGGGGTGGAATGGGATGAGCTTTAAGGTCCCTTCCAACCCAAACCATTCTGTGGCTCTTTAATGCATATTTCAGTAATTTACTACAGATAAGGCAACATCCAAGATCCTTTTGTATTGTATGGATAGAAATTATTCTCCTTTTAATGAATATCATAAGGAACATTTAGTTTTAGTCAAAGTATTTCCTTTGGACAATCTGTGTTGATCAATGCCTGCTGGTTTTTTGTAATTACTTTGTAAGAAAATATGCAGCTGTATAGTACTTAATGGAATGAAATGAAATTCAGCATATAACTACAGCCAACAACAACAAAAAAAGCATTGATTTGGCATAACAAAACAAAGAAGATTACTGCAGAAACCCCTGCTGTCAGATACATCAACATATTAGGAGAGTAAATCAAGATTAAAATGTTTAAAAGAATTGTGTTTCTAAAGATGCACAGAGCAGCAAAGCTCATGTTCTTTGCTATCTAAACAGGTTACTGTAAAGCACCGAAAAGTTCCAAAGTTAACAGATACATAACCCAAGTGAACAGCACTGAAAATAAAGCAGAGACATCAAACAATTTAAGAGCACCTATTTTAAAATTTACCTGTTACAACTGAAATAAAATTTCAGCGCGATTACCCCCTTCTCTCTTTGTTGGAGCAGAGTTTGGTAAGGTATCTTTGGCTACAAACAGTGAGATGACCACTGTTACTGGATTTGATCTCGCTGGAGTTGCCTAATAAAGCCCTTCATGAATCAAAACTGTACTATGGAGTTTTTGCTTTCCAGCTACCTTATACTGAGTGCTAAACAATAAATACCACGTAACTGAGACAGACTGCCATTACATTTAATAGCAGACTGCTTCCCCCCCTCGATATTTAAACAAAACACACCCAAAGCAGCAGGATAAAGCAAGAGCCAGCCACAGAGCTCTGGAACGTTTGTCCCTGCTGCTGACATGGGCAATTGGGAACAAAAAATATCTGTCTTTAAAAACTTAGACTCATCTCTCACCCAAACAACAAGGACTGGTGTCTTGGGGTAACTCACTCGTGTCATATGTGAAATCCAGAAAGGACAATGCAACACCCACCCAACGGCTGCTCCCTTGGAAAACTCAGTTCAAGACAGGTTAATGACGTGTTATCACCTTGGAATTGTCCCTCAGAATTTGTTATACAGATGGGTTCAGTCAAGGGTGGTGCTTCCCCAGCTTTGGGATTCCAGTCTCCTGGCTACACAACCCCCGAACACACTGCAGTCAGTATGGGAGCCAGGGATAAATGGCAACACACTGCAACTCCCACCAAAACAGCCTCACAAAAGAGCTCTGCAACAGGAGTTCAACAAGTTACTACAAATAAAAAGAAAACAGCACGGTGATGTGATTCAAACTCGGCACAAGACACCAAATACTGAAATTAATGTTCGATCGACATGGTACATGGCTGCAAAGTAATTAAACTTATTCTTGTAAATATTATTGTCTTACAACATAAAGAACTAATTTTTAATCTTTTTTTCTTTCATATAAAAGGGGATTAACTTGTGGAGCAAAAGGGTCACATGTTTCAGCAACACGTTCTTTTACAGTTCCTGTTGCACTGTCTTGCTAAAATCAAGCTAAAGGAATTCTGTGAGAAACTTAAACATGAACAGGGATATGAAATGAGCTCCCAGTATTGAAAGTTATTGGAAACTGATCTCTTCCTTATTAATACAATTCCCCATCATGTACGAAAAGATATCTCCATGTTCCAGAATGCAAACAGAGTTTTAATCTTTAATTATATTCTCAACCTCAGCTCTTCTGGAGAGAAGTATAGATGTGGGCCTGAGGATTATTGCTTTATTACATTATCATCTCCGTGGTATTTAATGAATATTGATACTTAATGCAGCTTTGCCAGCACATGCAAAGAAGAATTTCAGAACAGCACAAAGAACTTCTGATGACTTTCCTCAAAACAGAAAATACAGCCACACACTTCGCTCTTCTACTCTTGAATACTTCAGGAGGAGGCTCAAAGGTTGGAGTCCAGCTCCCAATACTGAATTATCGCAATAACAACACTGGCACGTTAAATAATCCCACCCCTACACCGGGTGTCACACTACACTGAATCAGATTCATCACGGAATCACAATGGTTTGGGTTGGAAGGAACTAACACAGCATAATTTAAACAAGCTCTCTTCAAAAATACTAAACTTACGAACACCTATTGGCTCAAGCACGCTTTGCCATCACCTTCAGAATAACCTGCCTCTTTGTTACATACTGAAAATCCCTGAACACAGGAAGCAATTCGATGCTGTTTATAAAACGAAATGCTGAAAAAACACTTTCCTCCAAAAAACTCTTGGAAAAGGGCTCATCAGGATTTTTCCTTAATGCAAAAATGATAATTACACAATTTAAGTTCCAAATAATTTATTCTGGCACATCTGATGACTGGGTGTACCGCTTTTTATATACAGATATAAAACTGTTAAAAACAGCAACTTTTTTTTTAATACTAAATCCTTCCTTAAGAGTCAACTTGAGTATCCTGAAGAAAGCTCTTGACCAAAGCCAACAGAATCTGACAGAACTAATTATATGACAGAACCTTTAAACAGGTAATACATTAATGCTGTGACAGAACAACACTTCGACTATGCTGGTATTGAATCAAGCTCCAATAAACACAGAGTTTGGGATATCTGTACAGTTCTGTTCCAAATCCAGATGAACAAACACCTGTTGAGCCAGGAAATTAACTTTTTAAGGAGACCACTCAGCTCCAAAGGATGCAGGAAGTATAGACTTCTTTTGAATATATCCTCCTTCTCTGTTAGAATCACCCAGATGAATTCTGAGCTGTAGAGAGCAGATCAGAGACCGCCTCCATCTCACCCAGAACAAGTAGCAGAAACAAAGTGGCCATTCAGAGTCTCTGTATCCTCAAGTCCTTGTTATCTCCTAAAAGAAAAGTTATCTCCACAGATTTTTTTTTTTTTTTTTTTTTTTTTTTTTTTCAAACAATATCTTGGGGNTCCAGAGATTTTTTTTTTTTTTTTTGCTTATTTATCTCAAACAGTATCATGGGCAGCACTGCCTTTTCCTTTATTATAAAAAAAAAAAGGGAAGTAATTTTGCTGGTGTGCTCCTAGCAATAGAGTACAAATTTACAGAGATTTTTACTCAATCTATTACAATATTTTCACTGTCACGTTATGGCATACATCAGACCACAAGAGATTTAAAAGACAAGCTGAAGAGCCTTAAAACAAAAAAACTGGACTCTCTTTTACTCAAACCTCTCTGTTCATTGAGCCTGAAGTTGTCAAACAAGAGCCAGACTTCCACTTGTTTATTGTTTATAGTGTGCTTATTTCTCCAAAACCGCGAAGTGACAACAAATGACCCTAAAAGGCACAATAAAGGGCAAGAGTCTCAGTACCTTCTGTGGTGATCAAGTTCTTGTTCTGGCAATTTTCTTCCAGACAAAGAAGACAGACGATTAATCTGGTAGCACTGAGAAAGCCCCACGCAACTGAGCTATCAAAATCACAAGGTTTCCAACTGAGACCCCTAAAAATTCCCATTAAAACTAACTGACCCTCTTGTGTGTGCCACTGAACTCTGCTGCAAGAATACAGACAACACCCTGGGCTTCCTCTTTTCTTCCTTCTCCAGCTCCCAGTGGCTCACTGCTGTTGTTTTCCAGCTGGACAGTGACACACCACGTTCCCTGGGATCCCAGCAGAGTGGTCCAGCAGCAGGAATTACCTGGCGGGCTACCTGCTCTCAGCACTCCCGAGAGAATTCTGCTCCCTCAGGGTCTCGGAGACAACTTCATAACTGCAAATCTGCTTTTGAGACACGGTGCCAAGCAAAAGAATACAGAATTAATTAACTGCACCAATTACTACATTTCGAGGGGAAAAGAAAAGCTACGCCGTCTTTTTTTATTGTCTTTATTTATTGATTCCCAAGCAGGAGCAACCACCCTGGTTTCCAGCAGGGCTGCAGGCAGACGCTTCCCCAGGCACTCGGAAGGAGCTGACAGCTCTCAGCACTTCAGCAAACACTGCCTCGAGATTCCTTAACAGAAGGAAGGAACCAGCAGCCAGATGAGAGGCATGTGAGGGAACGCATCCATTAGCACGTACAGCGAGATGTCTTGTTAATAGAAGACAGAAGGAGGGACAAAGCAGGCAGAGAAAGCAGCCAGCAGTTAGTCATTTTCTCACACAGATCATTTGGCTGGGAATGAGACACACATCAATCCAGTCTTCCTTTTCTGCACTTTCAGAGCCAGGGAAAACCAATACTGAAAAGCAAAACCGAACGCCAAAAGGTCTCTCTTCAAAACTGCTCAGCACCCTTAGAAGCCCTCAAATAAACAGTGAGAAAATGCAGATTTTCCTCATAGTGATTGCATAGGGCAGAGAACTACCATTTGCAAAACCACCTTTTGGATTCAAAATTGCTGCAGCTGTTTCAGATATTTACTAGTGAAAAACTAGAGGTTCTCACCTCCAAACCAGAGCACATCGGAAGGCAGCTTAATGCTGGCAAAGAAAAGGGGTGGGGGCCCACCAAGAATCACTTTTGCCATTAGCAAAACCCATTCTCCAGCTCCTTCTGCAACCATAAAGTAGGAAGAGATGGCTGAGCCTCAGAGACAGGCTTGGGTTTGCTTTGTTTGATTGGTTTCTTTTAAAAAAAAAGGCATTTTGGAGAGGAAAGATGAAAAGCAGAGCAAGGAGAGAGACTGAAGGCTCAAGTGAACAGCGAATTGACACAAAACTTGCTTTTTCTGCTATATCACCCCCTTTATGAGGAGAAAAACCATTCGGGTATGTTTAGTTTGTGGAATACAACCCAAGTCTCACCCCAGCAGCAAAGATCAAAGACCTGGATGAGCAAGAAAATTGCTCAGCTCGCACCACTGCCACCAAGAACGTAAAGTGCAATAGCAAAAGTTACTCATGCAGTTTCTTCAAGGAACAGGACCATAAATAAACAGATTAGTAACCTGCCCTCTAATACTACCTTTAACTCAAGTGCAGACATGTTTACTAGCAAACTAGCCATGTGCAAAATCTGCATAAGAATAAATTGGTTTTAGGAGATTCTTTGCCCAAATCATCACCTCTGATACCTCCTGAGCAAGTGCTTCCTGCGTGCCTTTGCTGGCAGAAAGGAATTACTGCAGTGTTGATATTTGCTCCAACCTGCTCTCCTGAAATGACATTTTGGCATAAAGCTGGTTTCAGCTACTTCTGTTTAAGAAAGGCTCTAGATATTATAGTTGCTCTGAACAACATTTAATAAACACTTGACTCATTGTTACTCAGCCCAATGACTTGTCACTGAACTTAATTTTAATAGCATACATCAAAGCAAAAATAGACCAAGAAATAGTTATCTCTTTCTTGATGAATTAATAAAGCTAAAAAAAAAAAAAAAAATCGTTAAATTGCCATGGGAATATTAGTATGCAGGATGCCCTTTCAAGGAGAGCTGTAGTTTTGCACCTGGATGTTTTCTTTTTTGCATTTTATAAAGAATGAAGGGAGAAAAAAAAAAACCCACTGCATGATTCATCACTATTTGCATGAAACTACAGCAAAATCAAGATATTAAAATCCATTTGTCACAGCTTTTTTTTTTTTTTAAATACTTTTCATAAGCCTATTTTCATAAGTCTTTTCATAATCTGCTTCTGCCCTGTGTTGGAAACAAGATATTGAGCCCAACAGGTATTTGATTTGCTTTAATATCACTATTATTCACTTAAGACACACCGAGATAGCAAACAAGAACAAATATGGAAAGGTCAAAGAGAAGCCAGAGAGGAGGAAACCAGTGACAGATAAAGGGCCAGCTCAGCAGAAACACATTTTCCCTGTGAATAATGCTGGAAGTGGTAATAAGATACTGAAACATAATTCAACTACTGGCTAAAGTTTAGCTACCACACTAAAATTTCAGTCTATCTGCAGATCCTAGGTAAATGCACCACTGAAGGAAAATCATCTACAGATAACAAGACATATAATACCTTTAAATGTGTATATTATGTATCTCACATTAAGATTTATACAGCTGCAACTGTTTAAGAACAGATTTTTCTATGCAAAAATAGAAGTTAGCTATTTATACATATTTCTATTAACTAGAGATGCCATGATTGACATAAAACAAAAGCCACCAAAAAATTTTAAGACCTCTAAAAAAACTGTGTCAACTGACATCACAGTATTCCAGTTTACAGACTGCCTGGAGAAGTCCATTTGAAGCTCCAGATATCCCAACAAAAGAGGAAAACTAATCAGCCAGTTTGCCACAAGATACCCCTGTTCCATCACACATATCAGAGAAACAACATCTGGTTTTAAACTACTGCTGGAGCCCCCTTCAAACCGCTCTCCTTTATCTGATATATTGGTAAAACAAAAGAGCATTTCATGGATTCTTGAATTACCAGCACTTTAAAGTTAATATACAAGGAGAAAGCTCTATTGACTCTGATTTTTTTTTTCACATTTCCTTTAAGAAAAAACCCTCTAAACATACACCTGTGAAATCTGGTGACAACAGGGACTTTTATTATTGCAGCTGTGAGGTTTTTGGTAGCATGGAGTTTATACATTGGTGACTCTTGTTTTGTGAAGAAAAGCAGGCAGTTTCCACAAACTACAAGGATGCTCAGCACAATGAACAATTGCTTAGCACTTCATTTTCTACATAATAATCATTTTCTTACACGTAACTAAATATTTCAGGCAGTTTATTAATTTATAAGCTTCGTTGTGTACATCTCTGTTTTTCTGGCATCGCTACACAGGCTGCTTAAAGTGTTGATACTCTCTGTCCTCAAACAGTTTCTAAGTGTCCTCATAATTGCTTGTCACCTGTAAAAGAGGTTTAGATCCGATGCAAAATTAACATATGGTGAACAGATGGACTCGGAACAGACGTTTGCCGAGAAAGTACTCACACCAAAGACTTTTTGGCTTCAGTCTTTCAGGACCTTCAGAAAAGTCCTACTTGAAGCTCCAAGTCATACTAATCAGGAGAGCATCATTCCTCAATGACAAGCTCCTGTTGCAAAAAGTTTTTTAACGACCTGCTACAAAGAGAACGTGTATGGAACAAAAGTGCAAGCACGAGGTTGCCTATTATGATGATTGAACATTAAACCAAAAAACCAGTAAGTTAGTAAGAAATAATCCACCCCCCAGCATGGAAACTCTTCCAAATATTCCATTACTTACTGAGGAGGCAGGACAAGAGTTGTTGGCTGGGCTTTTGGTCTGCGCTTTGCAGAGACTCCCATCTGGTTGGCCGAACGTTTCAGGGACTGCTGATTCAAAAGGCCAGATGCCAGCCCAGCATGGTACTGCAACTGGATAAGAAAAAACATATATATATATATTAAAATACACACCACTGCAGTACTCTGTCTGTGTCAAGACCTCTGTTACCTGTGGCACCTGATTCAAATTACAGCCAGTCAGGAAATTAATGTGTGGTATTCCAGATATATTGCTTGGTGGAAGACAATAGGGACAAAAGCACATGGAAAAAGTCTGCTGTGAAATGGGTATGAGGAGCAAGTTGTGCATTAGGGCAAGTAAGATGATAATCAAGGACTTCCTCTCAAGTCTAACTCTCTTGAAACTTGGGCTTGCTTTGAAACATTGAGACTGTTTGTCCTCCCTAGGGACTAAGCATTCTCACTTTAGGAAGAAGATAAGAGGAAGACAGATGCAACCCTTTCACAATATAAACCAGCTTTTTAGAAATAACACTCATCTTTTTCTTCTTAAACATAAAAACACAAAACATTTGCAAAGGAGTTTCTGCCACTGCAAAGAAAAAGCTTGCTTTTAAAATACCTGCTCGCACATCTCCATAGCAATGCAGAACAATTCACATGCAGTAGCTTTCTCCTCTAAACTTTCTTTTCCTTGCCAATAAAAGACAAATTTCTGAAGGACACAACATGAATCGGCAGGATTTTGAGTGCACTCCCACAGCTCTCAGATTTAAGAACAGCTACAGGGCTCTGCCTGTCCTGCAACCAGCTCCAAGTGCAACAAGTTACAAATTCTCCTCTGAACACTTTCAATTACATTCTGAGTTCCACGTTTTCAAACTGGAAAGGGGAGGAAGCTTCAGTGTCACACAAATGTAATTTCCTGCATCATTCCAGTACCTGGATCTATGTGTTCATTAAATTGTCTAAAGATTTGTTCTGAAAAAGCTGAACTGTTTCACATGTTAACACCTCTAACCCCACGGTCTGCACATAAAAAAATGGGTTATGGTTAGGAAACTGTGATTCAAAAACGTTCAGGAAACAAAGTGGTCTTAGACCAAGCTGCTCTACAGGGACTGAGTGAAAAGGAAGGAAGCAAAGCTTGGAAGTGATGTATTTAAAAACACCTGTGAACAGGAGGGAAGCAATCCCCTGAGCCAGTTTGACTCAGATGTCAGTGCTCAGCACATCCATAAGGATTTCCAACAGGCTCCTGGCTCCCTTGGCTGCTTTGCCACGTGAGCTCAGCTGCAGCACAACATGAAGACACATCACATTCCTAATGGGAAGAGAGCTGAGCTCCACCAGGGAAGGGGGGGATTTTATTGCCCCAACCAATGGATTTTGCTCAAATTTGTTTTTCTCCGACAGTTTTCTGAAATGAAAAAAAAATCAATGAGAGCGATGGAGGGTCCATGTTTGAAAGGCGATGTTTCAGTGTCAAGGGCTTAGTTTTCAATCTTCACTACCTGAATGTGCAGGGAGTGCAATATGCAGGGAATTAAAGGCAAAGACAGCTCTGGCAGAAGAGCCCTTCGACTCCAGGAATATGCTTTTCCCTTTCTTTCTTGTATCTTACTTCTTACTCTTACATTTTGTGCTGGTGACACCATTCACTGATGTTCGCTGTGCAGGTATTTCAGGTAAACAACATTATTTGGACACTTGCTCAGAGCTGGAGGTAATCATCAGTGCTAATCAGAGATGGATTTTAAAGGCAACTTCTTAAAAACATTTCATAATCTCCCAGCTAGTGACATTCAGTGGTCAGGCATAAAAAAACAACCAAAAAACTACAAAAAGAATTAAAAAGAAATAGATTCTAAACCACAATTTTGTCCTTCAAGGCTGAGTCCCTAGTAATTAAGTTATTTTTATTAATTATAAATATTTCTTCATAATCTACCTTTGCTCTTAGGAATGCAGGTCCAACTGTCAAAACCTGTAAGGGCCATTAAATATTTACCAAACCATCTTTATAATGGGAGAAAAGGTCAAAGTTAATAAAACTGACAGGCAGCTTCTGTCCAGCTTGATTTATACATTATTAAAGCATCACATACTGTACTGCACAGAGTGCTCTCCTTTTTGGGACAGGGGGTGTTCACTGAAGGGATCAGGAAATTGTTTCTTAATCATTTTTCTGAGGAGCAGAAGCAAGACTGAAAATAGTGCCAAAGCAGGACAAGTATCAAAACTATGGCCAGGAGATTCATGGTCTGATGGACGATACAGGTGCCGTTCAGTTCCCTCTTCCTCTTACAAAATAAACACCTTTGTCTGCCAACATCAACCATGAGAGAAAATCTCAGCTAAAAACACACCAATCCCCCCAAATTTTTGCTTACTAACAAGAGAACTCCATTTCCAAACACATTCCCTCCACTTTAGGGAGAAGTGCTGAAATGCGCAAACCCTTCTTTGGGTTCATGAATACACAGAAACCACACGGAGCTCCAGGAGCCCTGAAGGCAGGGAATGCTGGTGCCTGGAAGAACACTGGGGAGAACACCGTGGGCATGTGCTGCAGCCGGAGATGAGACAGGGGGTGACAGAGCCTTTGGCTGGACCAGCAGAGCTGCTGTGTCCCAGCACCTCAGAGGGGTCTGAGACCCCACCACCCAACGTGGCCAGAAGTCACCAATGATGGTCAAACCTGCCCTGCTGAGTGCATTCCCAACAACATTCCCAACAATCTTCCCTCTGCTTCTCACACCCGTGCCCAGTTAAACCAGCAGGATGGTGAATACTCGCTGAAATGAGCGCTGCTGCAGCGCTAGGTAGTTGTGCAAATCACTCCCCTATCAGTTGTGAAGGAATTCCCCATCGCTACAGCAAGCATCCACGTTCTCCAGCTTCGGGGAATTCCACCTGGTTTGTGTGAGGCTAAGCTTTTCCTAATGAAATATTTTTCTGCATAATATCAATAGGATCAATCCTTTTTCCCCAATACATGCAGATGAAACAGAAAATCTATTTCAGAAAACCAAGAAATCAAAACCAGCAACAACAAAAATCAATTTACAACATTTAGCAGCCAGGATATACCCCAGTGCCAACTTGTACAGGTTTATGATGAGTCTCATGATAGCTGATATTTTTCTTAAAACTGCAGTTCCAAGTAGATGTGTGAATTCTACATTTTAAAATCAAAACTGACTCTTCTTAGGAATGCAGGAAAGGTACTGAAAATCACACTTCAATATATACAAAAGCTTTACATGAAGGCAAATAAAAACAGAACTTGGATAACTTTAAAATGACTTTTTAAAGATTAATTATTTTTCTATGTTAATGGCCACATGGCTGTATTTTCTAGAAGAAAACACTATCACTAATGGTTCACATTTTCAGTGTTCCCTGAGTATATGAAAACTATATTCATATATTAACAGCTCTTAATCTTCTTCACTAAGTGAAAAGCATCAACAGAGAAAACACTTGGGAATCACTTTTCTCACAGCTGTAATTGTAAGGAGGGAAATTTCTTCACCTAGATAAGATATGTTAGGCTTTCACATGAACTATTTAAACAAAAAAAGGGTGTATTAAAAGATTACAGATTTGATTTAATTCTGAAAGCACTAATATTTTTAAAGAAGGTAATCACATAATATCTTTTCCTAATTCTACCCCAGTGACTCTCTTCTTACCAGAAATAAGGTAAAGCACCCCCTAAAACAATGAAAATAACCAATAAGAACCTCCCCATTCCCCTCCAAAATCCTGTCTTGCGCAGATGATTTTTAAGATTTGGAGCAGACAGAAAACTTCTGCTACAGCCAGAACCCTGCAGAAAAGGCCCCTCTGTTCCAGTGAAAAGCACTGACCATACTGTGACAGGTTTCCATCTTACCCTAAAGGGTTACTCTGCAGAGAATGTTATGAAACCACAAACATGGGCATAGTGCTCATTTAAAACTCTAGAAACTAAAGCTTCATCATTAGAATCAAGCTGGGTCTAGAGGTCTTTAGTTTACATAATTCATGGGCTGGAGATTTTGTGTGTGCTGACTGCTGCCCAAACAAGTGACTACACTGCACTTACTGACAAGGCCATCCAAAGTTGCAAAAATTGGTCGAAAGGAGGTAAGAATCAGGGAAAAAAACAAAAAGAGAAAAAGAAGAAAAACAATCACTTGGAGCATTAGCAACTGGTCACATCATCTCACAGTTGCACATTACATTAAAGTTTTCTAAGCACCAATATTTTAAAAAGTGCAATCAGAAGAATTATTTTCTTTGTAATCACATTACCTTGTTATTTTTTCCATTCTTATGTAAATACTTACTGACCATATACATAAACAGAAAAACGTTTTCTCAGATCTTGGTAATGTAAAGTTTATTTCCATTCCTCAAAGGAATGCCTTTTAGAGAGATGGCTGACAGATACTCACCCACTGTGGCATTTTCTGAGTTCACTCTAATCCTGGTGATGCACATTTGCCTCCTTTAGGATGCACAGTGCTCTGCCCCTCACCATTAAACTACTTCTCCCTTGCAGATAACAAGGGATTTGTCTATTATGATAAAACTCTACTTGTTCTTTTGAAAAGAGCAATGAGCAAGCAAGCAGGACACTCCCACAGTTTCATCTCTGCAGACTAAAGCAGGCAAGAGAGAAATTATTCTACCTTAATTGATATTTTTAAGCTTCTTTCATTTAATGAGGCCTGTTTGGAAATTCTCTTTTTCTCCAAACAATGTTTGATCATTTTAGGACAGCTGAATTCTTGACTTGACCAAAACAGCATGAGTATGACAAAAGAAGAGTCTTCAATTTCTTTACTCATTGGTTTTCGTTTTGTGGAGCTGGGTTGCAGGCTTTTCAATTAATAGGAAAGTTTGACATTGTGTCTTTGCTCTATTTTACCATTTAATGAGGACATTTTATTCTGTTTTTTTAAAAGCATTTATGCCCCCCGCAAACACTTTCCAGTTTACAAGAATATTTAAACAAGAAACACCTACCCACAACAGGAACAAAGGCTGCTCCCATCCCATTCTTTTTTAAATCCCTGTGCAAAAGCTATTACACCTTTTGCCAAACACCCTGCTCTGACTCAACTGTGACAGTATTGAGCTCACACTTCTCTTACTGTCCTCTCTCATGCCTGGGCTGGGACTTGCACTGCAGTGAGATGCCACAGCCTCATCCCAGTCAATGAACTGGGATACGGAGCCGGCTGGGAACATCAACCCTGCAGAGGGCTTCTCCCTTAGGTCTCTCTCCTCCCTCCCTCCCTGACCCACGGAGTTGAAAACAAGCAGAGACATTTTCATTTATCTATATAATGACACAACAGTCAGAAATGCATTGATACGTATCCCTGTTTCTTTTAGTGCCTTGTCTTTGCTACCGATTTTATTCCATTGTCTCTGAATTCCTGTTTTTGCTGAGAGTGCTGTTTTAATTAGTGTCAGATTTCAGCCTCAAAGTGTGCTCTTCCCATACTTTTCTTTCTAAAACAGTGAAGTTCTGCTGATGAATGACTGCTGATGAATGTTCCCTCACTTCAATACTGCTTGCAAGTCTTTGGCTTTTTACCATGCAGAGATAGCAAATCTCGTGGCACTTTCTTCAAGGAATTGGTCAAAACTTCAGCATCTGCATCCTTGCTGCCAATAAAATGACCTGCACTGTTCAAAGTCTCTGCAAAAGCCACTGCTTCTCCTCCGAGTTTTTTTAAAATGTTCTGGAATCCATTTAATAGTTACAGAAGTGACATATTCTTGCTTTTTGGATAATGTCAACACAAAGGGTCACTACACAGCCACCAGGCTGAATTTTAAAGGGATGTAGTGTTTGAAATGGATAAGGAGGCAGAGTAATCATAATCTGGGGTTAAAAGCTACTTTATTTACCTCTGTAGAAGAATAACTGTATTTTATGCTTAAAATGTTTATACCTCCAGGTATTCTGAAGTGTTTGAACATACATACTTACTGAAAGATAGCTAAATGAACTGTCATTTATTTCATTGTAGATGGAGCTACAACACAAACACATAACAGAATCACAAAATCCAAACTAGAATTATTACATTGTGCTCTGCATCTAAATGACAGAATAAAACCAGGTGCAGTAACAACAGCAGCCTTTTCAAGTAACCCTGAGCTGAAGGCAGGTGGTTGATACAGAGGCTGTCCAGAACAGGCAAATGGTCTTAGTGTCACTCTGCGGGGTTTATTCACAACTGTGTGTTCCTTTAATGGACTTCAAGACCCAAGAAGTGCACATGCTCAGTATCTGACAGAAAATCCTAATTCCTTTTTGACAGAAGCATTATCTTTGTATAGGACAAATAATCTGGAGCAGGGGAAAGTCATCATTAAAACTCCAAGATACGGACACAATTAGTACCTTCCCCCAGTGTTGCTGTGCTCCCTTCAACAGGCACCAGAACTCTGGAGACACTGCTCTCCTGCTAAAATCAGTATTTTCTAAAGCCCTAGACAAAATCTTTGGTGTCAGGGGCTCAGGTGGCAACTATGTCATTATGAAGAATGACATGCTGCCTCTGTGACAGGGGGTGCTCAGGTGCTTAGATAAGAAATGGGAAGATACTTTAAGCCCAAATGGCAGAATAAAGGGCTGCAATCAGGTACAGAAACACTCCCCAAACTGTCCAACACTATGCCATGATTTGCAGCTCTGAGAGTGGGCTTTACTATATCAAACAAAGCACTTCATAGACAAATAAAGAAATTAATACTCTTCAATAAAATGTCTACACGGTGCAGCTTATGTAAATCCAACCAGCACAGGTGCACAACCAGACAAAGGGGAAACAGGCACTCAAAGCAGAGATGAGGGGGAAACCCATTAGTGGGGAAGCAGTGGAAGAGTAATAACAACACCCAGTACTTGTGCTGCTGATTTGTTCTTTCCCTAACTCATTAAATTTAATTATTTTAACTTCTGTTTAATGCCTTTCCTTAGCTTTGGTCACTCGCACAATAACTAAAACACACAGTGCCTTTAGCCTTGCAGATACCCACTCTGAGTGTCTGACAGCAGCCCAGCTGAGGCTCTTCCTGCCAGCACAGGGAAACCTGGCTTTCCGCAGCCTCCTGTGGCCTTCCTGAAGGGGAAACTGGAAGATCACAACTCCACAGTCCATCCTGAGGCTCTGCCAAGCTACACCAGACATCACCCTCTCTTCCACTCCAGGTGACCACCCTGTTGTACCAGCAGAAGGGGTTGAAGGAATATTGTTTAAACTGAGCTAATGCTGCTAAATCAGGAGATAATTCTTCCTTAAATGGTTACTTTTGCTAATATCTGTCTTTACATCTAGCAGGCATCCCAAAGCAAGTCTGCGGGGAATGCTGGTTTCCTGCCCACCAGCAACAAGCAATTAAAGCCTGAAGCCAAAGAGTTTTGGAACAGAATGCACGAGGCCTATTTCCCTATAAGAAATACTACAGCTACAGAATATTCATGATCAGATTAATTTGTCCACCTTTTCTAGGCACTATAAAGTAACCCACAGAAAATATTCATCCACAAATAAGAGCAAATCTTAAATTAAAGGTCAGTGTTACCACTAGTTTGAGTAAGAGGTTTTAACTCTCATCCTTTCCATGTAACACCAGGGACTTTTACAGAGATAAACCCTGGAATCACCACAGGTGTCTGGAACTTCTGAAAAATCAGGTTAAAAGATATGTCAAGTTAGACATCCTAAAAATAAATACACATTTATAAAAGTCTTAGGCAAATTATTTCTTTAGACATCAAAGAGTTAAGTTATGAATGTTTTCGAGAATGCAAAATGAATCTATCAGGTTTGATTGATAAAAGTGTAGCTTTTAACTAAGACCGAAAAAATGGAAGACTGGCAACATTCTTTTCCAGAATAATATGCTTCCTCTGCTTTTTTTCAGCATAGTGCACATAAATCAAACAAATGTTAAAGAGGCCCATACATCACAAGCTGGCATTTCTAAACTATTTACAAAATCTGTAATAGTCAAGAGGATGGCAAATACAAAAGTGTGACCAGCAAAGTTCCTGAAAGAATAAAAGCAGTTCTACTATCCCAGCAGGGTTAAGGCTGGAAACAACTCTTGATTGTAGACTTTAAAACCACTAAACCAAGACAATCCTGATAATACAGGGTTGCAAAAAGCAAACGGGATGGTGTTATCAGCCAAATCTAGTGTCAACTGGACCAGAGCACTGAGTGCCACATCCAGCTGTCTCTTGAACGCTTCCAGGGACGGTGACTTCACCTTCCTGGGCAGCCCTTCCAACACCTGACCACCCTTTCTGTGGAGAAATTCTTCCTGATGTCCAACCTCAACCTCCCTGGCAAATGCTCTAAGGAGGTTTGAAGTAGGTACAAAAGCAGGGCTGACCTCACAGTTGCAGACAGACAGTCCCAGAAACAGCAGGAACTCCAGTGCTGAGCTGTGTCTCCATCACGTTCTCACATCCCCACATCTAAGCACCCAACAGACTTCAACAGATTAGGTTTTCCTCAACAACTTTTACAGATGAGAATCTCATCTCTCCTTCTGAAAGGAAAGAAGTGGATTATGGAAAGTTTATGTGTCCGTCTGTTGGAGATGTCACACTCTGACTAGAGAGTGCAAAAAGCACAGAGATGTTTTACAACCAAATCCCAAACTTACTGTAGCCTGAACGAGTGGAAGAGCCATATGCTTTGCAAAAAAACACCTCTTTTGCTACACATTTTTTTGCCACAGCACAAAGAGTAACAGTTCGAAAGCTGCTGTAATCTTTATTTCTGAAAATAGATCACATGCTCTTACTCTCATCTGCCATGCTCGGGTGAGTTACTGATTGGAAACCGGAAAAACAAGGAAACACTACTCTGGGAAATGCAAACTAAAGACACTCTGCACCTGCAGCTACAGTACAGGGGCAGCTCAGAGAGCCTGGGACTGGGATGATGCACAACAGAAGGTTTGGTGCAATGACACACGAAATGCTTTTACAGTTTTCTCTGTTGAAGTCTTGCAGTAGGAGCATTAGAGATGAAGCCGGGGGACCTCAGAAATATCTCTAGGAATAAAACAAATGGAATACACTTCATCCTATTTTCATGGGAGCTTATAATGATATTATAATTAACTCAATTACACCACAAGATTAATAGCCTTTAAAATGCTCCCAGTCATTCATTACAGGCCTAATTAAAACTCTCTTTTGGTGCTGAGCCAGCAAGAAATATGGAACGACTTGCTAGCAACCATATAGAAGTATACAAGGTATTATCTTTATTGTGCTGGTGTTTCCATGGTCACAATTCAGCCAGAAGTTTGGATTTGGGTTGGGGGTTTTTTGGTTTTTTTTTTGTCATATCAAAAACAAAAAGAAAAAAGGACAAGATCCACTTTAGAGGCTCCAACACCTGCAACAGCATATCAGCTCACTACAGCTAACCAGTTTATTTCTAGTTTTGCTGCAACAGTTAAGGGCTTCTACAATAGCAGATGCCTTTCCTCCCACACATCAATTAATTTGCAAATGCACTCAGGTTGTAGAAATAATGAAGTGCTGAATGCTTCTCTATTGACAAGTTTTGCTGTCAGGAGGTGGATGCTGTAGGCGAGGTGCTAAAATCCGCTGCTTCTCTGTGCATGCCAAAGGAAAGACACGCCACACGAAACTTGGACATGAAACTTGGTCGACAGCTAACAGGGCACATCAATTACTTTATTTACTCCTCTCTTGCTGGAACCGAAACAGAGAAATCCTCTCCAAAAGCTTTTTATTGTATTTATTTAGGTATTTATAACACACCGTTTACAGGGAGGTGGGAGGTTTTGTGCTGACCCAAGAAATGCTGTATATTTGAGGAGAAAAATAGTGGTTTTCGTGTATTTTTAGGTATGCTAAAAAAGTTACATTAAAATTAAGGTTACAAATGAAGAATTCCGTAACTAGGAAATGCTTCATAATGCCTGTGCAATCTAAATCAGTCTGCCTGTGCTAAGGATTCAGACTTTCATTACGTGCTTCTTTCCAGACCTCAAATTACCACAGTCTGCAGGATCTCATGGATGAAGAGGCAGTTACTCAGCACCGTTTTCATGCACAGAGTGTTATTTGCAGGATCTCACACAATGCCCACACTTCTCCTCTCAGATGCCTTCTACCATATTTTCCTGCTTTATCCTGCTTCTTTACAAATACTGTTAAATTTACCTTCACAATTCTTATTCCACTCATGCTGGGTGTAGATCTGAGGAATCTCAGATTTTTAAGAACACTAAATGTTTTTACTACTTACTATATTTGTAGTAGAGTTTCTATAGATAATGACTGCAGTCAGGTGCTGAGCAAGTCTTTGAAGCAGCCAGAAGAGGCTTTCAGCCAGGTCGTGGCAAGGTTGGAATCTCTACCCCCACTTCTATCACCTGAAATAAACGATTAGTCTGGAGCAGTTCATTGCAACTTTCTGTCTGGACCAGCCACTAATTGGAAATAAAGCACATCCTACCAGATACTCTCTGAAACCAAGTTAAAAACAGAGATGCTGAACTTTCAGTTCCAAGGAAGGCAAATCCCAGACTATTTCTCTCCAATTCTTCCCATGCTTAATTACCACAGGTGTTTACACCGTCCACCTCAGCAGCAGTCCAAACTTGTTAAACTTTTATTTTCAATTACTGATTTTTTTGTTGTTGTTTTGTTTGCTATAATGAAAAACCCTCTTACCCTCTTATCTTACAGATGTTGGTACAAAGCAGGTGACCCACTCATTACCTTTTCTTTTCTGAGTGGAATAAACTGACTTGTTTGATCATCCAGAAGGAGCATAGGAACCCAAATGGTTCTGGCTCAGTTCTCATGTCTCTCAACTAGAAAACCCTGTATTAATGAGCACTAGACAAATGGTAACTAGGTAGTTTTACAATTAAAATGATGCTTAAAACCATTTTCAAGTGTTAATAACTGAAAAGGTTATTAGTAGAGGTACTAACAGGTAAGGATATTTGCTGTCAAAAATAGATGATTTTCTGCTTTTTAAAATATGCAATTTTCAGGCTGACCTTGTTCCTTTTAATTTTTTATAGCATCTTCAGTTCCAATTTGAGATTTTCATATGGGGTAGGCAAACCTTCTTATGTTCTGTATTAAATGCAAGACACCTCCGTGGCATGATCTGCAGTATTAATAATATAACAGTACCAATTTCAGGAGCAGCACTGTAGCATCAACACATGCATACCTACACGAATCAAAATTTAACCACGTACATCACGGAAATCTTTAATACATCACAAGAAAAAAGCAGTTCTAAGACAGCTCAAACAATTTGAGATTTCCTCTTTTGCCATATAAACACATGACCTTGTCATGCCTCACAAGGTAACACCGACGTAGCTGATGCAAGAAAACATATGCTTCTCTTTACTGGGCTCAAAATAGGAACAGAGGGGAAGGAGAATGATACTCAGGGCCAAACTCAGGCTTCTGAAGACCAGACATGCAGCTGTCACTGTACTGAGCAAAAAACGTCCCCGCCCACACAAGCCCTACAGTATTCCTAACACTGGCTGCCACTATAGAACTGGGAAAATACTTTCTGGAAATTACAAACATTAGAGATTCATTACTTAGCTAGGAATTTGCACTGGTGTTATCACAGGGTTTTAAGACTTGGAGATTGAGCCATTTTTATGTTGCTGTGGGACACAGTTAAAGCCACAGGAAAATAGAAATTACTATTTTTCATGGATTTCAAAGGAGACCAACATATATTTGATCTTCCATGCACTGGCTGTGTTGCAGGCACTCTTCAACAATCCAATTACCACTTAAATGTCTACCATGTAGCCCACAGACATTTCAGATCCTCATTTAAACCTGGACATACCTTATTTCTGTATCTTGATAATCACTATGAAAATCCTACCAGATCAAAGCACAGCCGTTTATCAGTACCTCAGTTCAAGGCACCAAGTAAACAGACATTCCTCTCACTGCTTTGTGGACTTCATTACTAATGAAATAAAAATTGCAGACATCAATCTATTGCTTCAGATGCATCATCAGAAAAATAAACAGAAACGTGGCTGGTCACAGCGGCTCATCTGGCACATTCACTGGAAGGTAAATTAAAAGCACTAATGACCAGAGCATGACAAGCGAGGGGATAACATTGGATTGGAATAGAAAATTATTCCACACAGCTTCATTCAACCAAGGCTGTGTTTCCTCCCTCAGTCATAAGATAAACAAATATCAGTGATTGTTTTAACTCCTTCACCCATCTCTGCTGAAGGCCACGCTGCCTACAAGCTCCTACAGAACAAATGAACACTACTGGCCTTTTTTTCTGAATGTTCCCCAATACCAAGAAAAAAATGAAAGGAGAAAATTTTTAAAAAATCATCACAATATTACTTAATCTCTTGAAAGAGCCAGGGAGGCTCTGAGGGGTTTCTTCCCTGCACCCGCATCACCCAGCTCACAGCTGTTATCACACCCATCCCTGAGCTGGATAACTCCAAAACGCCCAGCTGACCCTGGGGAACAGCACTGACCTCCCTACACATGGTTTGTGTTGTACCAAAATTTCAGCATCATCCTATTGTGCTCTGATATCAACCTCATCCTATCAACTGCTTCCCATAAAAACCTCAATGCATCCCATATATACAGTCTGCCACCTTCTTAAACTTGCCAGTCCTGAACAGCCACAGAATACCCTACCTTATATTCTGACTTATTTTCCTCACCTCAAAAACCAAAGCAACTCCTTCTCCAACAGTTCTGAGCTCTCCCTACGGAGCTGAGCACGACATGGTGCCTATCACTGCAGTACTGTGGGTGCAGAACGTTGGAGAAGCACTGCAAATGAGAATATAAAAACACATCATACATGTAAGAAAAAAGAAAACAAAACCCAAACCTGTATCTTTTGGTCTCGAAGATAGACAAGGAAATTACATTTTAAAAAACCCGATGCAACTGTTACATTACAGTTACAGTTGGAATTTTACATTACAAATACAATTTTGAAGCAGACATGAGCTGATAAATTCAGCATTAAGTTTTCTAAAAGTATCCTCAACTCTTCAGCAGTGCACATACTTACACAACCAAAAAGGATCTTTCTGTATGAGCTCATAGCACCAGCAATATGACAAACTGGTGTGCATTTAAGGAAACTGGGGCGGTGGGGGAGCGAGACACTGCTTCTCACACACCATGATTTCTGAACTTGTTTCCATCACTTCTCCAGCTACAAAATCTTTTTTAATGAGGACACTACCTACCTACCTCACAAAGTTTATTTTATCAAGCCAATAATTCAGCAATACGAACAACTGACAATTCACTCAACTATGGTTTTTGCCTGAGGCATTCACAAAAACATAAAAGAGCAAGGAAAACTTAAAAATGTTGCTGGAGAGCTGAAGCCTTGCTGGCAGCACGCTGAACAAACAGGAACAATTGAAAGCTAAGGAGCAGTCAGTAATTTATACTACTGAGCCCAGTGCCTGGACAGTAAGGAAAACAGATGGCTCTGCAATATGGAGATGGCTCCATGAAAAGCAGGCAGCACAGGGATGCTGCAATAGCTCAGGAGCAATGGTTTGCCTGGCTGTAACAGCCACAGCAAACTGAACTCCACCATTTCAGAGGATAAAACAAAAGAAAAGTAAACGAGAATGAAAGAAAACAGAAGTTCTTATTACAGTTGGCCTATATTCCGTGATGAAGCGTGGGCTCCTTTAGAGTTTTTCCAAGAGTCCTGCATAGACAGTTCTGTGCAGATAAATGAGCTCCATCCACCCGGCAGGAGCAGCGCTCCTCTTCCTGTCCCGGCCCCCTCCCAGGAATTCTGCATCACACCAAACGTCTCTGAACGTCAGCTATTTAGTTCTACTTTTAGCTCTGCTTTAAATAAAAGTGTGTGGAGTGCAAGCTGCATAATGAAGGCTCAAAACCATGGAGATGGCACAGACTGCACCGGGCAGCACTACCAAGCTGAGGGGGTTTCAGGGTTTGCTTTTCTCTCCGGCAGACTTATTTACATGGAACAAAACCAAAATTTGCCAAAGGAAGTTTCCAAATCCATGCTGGAGGAGACAAGAACCTGGTTCCAAATGGAAATGGCCCTGTTTGAGCCTTGAGGACATACCCAGAGGCAATGGCAGCGAACACATCAACAAACACATCAACACAGGAAGAGCGGGTGAAGGAGGTCTTGACAAATGCGTAAGGACCTCAAACTAATTTTTTTTAAGTATTGCATTTCAAGGCCATCGTGACTAAGCAATATACCAGTTATGCAAGGACTTAAAATAAGCTAAAAATCTAGCACAAAACTTTTCAGAAAGGCCAAAACATTATAAACTCTCTGACCGTAAGAACCTCTTAAAATAAATATATACTCACGATGGAATCAGAGCACAGGTGAAAGCCTCAATTTAAAGCCAAGCATAAGATCCTTCTTCCTCTGCAAGTTTCCTGTGATAAATCAGGTTGTTTAAAGGGCAAGCTCAGTAGCTGGATTTAGAAGAGGAAATATCATCTTCCTTGCACACCATGACAGGTGATGCTACTCAGCTACAGATTATGCTGACATATTCCTGTTGCACCTACAGGATTATTTTAATTTAAAAAAATCCACTAAAACGAGTGTTTTACTGTAGAATATGTCTATTATTTTTCTTAAATCAAAACTCACTGACACAGTTGCTGATGTTGGTAAAAGGCCTCTGCACACAGTTTTACAAATGGTTTAGAATTCAGCATGAGCATACAACTGCCTGCACTTGGGGTAGGTACTTGAGTTGTAAAAGAAACTCAAAAGCACAAGTTTATCATCACTCTCAGGGAGTAACCAAATGTTACAGTTGTTTAAAGTAATAATCAAGTAGAAAACCAAAGCAAGTTCTTTTTAAGGAAGATGCTTTCAGATACATTTCTGTTTTTCCAGACTTAAGCCTGAGACATTGTACCAGAATTAGAATAGAACCTGCATGTACAGTCCCAGCATCCTCCTGCCAGGACTGCGGCCACTGGCACTGCTCTTCTCAAGAAAGCAAACTATTACGATTGATGAAACACCTTTGTTCAAGTACTCCTGATAAAAAAGAGATTATTCTTCCCCTTTTCTAATGGGTATTTTATTCTGGCAACTGATGGATCTTATATTAAACCGTTTCAATTCCAAGCAGCATCTGCTGCTACAATTACCAAAGGGAAGAAAGAAGGGATATAGAGCCCTGTGATTTGAAGGAAAAACAGAAGAAGAGAAAAAGGCATAAAGTTTACATGACACTAACAATCCTACTGACAGGTTTTTCTGACTTTGCAAACTTCCTTTCACACAGAGGCATTCTTTTATAACCTGACAATTCCCTGTAGCCCGAAAACTTCATGAACATGTCACACATTCTTGTTTTCAACCTCTTTGAAGTCCCTGCAAGAATTTTTCTGACCTACTGGTCAGGATGACATGCAACTGCAGACATGAAATTAATAACTGCATTTGCAGTACCCTTCTCAAACTACTTTTGCCCTTTACAAGATTCATTGTTTCCCTAAGTACCATTTTAATGAAGACAAACAAACATCAATAAAGGTTAAAAAAAAAAATAGATTTAAGCAACTTGCAAGAAAAGAAAAACCAAATCATTCTGTCAAGGCACTGTTTGACTTCATCAGCCACTGGGAAAACCACAAAGGACGTGCTGCTACTCCAGTTTGATCGTGCAACTCTCTGAAAACTTTCCCATGTCCATTATTTATTCAAAAAAAAAGAACCTTTCCATATTTACCATAAGAGAAGTGAACATGACACATTAGTTTTCCAGACTTCACAGTGGCTGACAAAGCAAAACACAGACTGAATTTAGGCAGCCAGCAGAGCAAGAATCTCTGAAAAAGGGCACCTTAAATAAATGCACAATAAATGTCTCCTCAGCCCACTCAAGCAGAGCTTTCAGCCACTGCTGTATGTCCATGTCTGCTTTAAAAGCAGGTCATGGATGCTTAGAGAAAAGCCACAGACCCTGATTTCCATCCATCTGGGAATTACTACATTTTGCAAGTTAGCACATATGAAAATGCACTAAGGACAGTACTCTCTGAGTTCATTTAGGCTCAGAGAGTTCTGCTACAAATAACCTTTGTAAAACAGTTAACATGACCTACAACAGATTTTTTGAAGGAATGTGACTCTAACGAAGAATCATCTTTCCAGGTTCTGCTAACATAACAAAACCCTTTCCACAGCCTGACCATCAGCAAATATGCATTTACTAGCCACAAAAAAAATCATAGTTACTTGGAAATTAGTTTGATGATTAGCTAAAAGCATCTGCAATGCTGTAGTCTCTGATTCAGGAACAGCTCCCATGCCATTAAAGTACTCCGTTTTAAATACTTCTTCTCCTCTGTTATGCCATGGAAGATTCACACAAGTTTATCAGTACAGGGAAAGAGAAAAACTTCATGAATAAAGTCCTATCAAATCAATATAGCAATAATATGGTTCATGAGGGAACAACTTTAACAGTCATGTGGTTTTGGCTGATCAACTAAAATTAAATCTCTTTCCCCCCATCAACCCGTTTTTCATTTCAAGACTCTTTTACTTTGCAGGGAAAATTAATTTTATCTGAGCAGGTGAATATTCCATGTCCCTATTGCTTTTTAAATTCATGCAACCTGCTACGGCAACACAGTTGTTTCATTTGGGTTCTTGCAAAAAAATTAACAGGAAATTTATTCACCTGTGTGTGCAGATATTGTTGCCTATTACATGGAAATACGACTTTGAAACACTATATTTACAAAACAGAATATTCCAAAGCTGTGTGGTCTCTATGGACATCTGTGTAATATCAAGTGCAGCATAAAACAGGAGTAATGAGAAGTTCTTTTGAAGGTCCTCACACATGAAAGGGGTTATGCTGACACTCTTGCACCTGTGCTGCTCTTTGAACGGACAGAATCAGCCCTGGGATGCATCAACTCAAGCAATTGCGTGGATTATCTAACAAGACAGCCAGACTGCAGCTTCTCTCACAGCTTTTCCCTGGAAGAGAGATTTGTTCCTTCCAAATCTGTCGGGTGCAGTGAACTCCTCTCTGCTTCGGCTCTTCCAGAGGGAAAGTATTGGCTTGGAGGAAATAACAACTAAGTAGCTCCCTCATCGACAGCAGAAAGCGAGCGCATTGACTTGTGCCCTTTCTGTATTGATGCTCTGGCTGAGTAAATGAAGATGTACAGGGGAAAAGCAAAGAGCACCACAAGCAGGTACGCGACCCAGAAAAGCACAGTAGCAATTTTATATCTTCTTCAATCTTCCTGAAATGTGATTACAGTTGACCTTTAAATCTAGTAGATCAACCAATCGATTCTACTGGAACAACCCCGTGTGTGATCTAAGAGCATGCCCATGCTTAAAAAACTTCCCGTGGCTGCCTGGCATAGTCATTTTATTTTGTTGTAAAAGTTACCAAGATTTGTCTGAATTGATTTTACTTGCAATAAAAACACACCATCAAAACTGCAGCATCAGCAGACACTAAAGGTCTTAGATTCTTGGAGGATGAACGCAATACCAATACAATTGGGATGTATCCATACGAGGTACACAAGAGGGATAGAAAGAAGATGTTTCTAATCTCACTTAATCCTAATGCAGCCCCAAGTCTGCTTTTTTAGACTGTGGGAAAAAAAAAAATAAATACAAGGAAAACTACAAACACTCCAAAGTATTTGCCAGGCAAAACACTGAATTTGGAACGGAAAACATATTTACAGCTCTTTGGGGAGTAAAGCTTTAAAGCTTTTGTGTCATGTTGGACAGTAGTTTTATTTCAGCTGATAAACTGTACTTTTAAAAAACACACCTTAAGAGACTTCAAGATGGTGTTTGTCCATAGTGGGCTCAGAAGTGAGGACCAGCAACACCAAGAATCCTACTCATGTACAGCATCTCTTGGATTTCTCTGAGCATTCCCTCTGTAGCACAATCCTTGTTTTATAGTTAGATATTTTACAGATGGAAAAAGATGTGCACAACTAAGTGACTTGCAAAATCTCATCCAGCAAGCTAAAGATGGAGGAAAGAGGAGGATGTACAACTCCAGAGTCCCTCCAGTCCCACGGCAAACTTGGCAACACTGCTGCTCCCAAACCCTTCATCTTCCCCATCAGAGGTGTTTTGAGAAGTCCACACCATACACTCGTGTTCACAGAGTCAACTACATAGCAAGTTCTTTTAAGCTGAAAGTTATTAACTTCAGCCCATATTACATGCAGAGTGTCCAGAAGAACCAGAAAATTGGAAATGAAAGGTTAGCTGGTGCTTTATCAGGCACGAGAGAGCTTACAGACTTGATCAGCTCTGTGATCTATGAAATTTCTACAAACAGCTTTGGAAGAAGCATCAAGCAA
>VXBT01008273.1:258771-394826 GCA_013400235.1 Oriolus oriolus | reverse complement strand
AAAAAAACGAAAAAAGATGGCACTGAGCAAACTGAAAATGCTACACTGAAAATTCTGAAAATACAAGATTTGACTCCAGAGTAAAACTGAAGCAGACGGCAAACCAGAGAACTTGTTAAGTCTGAGTGCAGAGACAACTGCAGAAAAGACTCTAAATAGAACCCAACTGAAAGCAGATGGGTAGGGCAGGGTACATAGAATAAAAATCTAACTAATGGTAAAACACACAGGGATGTTTTTTCTCAAAAGAGGAACACATATCCACCCTCACTGAGGGATAACCTCGGAGGGAGGAGGAAGCCATTATCTTTTTAACTACCGCTTATTTGATACAAAAGTGACATTTTCTCTGAATGAAGAATTCTTTTTCCATAAAGAAAAGTCACCATCTGAAATAAGACAGAGCCCAGTAACACTGCAGTAGTTGAGAATGTCATGATTTCCATCAGAAAACTGTTTTGCAGAGATCAGGAACAGCTGTTTCAAACTGAATTAGACTAAAACTGGAAACAAGCTGTCAAAACCCAAAAAATATATTTTATACATAAAAGAATGTATTTGATTCAGCTGTTTTATCATGGTGGTCAGCCAAAAGAGAAATAAAGTAACATTCTGAGATCCAGACGTTGTCGCAAAGACTCTCTCATTTTAACACTCTTTATGCAGATTTATTCCTTTGAGCATTTGGAATAGGAAAAATGTCAAACAGCTCATATCACAGATTCCTGAATATTTTCAAACCACGGGCAGCTTAAAACAGTTTAAAGACACCTGAGGACTCTTGCTGCTCCAGTCCACATTCTCTGCATCTTCTGTAGCAGTAACAGGCTGGTGCAATAAGGAAAATATACTGAATTGATGTTGACATGAAAAGATTAAAATAATTCACTTTAACCCACCACTTGTGGGTAATAGCACATGCATCCAGCTCCTTTTTGTGCATGCTTGCAGATCCTGGGAGGCTTTTAGTGGGTATTTTCAATATTGATTTCCCCAGGAATTGCAGTTTCATGTAATGAGAAGTAAATACATCTATTTCAGAATATACTGTAAAATGTCACATCAAGATACAACCCCTTTGTGTCTAATGGCCCATGCAGCACACAGAGCACCTTTAGTACTCTGCCACCACCAGTTACAGGAGCTTAGAGCATCCAGATACAACAATCAAATTAATCAAGGCTGCGGTGGTTTTGAATAGAACTATTTGTTCCAAAGCACAACTCTGAACATCAAAGACCTCTGTGATTTTATTACACACTGTAAGATGCAGCCATTACACCCTACTTTCCAACCAAGGCAGAGGTAATCTTGAAAACACCCTTAGCATTTCAACATGGTCATTACTTCTCATAACGATGATTCATGCTAATTCCATCTAATAAGGATATTAGTTATTACTGTCAGCTTGTCAGCAGAGGGGCTTTTGAAGAAGAGGTATCCGAGAACAAGCAAATTCATGAGCATATAAAAAAATGTACACCCTAAGAGATGCATTTTTAACTCACTACAAGACCAGCCAATTGTGCAACTGCAGCCATGTGCCATTTCTCCTCTCAGATTACTCACCCAGACCAGATCTAGGCACTTAACTCAAGGGCTTAAATTTTCAACACACTCAGTGCAGCTCCAAAGCACAACTGAATGCTTCACACTAAGCCAAGAACTTCACAAAAGAGCACAACAAGGTAACCGCTGCTCAGGATACAGAAACTTTTGATCTTTCTGTGAAAAGATCAAAAATGTGAAAGACTAGCACCTGGTAGAATCAATCAGTTTGCATTAAATCTTCTTTTATTAATTCAGAGGACATCTTTTTCCACATATACTGTAACTGAACAAGTGTCAGCGGTTAAAAGATTTTATTCATGTTTTTTGTTTCTTCTGCAAGAATCGTTACATTTAGGCACTTAAAATTAGATTAAATGAACTGCTATAAATGCTTGGGCTAATCTTGTATCAGCAAAGGACATGATAACATGTACTGATAAGTGTCTTTATTTCCAGAACTTCAAGATTTTACAGCTCTAGTAGATTTAAATGCTAGCTCATACCAAGAAAATATACCAGCAGCAAATGGAGTTAGGAGTGAAGCAGCTCTGAGTGTCACGCTCATATTCTGATCTCTTCTCTATTTTCCTATCAATCCCCAAACCAGCCCAACCATGGCACCACTCAGATTCCAGAAGTGCCAAGACATGGTTCTGGAACTACTCAAGAAGCCTGACAGCCAGGCACAGAGTTACACGGCCTTCAACTCTTATCCAGTAATGGTCCTGATGTCATGGTCTGTGATTTCTTATTCACATTCTTCAACTGTCACAGAGGCACAAAACACCACCATTCATCCATGGCAGGATTACTCTTCCCTCCCAGGAAAATAAAAATCAGTCTGCATTGACTGCAAAAGGCAAGAGATTTTGGGGGTCACCACAGACCCTCTGGTTTACACACCTTCAACATCAGCAGCTCAGTATTAACTCCTGCTGAACAAAAACTTTACTGCCGTATTTTTGCCAAATGCACATTTCCACGAAGCAGCAACCAGCGGTCAGAAATGCAGTTTTGATTACAGGCTTACACAGTTCCTTACACAGACTAGTCTCAATTTTATTAGCTGTTAAGACATCTCCATGTTTTGTTACCCAATTATCAACAGCATGAGATTAAGATACAATGGGGAAGAACTGAGCATTGTTTATATGCAATTCAAACAAATAAATCCACTTTGAACTGTCTGGGGGGGGCAACTTCAGTAACTTCAAAAGAACTCCAGACAAGAACACAGATGAGTGCACTTCCGCATTAAAAAAACAAATAAGAGTCACAATAAAAGACCTGACAACAACAAAAGTAAAGAGCAACAGGGTGACATCATTAAATTTTCCATTTTATTTGATTTCCTCTAGAAGCTACAAAAAAAATCTTTTCCATATAATGAATATCTGTGGGATACTTATCACCTGCATCAGTTATTTTATATTAGTGTTCATATTCCTTGAATGCCCTTCATATGAAGGTCACTGAATGCTTTACAAACATCTTTAATTTGCCTCAAAGAAAGCGAGACAGGACATTGAGTCTCTGAAAACATCCTTTGTGTTTTCGTGGTGCCACTGTCCGTGGCATGGTCAGGCTGAGTCAGTCTGAGCCAGGGAGAGCTGAGGCAGCAGGAGAACTGGAAATTCAAAGGAATGCTGGGGCTGAGGGTTTCTCACAAGGCTGCTCTTGCTCTCCAGTCCTGCATATTCATCAATTAATCCCCAGACAACACGGATTTCCAGTTGTACTTTGTTGTATTCCTCAGATTCTGAAAGTAAAGCCTGTTCTGCAGCTCTGATGGCTGTACCATGAGTTACCCACAGGCCACATTTCTGTGCGTGGCTTAGCTGGATTCAAACTCAACACAAAGCAAGGCAGTTTTAATTTGGTTTGATGACCACATTACACAGCTTAGAAAGGGAAAGTGATCACTGACTTATAAATTACATTATTCAGCCATCCAGCATGAATTGTTTGGGTGGTTCTTGCAGAGGGAAAAAAGGAGTTAGAGGAGGAAGAACTAGGAGTGGGCAGAAGTGTTTTGGTTAAAACAGAGCCACATCAATCATTTCCATCCTGAAATAGGCTAACAGCTAGGACATTAATACTTATCAAAGAAACAGGGAAAAAAAACCACTCATTAGCAAATAAAGGTGTTGCAAAGCATTAAATAATTCCCACCAGCTGACAAGGGGGCTGTGATTTATAATAGTGTGTTATTGATAGATCACTTCCTATAATTAGGAAAAGTGAGACTGGGAGTGCTTACAGCATTATTTTGATCAGAGCCTTGAAAAATACTGTTGAATAACAACAAACACTAGGCATAACAATAGAAAAACATCATATCGTTGCTCTCAGGCTGCTTCAGATTTGAAACAAAATATTTTTTAAAAAAATTCAGTGAGAAAGGCAATTCTGTTTGGACACATTTCACCTTACTTCACAACAGCATTCTGGTGTGAATTATTACTATGATAACTCTGGGAAGATCACAGATATAAAACATTCAAACTATGTAGCAAAAATAAGTCAGAATCAAAGGCTAATTATTTCTCCTTTTCTTAAGCAACAAGTTACTCCTCATAACTCTTCTCTTCCTGAAGTAACAGAGTAACCTCAGTCTACTAAAATGTCAAATAAATCCAACTAATTTCTCTACTAGCGCAAGCCAGCATTTGTGGGAAATTCTTACCTGCCACGATAACTTTCCACAGTGCATAGAAAAAACACACTGGCAATTTTCATTTCCTTCCATTCAGATTATCAGGTGTCAAAACCACTTTTATAACTATACAGGGTAACAATAAAATAGTTACAATAGCCCTGGCTTGGACTTTGTCTGAAACCAACATAGGAATCAAAGGCAAAGAAAGAAAGAGTCCAAAAGATGAAGATCTCAGGGATTCACAGCTGAGGAGGGAAGATTCATCTTCCAAAGAGAAGATGGATATAACTGATGTTATCCATCCCTAATGCCCCAAACACTGCTTTAGGCAGGACCTCTAGGGAAAACAAACCCTATCTACCAAGCAGCAGCTGGTGATTCTGCCTTTACTGTCGCTATTATTATAAGCTTCCCTGTTTTCCTTATGGTTTTCACTATTTTCCCCATCTCACTATATTCACTTTATTTTTTAAACTATCATTGCGTAGCTCCAAGACCGTCAGAAAAATTTCATGTCCCACCTTTTTCCTTCTCCAGTAAAGCACACGTAGACTATTGAAATTACATTTTGGTACAAGCACTTTCCTCCTCATCACAGCTTTTCCAGTGCTTCCCCTCCCCCCATCACTGTAATATCAAGGATAATTTGCACACTACCTGAATTTGCCATCTCTGCTACTGCTGGTCACTAAAATCAACCCTGCAATACTAAAAGTCAGTATTCTCCAGGCAGAAAAGTGAGCAGTAATTAATAACTGCAGCAGCTGGAAGCAGAGAGGTAACCACCTGTTTCCNACAACACCAAGATAACTGAATGAGCAAATGAAAAAAAAAAAAAAGGAAAAAAAGAACATTAATGTAATACTGAACAGCAAGGGCATTTCACCAGACATTTGCCCAAAATCACACAGAATTAAAAGCCCATAAAGGGCATTTTTCCAGACTGCCAGGCAAACAGCATTAGTCACTGGCTATATAATACTTGGCATCTACAAAACATTTCTGTCCAAAGAACCCAATGCACTTGAGACACATTTAGACCAGAAACTCTCCCAAGAAGTAGGTTAAGTAATATTATCCTATTTTATCTGCACAAAAAAGGAGGCACTGAAAAAATTCATGTGTCCTATTCAAGGTTACAACAATTAGTAAGAAAAGCAGGAATACAATCCAAGTGGCCCAGCTCCTGTTTCGTGTCTGGTGCACAAAACCCACCAGTCCATGTGCCATTCATTTCTCCAGTGACAGGAATATAAACTCCCATGGCTGATCTGCACAGGAAAGGAGCCCACAGCTGGACTTGCCAACGCAGCTCCCTCTGGAAAGCTCGGATTCTGCTCTTACAAAGGGGATTCCAATTCAGCATCCATCAGAAATCCTCTTGTAGGGACTTGTCACTTTGCTTCAATTCAAATTTTATTTTATTTTTTCCACTTGTTCCCTTCTGTGAGCAAACCAAGGGATTTTGATTACTTCAGATCTTCTCTTGAAGCAACTCCTGTAGAGCTCCCTGGGAATACCAGCTGCACCATTACCCTTCCCACTCCTGTCCCAGCAGAGGTGATCCTCAGAAGGCACCTCTGGAAGCACGGGGCCAGCAGATGACCCAGGTACCACGGCCCAGTGCTCCTCAACGCCACAAGTCTGTCACTGCTATTGTGACACTCCAGTCTACACGGAGAGAAAATCTTTCCCAACCTGGGTGGATGGAATCTCAGCAGAACAAGCTGAATTTCCACATAACAGGATGCCCCAATATTATAATGCTGCACTTCTGTAGAAGAGAGGTCCTGAAAGGACAACTTTTTGGCCACCTGCCTGAAATTCCCAAGAAGTGCCAACACAATAATCCAGTTACATTGTCCATGCTACTGTAAAACTACAATAAATTCACAATGTTTGAGCACACCCAAAATTCAAAATTAATGTTCCCTGGAATGAACATGTCCTTTTACAATCAAGATGAAGTAATTTTTTTTTCCTGCTCTGCAGTGTTTCTCTACTATCATTGTTAACATTTAATGTCATTTATTGTCATTAAACTCAATATTTGTGTCTAATCAATACTAAGCTACCAAGTGCAGCTGTAACAAGTCTGGTCTTTCTCTACATGCTCTATTGATTTCTTTTTTTTGGAGCCCTACAATAAACACAATTTATACAAATAATTTACCAGGGAACATATCAAAATAATTTAATAAACAAAACCTATCTATACCTTTTCTCTTCAGTCATGTGACAGAAAATCATTTTAACTCATTAATGGTAATCTTAACAGTTCGATTTTAAATTTATGTAAAAACAAGAGGAAGCCATGAAGCAACAAATTTAAATCCTAATATTTTTAGCCTATTTCCACATGCAGATCAACAGTAATTTTTCTTCATTTTGTATTTCCCAGCATATTACTTTCAAATAAATTTATGACAACTCCTGCCCAGCTCTGTTCACTTGGAAAACTTATAATGCACAGATATCATAAAGTTTATCCAAGCTGCCAAAATAATCTTTTCACAGATAAGTAAATTAAATAATTTGATATAAATCCTACTTCCCTAAAAAGTCAGAAAAGTTGATTTTTTGCTTTCTGCTTGAAGCAGTAGAAAATAGCCTTCCCAAACACATGGTTATCACGTTTTGTAAGCAGCATCTCATGAAGATAAAAGAAAAACCACCACCCCTCCAGCACACCTACACACATGGGTTCAAGAACAGTTGGAATTGGAGTAAAGCACATGGATAAATGCAACTCTGAAAACAGCAGGGAATACAACACCGCACTTCAGTGAAGTTAAAAATCAAGGAAAAAATTTAAAATAACATCACCTGTTCAAGACTACAGTTGCTCTCAATTTTCCCCACTTCTACTCCTGCTAATAATATTATTTGAAAGTCTGAACACAAACCCTTTACTGCAAAAGGAAGGGGGAGAAGGAAAGATGACTTGCAGAAGACTATTTTTACTTGGGCAAGTGAACTCTGCTGATGCTGCTGTCACTCAGCAACGCAGGGGAGATTGAGTTTGCTGCTCTCCAACAAACACAGCATTCCTTCACTCATAATTCTGGAGCGTTGGCTTGGGAGTTGATCCATTCTGCACACACCCTGCACCTGAACAAACAACAAACAAGCAAAAAACCTCTACAGTGATTAAAGCTCAAGGGTGGGGCATGAACGACTTAACAGCATCCCAGCAAGAGAGGGGAAACCTACCCAAAAAAGCATTTTCCTTGCTCAGTGGACAAAAAATACACTATTTTCTGTTCCACTGGAGCCAGTGGAAACACCTTAACAGGCAGTGCCTCGGGCACCCACAGGGCGAGGGCATGGAACACTTTGCCAAGGACAAGGAAGGAACAAGTACACGCTGCAGGCCATAAATAACCTCCCTGAAGCTGCAGATGGAAACCCAAAGTTTATACCACTCAAAGAACGAGCTGACACTCCTGGATTCCAAAAACCTGCACCTACTCTGACCGCCAGCATTACTGTAGCTGGATCGAGTGACCACAGCACCACAAGCTTCATTAAACATTTTATGTGTAGGGAAGTATGATACTGGTTTAATTACAGCACCAACAAGTACTTTTTCCCCCCACAAAACCTCTTTGTCATCCAGTATTGAGAACAAATATTGAGAAACGCAGTTGCTTAGTAAAGGATGCTGTTATTCATGAGCTGATGGTCTCATTTCCTGTAGAAAACAAGCAGCACTGGGAGCAGGGAAGGATGCCACAAGGGCACCTGGCAGAAAAGTGTCCTCAAGAGCAAGAGAAGAGACTTCTCACAATGTCTTCCACAAATCTGAGGTCACATCTCTTTTTTAAAAAAAAAAATAGTCAAAACGTAATCAGTATTTCAGTGCAGAAACTGACTTTCAAAAATTCCTTTAATCTAAACTTAGCTGGTGCCTTCTGCTCTGTGGTGATCTCCCTTGAATTCCAAGACAATGCAAGAAGCAGGCACCTGGTAATGAGGGGTAAGGCAGAGCCTCTGCAGACCCAGTCCTGACTGTTCCAGGCAGCATCAGGCCACACACACAAACCAGGAGCACTCCTGACTGCTACTGTCATCTCAGATTTCACCTGCTCACACGCAGCAGTATATTACAAAAAATAAAAATCAATTGCCAAGAGGTACATAACTACTAAATCCAGAATTCAAGTACAATGACTCAACAGAGACAGTCCACGAGAAAAAAAACCTACTGCTATCTACAAACTTCCTATCTTACCCATAATACTCTCTCTGCATTAACCTTGCAGAATGATAGCTCATTTTTACCTTATCTAATATTATATCTTCAGTATTACATTAGAGGGTACATATGGATCCTTCTGGGAAACAGCACTTCAATTGTAATAAAGATAACCTCTTTTCTTAAATAAAATTGAAGAGGAAGGGGGAAAAAAATTATCAAGTAGACCTAAATACTGCTCCATGGCTACTACACATCTCCACGCACCTCATAGGCAGCAAAGTGATTCACTTCCGTGATTTCTACTGATACATAACATAAGTTAAAGCCAAGAAGAAAAACCACTTAGCTGGTGCTTGCAATAAAATAAACTTAAACTTCCTGTGTTTTTCAGCTATGGCTTGGTGAGGGCTGTTAAACACCTGAAAGGGAAAGTTCCTTTACAGCTGTGTGTGTATGCAATTAATGCATTTGACAAGCTGTTGTGTTCCCAAACAGCTGCTTCCATTACACAGACAACTTTACCATCTGCAAAACTATTGGATAAACTACAGTAAGTAAATATCAGGAGAGCAGGTGCTCATAAATAACAAGCACTGCCAAGATAACACACTTCTGTAAAGGAAGTTTTCATTCTTCCCACTGGACTTTTTCTTACTCCTGAAAGCAGGTAAACTTAAAATCAGAAATGGAGGAACCAGTGCTGTGACTCACAGGAGCAGTAAAAGAAGGTTCAGGGCAAGTATGTGTGAAATCACAATTAAATGCAACTCATCTCTACCGCACTCAGCCAAAAGGGTCAGTAAATTTGCACCTGAAATGGGTCTTCTCCAAATACATAACCAAGCACAGCTACAAGTATTAATTATGGCAAACAAAACAAGCTGGTAAGTGTCAGGTTAGTCTAATCTCCTATGTCAACACTCATATCTTAAACACAGCATTTTCCATTTATGTCTGTGACTATGATCTTCATTTCACCCAGCACTGCTACTTAACCCAGAACTTGTCCATGCATTCAAGACCAGAACAAAATCAGGCATTTGCTGGACCCAACATCAAACCAAAGCTTCAAATAGAATAAAACAACTATTCTAACATCCAGTATCTCACGGACCACAGGAGAGTGCTTTGATATACTGAATACCAATTTGATTCTCATAGACAGCCCAGTTATTGCCAACCTTACTTATTATCGTCCTAAAAGTGACTTCTAACAGTCTCCTCATGTCTTAAAAATAAGCAGAATGCACTGAAACATGCAACACAGTCCGTGCACTCATTTTCCTTGTATTTCGTGAATGTTCTTTTGGAATGGCACCACAGCCCCAGAAGTCTCCTCCCCTGGCAGCCGTGGGGCTGTTCATGCCATCAGTAATGCATGAACAATCAAAGGCAGAGGAAAATGCCCTTATCTCAGCTCATCAAAAATACAAGCAGGCAAGCCACAAAGGGGTCACAAATTAAAAATTAAATGCAGGCAGACCTAAAGTGTATTGACAGACCATCACTTCCAAACCATCCCTGTGAAGCAGCTGGAAACAAGAGACACATAATAAGAATAGAAGGCGGCCAGAAGAAGTAATGAAATAACTCTAATTCAAGAAGTGTATTTAGCAATGAAGAATTAAGCAGGAACAGAAGGATCTGTGCCGGTAAAGCCAGCACCTCACACCCTCACACAGGCAGCACATCTCCTGCAACTTAGCCAGTATTTTCTTTTCTTTTCTCTCTGTTGTCTCTGACTTCTGTTTTACAGCTAAAATAAAAGGTACTGGTTTTCTCCTGCAACATTTCATTGTGTATATGAGTGCATAGGATACTAAAACTTCCAGCTTTTTGAAATCAGAATCCAGGATTACAAAAGAATTGCTCTTCAAAGCTCGGTAACACTTTAAGTTAATAAAAAACTACATTAGAACAGCTCTGTCAAAGCTATTTCATTATTGCCTGAGTTTACTCTGATAAGGACCTAAAGAAGTAATTAAATCCCTGAAGACTTAACTGCCTTACAAGTTTATAAGTTCTCCTACTTTTACTTTTGCTGAAAGTAGCAAATTAATTATTTTTTCTTCAGTGCCAATAATCTGCTGCTAACAGCACAGAACACAAGCAAACATGAAATATTTTCTCAATTACTAAATCTCCAATTAAAAATCTTTCCTGTCCCTCATTTTCCAATCATACCAAATTTCTCTCAATGTCAAATTCTGCTGATTTTAGAAAACATTAATACATATTTGTATTTTGACACATTACGAATATTATTGTGGTATTCATACAAACATTATTGCAGTACCCTATCTTTAATCTGAATAATATTAGATTGGCTGGCTCAGAGTATTACAAGAATATGCCTACCAAATATTTGTGTACTCTCAAAGTCTCCCTGGCTCATGTATCATAATAAATAATTTAACGTGGTACTGTTTCTTTTAATGCTCTAAATATTTTCAGATTTATTATTCCTGCTTACTCCTGCTGTCTTGCATAAGGGTATTAAAAGCTGCAACTCAGGACACAGTTACTACTAATAATTACTGTAACAGAAATTAATCCATCTTTTATATTTCTTAACAGCTTACAGTATTTCAAACATAATCTTAAGAAAGCTTTTAAATACGTATTCATTTTAATATTTCTATAAAAATTAATAGGCGTGCTCAAAAAAATCAGGCTGGGAACAGGCAACCTGAAACACAATAGTGCTCAGAGACCAGCAATAACTGCGATGCCATGTTTACTTATTTAAGAAAATTAGGTGAGGAAAGGAGTGGGTTTGACCCACAAGCAGATCGTTCAGGTTAGAAAAGGAAACATACCTATCCAAATCCTACATATATTCAACATACAGGTTTATGAAACTGAATTATGTTGTTGAGAAAGAAGTTTCTTTCAGCAAAACCAATTTTTTTGTTCAAATGTAAAAGACTGCATTAATATTATCTGCCTTTTTCTTTTACACTGTGTAAAATTCAGTGCCATATATATGACATGCAAGCAGGAGGGATGTTAAAGCTGCTGAATACAAAGTCGCTTTTGAGACCATGGGCAGAAAATGGAGGGGAAAGGCTCCAAGATTCCTGTTGATGACAACTTCCTCTCTCCTAGAAATAGTCTGGAGGTGACACAAGCTGTTGATTCTCTGTTCTAATATCCCACTACAGTGTTTACTGCCAGATGCAAGGACACAACATACTTTTAATTTATATCTATATAAGATGCTAAACGTGGAAGTGCTTGGGAGTTAATATCCCCTTTGAGATCAAGGGCATGCCTTGCTATCACAGAAAACTCTCCTCTTAACTAAAACATCATTTTATCCTTGAAAGTACCTTTAGGTACATATTATGCTCCTCAATTCTAAAAAAAGTCAGCCCTTTTGACAGCCCCAAACACTCAGAAGTCTGCTGTACCACTAATCCAACATGCAGTGAGAATACACAACTAAATCACACAGATGTGTTTTGTTACCTTGTTTGACCATTTGTAGGCCTGGAGGAGTTGGCTGTAGAGGGGGGTTTTGTCCTGCACAGGGTCGAGGCTCAGGAGCCCACTGTTGTGCAGGGGGTGGTTCTCTGAGGGTTTCCCAACGAGGTTGCTCAGACGCTCCAGTTCACTGGAAGAAAAAAGAAGGGCAGTTTTTAAAGTCAGATGTGGGAATCGCAGATGTACAATCCTCCAGGGACGGGAGCATGCACCAACTCTATTTTAGTAGCTAAATGAGTTTTAAATATGCCCCAAATTTGATTTAAAACACAATCACTCTTATTACCCAAACAATTTGAAGCACTCTGGTGGTTGTTAAGCTCCGTTCTTCTTAGGAGAGAAAGTACAAATCAAGAGTCTTTGAAAACAACCTGGGAAGAATCAGACTATGGCAGGTCCTGTTCACAACCCAGGGCACCTCCTGACCAAAGCAGCCCCTCAGAACTCACAGAATTCTCACTTTAGCATTGCCTGCAATATTAGAAGTAATTTTTTAACCACCAAGCAAGCAGATGCCTCATCATCTCATTAGAGAACTCCAAATTAACACTGTCCTCATATAAATACACACAAGAACTGGCATTAGTCCTAGCCTAGAGACAATCCTGCAAAGGCTGCGATTACTCTAATCAAAGTATCTGCCTTCCAAGTTCTCAGGACAAGGAAGGATATTCTGATTTCCACAAGCAATTTGTATATTTGTAGTGTAAAATACTCAACTGAAGCATAATAAGCACCATTTTCCCATGAAAAAAATCCCTCACTGTGAAATGATCTATCATTGCTTCATATATCATTTGTCAAACACAACATTTAATCATAACAAAAGTTAAGCAATTTTTCAAACTTGCATTAATCAACTGTAGAAGAAAGACTGGCCACTTTACACAGATATAAAAAGCAGTTTTTCAAGGGACATGACTAATCAAGTGCTTTTCCTTCTGACTGCCCAGTGCCACAACCTAGTCTGAACTTCAGAACTTCCACTAAATTAAATGCAGCACTCAGACTTTTCAAAAGGCAGCTTATGAAAATATCTGTAAAGAAAAATTCAAAATATCTCAATTTACATTTATGAAAGGTTACAAAAATAAATTCCCAACAATCAGGGAACTGACAGTTAAAAGACTTCTGCACTTCACCACCGCAAAATTCCCTATTAATCATCATTCCTTCAAGTTTCTGTGGCCTACATTCCTTCCAAGCCTCTGGTGCTGTGAAAAGTCACAAATCTGCTTAATACTCCTTGACAAAAGAATACAGTAAAATAAGTGTGACTAGGCATAATAACTGAGGATTTGCTGAACAGGGATATCAATCAATACTTTCATTACATCAAAGTCCACTGGTAGCATTAACTTCAGTATACCTTGGAGTATTCCCTTACTACTTGAATAGGCCAGTTCATGTTATACCCTGAGTTGGAAGGGACCCACAAGGATCCAAGTCCAACTCCTGAGTTGTTATCTATTATTGATTAGGAACAAGATTTTTGGGTTATACCTGATAACTCTTTAAAAGGCTAGAGAGCAAGGCAAGAAGGATAACCAAAGAAACAGCTCAGCTTCCACAGAGGGAACCGTGAGGCCTCCTCAACTTGAAAACTAAAAACCAAAAGGATACAACATCTACCCCTAGAGCTGGGTACAGCACCATTCATGAGAAGGGTTATCCACCACCTTCCCCAACAGAAGAGAAGTGGGTAACAAATTATATTACCATGATCACAACTAAAAATCAGCACAGCCTTTTAATCAACAAGAAACAAATTCTCGTACACAAGACCCCGAACCAGAAGATGTTCTGGGAAGGGGTGGTTAAGCACCTGTGGACACCTCCCTGGACAGCGCTGACGGCTCCCAGAACGATACAGCCAAACCCAGCAGCCCAGCGGTGGGATCAACACTGACCATCATTGAGTGAGTTAGGCTGGAAAACACCTTTATGATCATTAAGTCCAACCATAAACCTCACATTGCCAAGTCCATCACTAAACCATGTCCCTAAGTGTACACTAAGTACTCGGTTCCTGTGTCTGCGTACACAAAATTGCTGAATGAAACTGTGAGCCAGCTTCTCTTCTGCCCATAACTTTCCTCCATGTCTTTAGCCTCAGCAGTTTGTCTCTACTTAAACAAAACACACCTGCTGGTACTAAGCAACTACACTTAGCTGGGATAACTTTCCAGCCTGACAAGTTCTGGTGATAAAACGATCGTTTTTGAACCCCTTAGATGCTACTGAACAGTCTGCACCTAGGAAGTGTTCGAATTTTTAACAAAAAACTTCAAAATACAGAGAAGAATCTCCCTGCAGCCAAGCACCTTCACCTTGTCAATGCAATCCCACCGATTTCACGAGGTCCTTCGTGAACACAAAACGAGAAGAAAAACCTGGTAAATATTATGAGCACGTTCAACCCTTTGGAGACCCTGGAGCAGAACACCACGAAGGGGTAACGCGCACGGTGCTGGGCGGAATAAAATGGAGCGTTTTCGCATTTATTTGCTTAAAACTTTCCCCTGGAGTGAAGACGGCCCCGCCGGGCGCTCAGAGGAGCCAGGACACCCCGGGACCCCCTCCCTGCCCACCGGGGGAACCCCCGCCGGGGCCGCTGCTCACCCCAGGTCGCGGCTGACGGAGTGCAGGCTCTCCTGGAAGGCGGCCACGAAGCCCTTCTCGCGGCCCTCCAGGGTCTCCTTGTTGCGCATCCCATCCTTGAGGCAGTCGAAGACCCTGGTGACGCTGGAGCGCAGCGCCTGGATGGCGGCGATGGCCTGGGAAAACGCCTCCAGGTTCACGCCGGGGCTCAGCGCCCCGTCCGCCATCTTGGCTGGCGCCAGCGGCCCCGGCGTGCGCGCCGAGGTGCACGCTGGGAAATGTAGTCCGAGCACGTGAGGGGGCCCTGCTGTTGATCGCCGCGAAGCGATTTTTTAGAGATTTTTATCTTCTTTCCTGGGCCACTTACGTCAACAATCACGGAGTCGTCAAGGTTGGAAGAGACCTGTAAAATCATGGGATTAGCTCAGTCGGATAGAACGTGGTGCTAATAACACCAAGGTTGTGGGTTCTCGTGTGGGTCATTTACTCGGGAGTTGCACTTGACAATCCTTGAGTGTCCCTTTCAGCTGGGAATATTCTGTGAATCTGTAAATCATCAGTTCTAACCATCCACCCGGCACTACTACTGTAACCCCTAAACCACATCGCCCAGTGCCAGATCCAGATGCCTGGAATCACAAAATTACAGAATCATAGAATCACAGAATATCCTGAGCTGGAAGGGACCCAAGGATCATCAAGTCCAGCTCCTGGCTCTGCACAGACACCCCAGCAATCCCACCCTGTCTCCAGTTGTCCAAACACTCCTGGAGCTCTGGCAGCCTTGGGGCTGTGCCCATTCCCTGGGGAGCCTGTTCAGTGCCCCACCACCCTCTGGGGGAAGAATCTTTTCCTAAATCCAATCTAAATCTCCCCTGACACAGCTCCCTATCATTCCTTCAGGTCCTGTCACTGGTCACCAGAGAGATTAGTGCCTGCACCTCCATTTCCCCTCTCGTGGGAGCTGCAGACCGCGATGAGGTATATATAGGGTTTATTCCCTCCCTTGGATGTTCTGTGGTTCTGTTGGTGTTTTCCAGGCACAGAACCAGAAATAAAACCATTTAGAATGGGAAGCAAGGGCTCCAGTCCTGCTGCAATAACTGCACTGAGCTTGATGCAGGCAAGAGCACTTCCATCATCCTGATTGTCCCGGGGAGACTGGAGACGTGCTGGTCCCATATTATAGTTCATGTCTCAGTGATGGAGCCACCTGGAGCAGTGAAAGGTGTCCCTGCCCACGGCATGGGGTGAAACGAGATGACCTCTAAGGTCCCTTCCAACCCAAACCAGCCTGTGATTCTGTGTTTCTATATTTCAATTGTGATTACTGCGGAAACAAGGCCCTCATTACCCAGCCTTTGCAAAGCACTGCAAAGTTCAGGAGTGCTTTCACAGCACTAAACAGCACTAGTTTGATTTTGTAGGAGCTGCTTATGTTTCCTATGCCACTGCCAGCTCTTTTCACCCTCAGAGTGCAGCTAAAATAAATAGAGCTAAAGTAAATGAAGCACTGCACAGGCCCATAGTCGCTCCACACAGAGTAAACTGCAGCACAGGGATGGGTCTTCTGTTTTCTCAGCTTCTAAAGTAAATAACAACCCCTTTCATAAAGGTATTAATTAAATTCAGTGAGCAAAATCCACACAGATCCCTTAGCCATGGGTGATTTTTTTTTTTTTTTTGGTATGTAAAATGGAAATGAATACGACAAGGAGCAGCTGAGGTGTCAGTGGCCAAGTGAAGCGAAGCTTTGCCCTCCACTCAGTGACACTTTCCTGTCTGTCAAGTGATGGATTCTGAAAATTGTATCCCATCAATTAAACGTTCTCAGAACACCATGTGAGGCATTGGAAAGTGAAACCCTATTACTTAGCATGAAGAATGAGAAAATGAAAGGGCTGCGGTTCCTCTTCTCTTGAGCTTAGGGAAGCTGTTCTGTCTGAGCACTGGGGCAAAGCAAACCTGGAAGCAATATGGGCTGAAGCAATGGAGTTCAGCCTACACAGCCAGTGAAATACATAGCAATGTGCTTCAAAGAATCAGCAACAGACTAAGCACACTTAGTAAGGCAAATAGGAACAACATAGGAATAGTTCTTTGTGTTAAAAAATACTGAATCAAAGAAAAGCAGCCAGATGCAGAAAGGACAGGACTGTCTCAGCCAGACTGGCAACCTAAACCATTTATGGATCTATAATACTAGTTGTTTTAAACATCAAATACCTTTCTCTGGACTAAAATAGATTGGTGAAGCAGGTATTGTGTTATAAGAGAATACTTGCAGGCTGAGAGATTATTCCTGCATGACATTATTTTTTTTTCCCCACTATAAAGTTCAGACTCTGGGTGCACATTGCAGATGTCTGTAACTTATTTTATGTGTTATCACTTGGAAATGAATGATTCTTTTCCATTTAATATTTAATATTTTTTAACATATATTTTTACATGTCAATATTGCACTTATTTTAATTATCTCCAAGATCCCTGTCATTGTGGTGCCCAAATCCAAGGAGTTCTGGTTTTACTGTTCCTACCTGGAACAGTAAAAAAGGTTTGACAATTGTTTTACTATTTTTAAACTAACGACAAAACAGTGGCCTGAAAACAAAGCCATAAATATATAAGGAACCATTTGGAACTTGCCCCTATAGAACAAAGTGCACCGCATAGCTTTGCCTTAGAAACTCAAAGGAGGGCATTCACAATTTTTTGCTCCAGGGATCTGCTTTTTCTTGCATAAATGAGGAGCCAAGTTCTCCTGAACAGACAACAGGCAATTCAGAGCACTCAGAGCTCCACTGGCTCCGTGGGGAGTTAAGGCAGGCGCTGCTTCAACACCTACAGATAATGGCTGAAGAAGAGAGCAGGAGCTCCTTTTCCTCTTGTTATTCCTCCTGTTGTTTTGCCACATTCAGAAGGAAAAGACTGCATCATTTGGTGTGCTCATTTGTAGGGCATTGCTGTGCCTATGTTGCTCATCTCTTTTAAGCAAAATTCCTTAAGTGGCAGCTTGCCCAAGCCAAGGCAGTACGTTCACTTCATCTTCATTATAGGTGCACTGTAAGGGGGCATTATGGATAGAAAATATGTGGAACCAGGATATCTCCAAGGTACCGATAAAAATCTTCTTGCCTTAAAATCATTAATAAAACATAAAAGCAAGAATCCAGCTGATGTTCAAAACATCCAAAGTCTTATTATCTGATGGCTGTTGAGTGGGCTTCTGCAAAATTATCTGGGTGGCTCAATATGGGCAGGTTTCCACACCTGAGCAAGCATCAGAACTGGTGTCTTTCACCCTCTCCACCCGAAGTGGGTGATCCTAGTGATCTCCCACCAAAAAAAAAAAAATCACATTTAAGGCATAGGGGGTATATCCACATGGCGCAACTCAGTGTCTTGTGGAGAGGTGCAAACAGCAGCCCTGCTCCCCTAGAGCAGCATCCTGCCCACACTAATAAACCCTGTGTCTCAGCCTGGCTAATTAGCTGTGGCAGACCCCTGTGGTACCACAGTGATGCTCCAGCCAGCGCAGTTCTCCCCATCACTGCTGCTCCGTGCCGAGCAGAGACACTACGAGATGGGAGAGAGAAAACTGCTCTGAGCTGCCAGTTCTGGATCTGTTCTGTGGCTAAAGAGAGAATTTCATTTTGGGTGCTGTCAGTCTCGGAACGTACATAAGCTCTGAACTCACTTGGAGAGAAGGGGGGAGAAAAGTAACAATCCAGCCTGGCATCACATGCAGCAAGAGAAGTTCAGTTCCCTTCTCAAGCAGAAGCTTGGCTGGGGGAGTGTGTAATTAAGATGAGCCTTTCACAGCAAAGTATGTTACTCAAATTGCAGCTACTAAGAACCACGTGGGCTGTAATTAATCAGCAACATCAAAGCAAAGGGATGACTTCAGAATCCTTGCAGAGGTACTGTAAACAATTTGTTAGGGAAGAAAGTGTCCAATTAGAAATGCATTCTCATTTAAGAGAAATTAATTTTGTTGTCAGGAGAGACAATTAATGGCCACTACTGGGTTTCAAAGTAAGTGCAGATAATCTCTCACAAAACATCCGACCAGGGCTCACTATTTGAAATAACTTATAACATAAGAAATTATCTTTATCTTCCTCTGACAGAGATAAATGCTGATATTTATTCTATGGCAAGCTGGACTGATATTCATCACCAGAACCTCTTCATTTCTTTATACTTCATTGCTACATTCTTGACAGCACTTCAGATAAATATAATAAAGTGATTTTGTTGTTGTTGTTGTTCAAATAATTGTGATGCTCAATAATGCAATTGGCAAGATGTTCTTGCTATTTTTACATTCCTATTAATTTCTTTCAGGTTTTCAGTCTTCAGTTAGCCACAGAGTTTACTACACAATGCATTATTGAAACAGAAAAGAAGCTGAGGGGTTATCGACTCATGTTTGAGGCTTTTGCCAAGAGAAGGGAATGTGTCCTGCCTCCTTTTAGAGAAGGCTGGAATGGCAAGACATTTTCAGATGTGGAGGAGACTTGCTCTTCAGTGCTATTTCTTTCCTATTGTTCCCTGAATCAGAATCCCCCACTATATCCAACAATAGTGAGCAAAAATCTTATCTGAACGCTCCTGCCAGAAGAAACAGCGAAATAATGAACTGAGCTGACAATGATGTAGTTATCATCAGATTTCCTGGGGGATGAATAGAGTTAGCTTCCTATTGTTTCATGCTCTCAGGCGACCAGGCTCACATTCAAAAGGATCTTCTCCCACATCATGGTGGATGGAAAAGAGACCTGGAGGCCTCTCTGTCCCCTTTGGGGGGTCTCTGTAACTGTAGGAACTACAATTTTCAGGTGGCTATTCAGTAATCCAGAGTGTTTTCTTTCAGTTTATGGTTATAAAGTGTCCCCATGACACGCAGAGAATCCAGCACGTAACAGATTTTTCTGCAGAACCACCAAGAGCTGGCTGGATTATGACTCTTCGATTCCCTCTTGCCTGATGAAACTGGCACTCTTGATATCAGTTTTAAGAAAATTGAAAGAGATCTGCTGTTGTGTTGTGCTGCTTCTGGAACCTGGTTCCTTGGAGACATCAACTTAACACCTTATCCCAGCACTGAATTTACATGAGAAGTGTAAAGCAAAATACAAAAAGTAAACCATACCCAGCAAAACTCATGGTGTTATTTTATGCATGAGGAATTCTGTCCCAAAATATGTCAAATTTAACTTGCAAAAATAAAAGGCTGCTGTTTTATTCTGTATGTGTGCAATCTGCAGAGAACTCAGTTACTTCTTTTCTTTAAACATTCAGTGATCAAATGGGGAATCTGCTGTAAAACCGAATGGGAAGAAAGTACCATTATTTAAAGGCTACAGAACTGCTTAAAATTAGAGCTGTGAAGGCACCAAAAAATACCAGAAATCACAGATGGTTTGAAGATAAATTCACATTGCATTTAGTCCACTCAACATCTAAAAAAAACCCCTATGCTTTTGCCTTGCTTTTCAGTCTATCTGTTGATGCCTGCTCAAAATGTACTTTCTTTAAATTGGGCTTTGAGTCGTGTTCTGTTGCCCTACACATTCAGATCTCAGTCATTTTGAAAAATCTGCACAAATACGTATTTTTAAATGACGTCATTAAAATTTAATATATTCTGCATATTTGCAAAATCACAACTATCCTGAGCAGGTTAAATAAGACATTAGCCGGGATGAAATAGTAGCAAGAACAGACAAGTAGTTCTGCAATATGCAAGTGGCTGAGACAGAATGACCCAGTTGTTTCTTCTTGTCTATATTGATGATTCTGCAGTATTAGAGTCAGTTAAACATTGTTTTCTCCACCCAAAGACTGCAGGATCAGGCTTTTACATAATTCTGGAATATTCGTGTATTCTGTAATTTAACTAGTTAAAGCCTATTTGCTTTTTTTTTTTTAAATGCCTGGGCTGTATTTTCAAATGCTCTGTCGTGTCCCCTGGGTTTTCTCTCTGATACTGGCTTGCTTTGGGGAAAATTCCGCTTCCATTATCATGAAAGATCAGGATTTGGCACAATCATTCCAGCCTCACTGCCTAGCAGCAGTCAGCAGAATTTGTTGAATACATAATGCTCCATTCTCCTCCTTACCAGGTTCTTGCGGAGGGATTTTGCAGCAGGCGAGGGGAAGCTTGGAGCGTGATGGTTGTTCAATACCTGGTTGAGACATCCAGTAGCTCTTGCTCTTCATTGCACAGGCATAGGGAAGTTTTAGAGTGCACTGTACCCACCGTTAAGACAGTAAATATGATGAAGTTCATGGTACAGTATATGGCATTTCTTCTTGCCAGGGGCAAACTCTCACCTGCAGCCTGGAACAGCCGAGGCTGCTTTTCCCCCGGCTCGTTAAAAAGCCTGACACAGTAAAAATCCCTGAGACAAGTTCAGAGAGTTCTCAAGTCCCTGATTAGTAAATATTATTTGTGCAAAGTGTAATCTCAGGACAATGAGGCCTGACACGAACCAGATTCAGGCATGTGTTTGGCAATCCTCAGCTTTATTCCTTCTAAATACAAATGCAGCATGCCAAGCAGCAATCCTGCTAACTCCTGAGCTTAGCTTTCCCCATTCCACCAGCCACTTGCCAAGAGTCATTTGCTCCAGTACTTCTCACAAAAGCCAAGCTATTTCTCATAACTCTCCATCCTAATTAAGCTACTTGCTGGCTTTTATAATCACCTCTCCATACACCAATCAATCTCAGCAGGATTTTTAACAGATGAAACTTGGCTGATTTCCCCTTAAAGCACCAGCCATCCTGGAACAATAAAGTCAGGTTTTTTACTCTTTACTGATTTTCTTGCAGGCCCTTTTTCTTTTCCACCTGTCAAAAGGGGAGGCCAACAACAAAAATAAATATAGTCAAATATGCTTGAGGCTGCATGAGGGCATGGAAACCTGCTGTTTTCCAGACAAGTCAAGCAGTTCTAGCAACTGCACAGACCAGTATTTTCTTCAAGCTATTCCACATTCACTATTGGTCATCAACCCATCAAAGAGGACAGACAGCCACACTTTTTAACAGATATCCAGACAAAACAGGCAGAGTAATGCAAAGTTCTGGGATATTCAGAACTTTAGCATTTCAGAAATTCAGTACTTCATCTTGACCTTTACTCAGGAAAGCAGCTTGAACTAAACTTGGAGTACGTACAAAGGGAGTTTTCAATCGATAAGCCCTTCTACAGCACTGCTGCCTGCTTCAAGACCCTATTCTGGAATCTGCTGGGCATCTAAACAGAGCTCAGTTCACAGAATCTACAACCAAGAGAGCACTGCCTCTGGAGGGGGTTTCGTGTGGAACGCACATATCCAAAAAGTGCACAGAGCATCCCCAGGTCACTGCAGCGCTCAACATGTAACCAGGACCCAACTGATACTGCTTGAATTGCCACTGGACTGGATTTACCCAGAAGCTTCTACTTCAGACACTGTTATGGAAAACATCCTACATGAGGGGAAAATAAAAGTTAACCAATTTGATGTCAAAGGCAGCAGTGTGTTCCTTGCTGTCTCATCATAACAGGGACACCAACACTTGGAGATAGCGGAGGCACCAGATGATGTGGAAACAAAGCGGCTTCAAACAAAAGCCGGACTTCCTTTTGTCAGGACACAACCGGAGCAGATGCCCTCACAGTGGGGCCACAGAGCTTCCAGCACCCCCAACCAGGATCAATCCTTTTGGGTCTTGCCCCACCGAGAGCAGCAAACCCAAAAGCCACACTAAGTGCTTTGCGCTGTCGGTGCCGGCCTGCTGCCACGCCTCTGTGCCAGCTGACAGCGTCCACAGGGCTGGGATGTGTGGCGTGGGCAGCAGATACAGAACAGATTGGATTTTTTCCAAAGGCTATTATCTGAAAAAGACTTTGCTTTATGCTTGGGCCAATATGGTAAACTGCATCTAGTTAGCTCAGGGAAAGGTCAGACATATTTTAAAGCAAAGAAAGGCCATCTCTGGCAGGTGTATCCAATTCAGAGAGATACATTATCCCCAAAGGAACATGAGAAAAAAAATCCTTATTTATTTTATTTCTGCATATTCCACTTAGAGTTACCTTGGTGCATTCATGATATGGAATTGAGCAATGTTTTCAAGCAGAATCCAGCCAGTCTTTCCTAAAATGAGACATAGTTTGTCTAAAGAGACAATCACTTCCTGGAATTTGCAGATCTAATTCCATACTTCAGTATTTAAGGCCTCCCAAAAAAGTGACATCCATCTTCTCTCTTATAAAAAAAAGAGGAAAAAAAAGAAAGATTTTCCTTCTATCTAGAGATTATTTAGTGCTCTGTTATTGACACTGCGTCTATTGAAAGATTTAAAGATAAAAATGCAGTGTATTCAAGTAGTGATCATTTTTCATTGTCACTTAGTGACAGAACAGCCTGTAGTCAATTCCAACAGATTTATCTTTTCTGCTATTGATCCTGTGCGGGGCTGAGCTGCGCGCGGGGACCTGGCCGTGGCGCTTCAGAAATGCAGCAAGAAACGCAAAAGGAGCGGACAAGAGAGGTGCCGGGCAGTCTTGTTTTCATCCTAAAGCTATTTAATTATTTCCCTCTGAGCGGTGAGACAAGCTGCTAGAAGACAACTTGTGTGTAGACACAAGGCACTTCCTGATGGACAAAGGCAACAACCCACAAATGCTATTTCTATGTGCAGCTCAGTCTACAAGGTGTCCCAGAGCTGGGTTCAAGACATTGGATGCAAATCAAAACTTCAGGTACCGGAGGGACAGATGTTTTGTGAAAAGTAGGATCTGCCTGTCAGGTCCCTAAAGCAAACCTCCCATGACCTCCTGTGGTGAAGATGCTCTCTTGTGCTCTCATGAGGATTCCCATCACATCATGGAAAGAGTCTTTCTGCTTTTTGAAGCCCAAAGAGAATGGAAAGTATTATCCTGAGACTTCGGAGCACTCCAGCCTCCAAAGTTCCATGACCAATTTTTATGCTTAAGAACAGAGATTAATTCTGGTCACCTTCTGAGTTTAGAGTGAAGCTGAAGAGGAAAAAACCAACAAAACATTTAGATGCAAGGTAGAACCTGCATCTTCTCAAACAGTTCAATACTGGATCCCAGACTATCTACTATTTCAAACAGAGCCAGACTTCTGTATATGCTCTTCTTCACTTAAGCCAAATACATCGGTAAATGCTGATACAGAGACTGTGAATTTGATGGCTGAATAATGTTTGAGTCCTTTAGAGACCAAGAAAGCTTTCTCCAGAAGCTGTCATGCACCTTGTGATGGATCACCGCTCACAAACCATAAAGGCACTTAATGCTGGGAGCAGGCAGAACCAGATCTCCAGCTTCCTACAGCAGCTGTTCTGTTATGGAGCTAAAAGGTGCTTTTGGGCTTGTTTCCCTTACCAGGTACTGGCTGAAATGTGACCCAGACACCTTAAAGTTCCTATACAACAGGTGTAAGTTTTAAATATAAGCTGGAAAAGAGACACACAAAGAACTTGAAGGAGCAGACAGTGGTGCCTCTGTGCTATTTGCAGCTTTCTCATCCTGCTGATGCTATTTATCCACAGTCCCCACTGTGATTTTGGGTCTTGTTTTTAGATATTTCCCATACGGGTTAGGAAATGGAGAGACAAGCACTGGCCTGAACAAGGAGAGCTATTCTATTCCTTGTGGCTGGGGATACCCAGCAGATTAATTCAGACAACAGCAAAACCCCCAAACATTGCAACTGCAGGAACTATGTCAAGATGAAAGTCACAGACTGTTCTAGAGGCAATGACTTAACCAAAGCCAAGCAAACGATACAAATAAAACACATATACAGGTTCACCTCATGTATGAGCTTGACAGTGTTCTAGCCCTTCTCTCCTTCCTTGTTAACCATGAGCTTCTGGGGTTTGTTTTCTAATCACTTCTGCGAAACACGTTCTTCTACAGAGACCTAATCTTGCACTCCTCTGCAGCTCTGGCTTGTCATTTCCTGATCCAAACCCTTTTGATTAATCATCTCTGAACAGGTTTATCAAGCTGTTCTGAAGCCTGCACACAGGAACATACATGTTCAGCAGATATTTCCTCTGTAACTTTCTCTGCTACACTATTTTGGAGAGCTGTTCCAAACTGTGCCAGCTAACTCTTGCTATTTGCAGACGTGGGAGATGGGATTCTAAGCCATGAGGATTTGCCAAGGTAGCTATATGGGTGTACTAGCAAAAGGATATTTCTCCTACTGTGTAGCTCATTCCTGCTCTTGAAATAAACTGTACGAGTAGAAAGACTTCCACTGCCTCAGCAGAAGGGTTTTGTTGATAGATAATTTCACCTCTTTCATTGCAAACCAATGCAGCAGTGATAATGCAGCTTTTGACCAGGGTGAGTTGTTTTCTCCTCAGTATTCACAGCTGCCAGAGAAGGAATATGATCACTGTCTTAAAGAGTAACAAGTGGCTTCATTTTGTCCCCCAAAATAACCTGCACTTTAGATCCATTCTGAATTCTCTCTTGCAAGGCTTTCCTGCACAGAGAACCATGTTAAACAAATTAGCAAATTACTCTCTCTGCAAGAGCCAGGTCATACTTCATCATTAGAGAAGGAGTCTGATTTTGGTTGGGTGAAAATAAATCCACAGTAACACCATTTGCTATCATTCATGTCTCAACATTTCCCCTCAGAATAGTTTCATTTTGTTATATTTAATGCTTCAGCATTACATCTTAAAATAATGCCAATAATTACAAATCTCACTGTTTTATTTTAGGCACTGTTCTCCTGAAGTGACAGAAGCACACAGATTGAAAATGTTGCTGAAAGATTGCTGGAAGAGAGGAAAAATATATCCAAGATTTGCCTAAGTGGTAAAAAGGAAAGAGATGCTCTTTGGACACAGTAGAAGGAGATAAAAAAGTTTGTAATATTCGTCATTTGCTTAAAGGCTGAAGAGGAATTTGGGACAGCAAACGGAAGCACTGCAGTGTCGTGGGTTCGTGGTGCAATATTTTAGTCCTTGTGGGATGTTACACTGCAATATTGAAATGAAGGATCATCCTCTGAAGTCTGCAATCTGGTGCCCCTCTCTGGCTGTCATACCCAATTCTAGGCAGAAGAAACCCAGTAAGGGATATTGATCGAACTGTCTGATGTGTCAGTTAAAAAATAGCCCTTCACATGTAAACAAAAAACTATGCAGAGCAAAGAAAAAATATATTCAAAAACCTCCTCTTCAAGTTATTAAAGCTCTTTCTGTTGCTATACAATGAGAATATTTGTGTAAGTTTTATGAGCTCTATCACTGATCTATTCATTTTCTAATGCCTGAAAAATTACAGATCTTCTCCTGCCCATTGAATGAAAAAGCAAAGCCCTTTACAAGCCTATTAGGAAAACAGTATTTACAACAAAGCACCAAGGAAAATACTCCCATTAAATTTTACAGCAATTTCCTTGGAAGAGTCCTTTCCAGTGGGAACAGCTGGACTTAATTGCAGATGAGCTGACTGAAGGAAGTACCTCTGATTGCAGATGTAATAAAATTCATGCTTGACACCTTAATTTTTTTAATATATATTGGCTACCATCAAATCACTGCATTTGCTGGTTTGCAGGCTAAATCTATCAAAGTTCTGGCAGGAGAATAGACAGGGAACGGAACAGCTTGTGGAGGCCTTCAAAGCTTGGTGCTTAAGACACAGCTTTTTAATGCTATTGATTCCTAACAATCAATATTTTTTTCAATAAGAAGGTCTCATATTACCCCTTTTCCCAACCACCCTTCACAATGAACTTAGTTAGGATGAAAAAGCATGTAATGGCTTTCTTTTGAGGTATTTTTTTTCCATGTTCATTGCAGTCTCTTCTCCCTTACAAAGTTCACCTTGCTCAGCCCTTCTGGTTGATGCTACGTGGTTGTGGAGTGCTTGACCAGATGTTTTCCAGCATAACAACCTGCCATGAGGTCAAGATTTGACCCAGAAGAGCTAATTTCTTTCAAATAAAAGACATTGCAACCACATCAACCTATAGCCTTTAAGGTTATTTGCTTAGAATCTACCATAAAAGCAAAGACTTGTTCTTCTTCCTCATTCCTGTTGAAATTCTGTGGATAATTTAATTCTCAATGCATTTCCAAAACAAGGTTTTTAAGTACCTTTTTACCATTAAATTTGAGCCAAAGCAGTTATTTCTGTTAGGAGTTTTTTACAGTGACTTTTCAAAAAGTAGGGTTGGTCATCTTCTGTTGGCAGATGTGGTCCTTGTGCATCATGAGGGTGTGGAAATTGCTTGGAGAGGGAACAGGGGGAGTAGGAACTGTGCTCGCTGCCACTTGAGATTGCCCAGGAACTGAGTTGCATTGCTGACTAATTGCAGGCAAATTGCTTCTGCTGGAATATATTGAGTGAACAGCAGCAATAGGGCTTGCCTGCAGAGCAGAAAGTTTAACAAGGATGGAATAAACACTAAATGCTGCCTGAATCCTGCTGCAGTGGGGGTATATAACCCCCTTCCCTTTTCAGTCTGTGATATGGGGTCCTCCTCTCATTTGCCCTGTTGTTCCATTTTCTGCTGAAGAAAATACTGGGATACTCCTCCAATTCTTTCCTGTCCTCCAACCTAACAGGATTATTCCTGGATAGAAACACACATTTCTGTGAAAGGACAAAATAGTTCTATTTCACCCCTGTGTTGTGAGCTGGAGCTAATAATCAGGACTCATTACAAATAGAGGCTGCTTCTCATGCCTGGGGTTTTTTGTTTGCAGAGTAACACTGTGTGGGCATCCCAACACTTCAAAACCAACCTGCTGCTCCTCAGGTACCTAGCACGGCACTAATAAGAGCTTCGTGAATGTTGCAGAATCTACAACAAGAAACTTAATTTTTTTTAAAGCAGTAGCATTCACTGCTTGTTTCTGTAAGTGGCTGTTTAACCAGGCCTGCCAAACATTGCAGATGTACACACAACTGCATTTTAATCAACCACAAAAACACTCTGTAGCTTAAGCAGTTAGGCAGCTATGCCCACAAGAGCACAGGTAAGTGGGCTAGTAAATATTTAATCAACTATTGTTCATGGCATAGTAAACATGAATATTTAGTACAATATTTACTCACATTTATATCCTATGTTTAGAATAATATTATGTTTAAGGACAAGTATACATTCAGGTGTTTGGTCTGATAATACCACTCATAGACACCTGCTTAGGTAAGTTATTTAATACAGTGTCATGATGCAGGCAAGAAAAGGAAAGGATTCTTTTACAAGACATATACACAGACACACAGCTACAGATGTATTTAGGTTTCTTTGTGGAGTAATTGCACTCTGAGAAACAAATGCAACGTACACATTGGAATCTCATTGCAAGGTGGTAGATGTTGGGCTTTTAACATCAGACTTGTCACCTGGCAGGGAATGACCTTGGGGGGTTGCATTACAAAATAGTGGACTGGCACAAGGGCAGATTTCCAATGAACACAGCATGAAGTGCAAATATCACTCCCCCAAGGCACAGCCCCAAGCACAGACAGATCTCATGCCTTTCTTACAGAGTAAAACGGAGGGGTTGGTGATTCTTTAGAGAAATGCAGGATCCAGTCACTCCAAAGAAAAAAATTCCTTCCCAAAAGCCCTGGGAACGCACCAGCTCCCTGGCAGGACTGTGACCCATCCTCCATCAGGCTGGCATTTGCCTCCATCCTGAAAGAGAGGTGGCATCCAGTTTGACACATTAATATTTACTGCAGCTTGCAGTGCAGCAATAGTCCTGTATCAGAGCTGACTCTGTTATAGAAAAGACCTGCATTGTAGCAAGGGGTGGCCCTTTACAGGGATTTGGGTTTTCTGCCTGATAACACATTTTGGACTACTGACTCTCTATATACATTGAAAATTTCCTGTTATGGCCACCTTGCATTCATGATGACAGACAGCCTTTCTCTTCAGCTTGGGGCCTTCTGAAAGAGTTCCTTGAGTTCTTTTTTTATTTATGAACTAAATGAGACTTCTTGTAAAATATATATCTGTATGTGGATGCGCAGGCTTGGGTACTGCTTAGTGCCATTCATATTGGACCCCTGACCAAAGCCGCCACATCATCAGCTTGACCAGAATATTTTGTACCAAAGTAGAGAAGTCATCTGAGGACCAGTAAAGCAGTAAAAAGCATTTAATCACTATTTCATGGGCTTGCAGATGGCCCATGTTATTCACGACTGGTTTCACAGCCGTGACCTCAGCGAGATGTGGCATGGCAGTGGGTCTGCTCTTAGGGGATACCAGTTGTCTGTTGTACAAACAACATTGTCACTGCTGATATCCCTGCCAGAAGGACCTGTGTGCAGCCCTGGGGTTTGTTGCTTTTTTCCTTAGCATGCACTGCCTTTTTAGCAATATGCCTGCTGAATATTAACCACCCTAACGATCCCAGCGCAGCTCCACAGCACTGCTGCTGTCTTTAGTTCTGGCTGAAGTGATTTTCTGCTTTTGTAGCAGTTTCAGTGGAGGGGCCAAGGACTGGCAGAACTACAGCAGCTGAGCAACCTTCCTCCTCTTCGCAGGCAGCTCACAGCCAGGCACCAGTGCTGACGCACAGGGCAAAGACATGCTCTGTCCTCTCAGGCTTTTTTGACAAGGGCATGTGGTGGTAGGACAAGGGAGAATGGCTTTAAACTGGAAGAGAGTATGTTTAGATCAGATATGAGGAGGAAATTCTTCCCTGTGAGGGGGGTGAGGCCCTGGCACAGGTTGCCCAGAGAAGCTGTGGCTGCCCCATCCCTGGAAGTGTTCAAGGCCAGGTTGGAGCTACCTGGTCTAGAGGAAGGTGTCCTTGCCCATGGCAGGGGGTTGGCATGAGGTGATCTTTAAGGTCCCTTCCAACCCAGATCACTCTGTGACTCTGATTCTATGACTTACACACCCTCCTCTGGGTGCAGCTGGACTGGCTGACGTGGTGGCCGTGTTTGGTTGCCCATCACTGCTCTCCCTTCTGTCTACCAGCTTGGCTGGGTTATGGGGGGTGAGGGCATCCAGGGCAACTGAGCCAGCCAAGACCCTCCCAAAACAGGGTCTGCTCTCTCTCTGACCTACCCCCACCCTCTCTGCAGGCACACTTCATTTTTCATTGACTGCCTGGTAGCATTGTGCCTGACTTCATTGAGAGGCTTTAAAAATCTTCAGCTTTGCTATTAGTATTGATTAGCTTTGTCCTCTTTGCAGGCTATTATTCTTTTTTTTTTGTGTCTCTTGGCTTGTTGCATCATCGGGTTCTGTATTGCTCTTTAGGGTCCTTTCCATGGATTTATAAGTGTGAATACAGTTGGGGACAGCTCTGGGAAGGGATGCTAATCTTCTGAACAAACCCCCCAAGCCATCTTTCAGTGCTTAGGAGACAATTCGCAGTGAGAAGGAGGACGAACAATCTGGTCATTGCATCTGGGCAAAAAGGGAAAAAAAAGGAGAAGAAAAAGAGAAAAGAGGGAGAGTGAGTTGCTCCTCCAAAGGGAGAGAATGAGTATTCAGTAACTTACTGAGCCAATGCACCACTCCATTCCTGAAGCCATGGCTTCTGAGCTTATACAGGAGTAGTAATTAATAGTTTGCACTTACATAGCATTTTTGCAGATTAACCTCTCCACCAAAATTTCACCTAAATCTAAATGCAGCCATTTCTGGAGTGGAAAGTAGGGGGCATTTAATAATGCATAGAAACACCATGCAAGAAATCAAGTCAGGAATATTATACAGAAATAAACATGCAGGGGCAATGTTCATAGTGAGAGAACTCAGCTACTCAGGCTGAAATTGCTTTGTCCCGTCCAGCTAATAACCTGCCTTACAAAGTTGTTGCTGAATTGTTAAAATATTACAAGTAGGTGTTACAAGTACACTTCAGTTCCATATCTCATCTGCCAGCCAGCATCTCCCAGAGCGTGGTGCCTCAATCAAATCCCCCTGCATTAATCTGATATTTATTCTGAGGAAACAGAGCTTCTGAGCCACCCAAACAATGTTTTGCAGCACAGACGGTTTCCTTTGACATCTGTCCTCCAGCCACTGCCCCAGCACTCGTGTTAGTGGTGAGAGCAGCAAATGTCACTTTGCAAGGTGATGCGGGTGCAGCCCATTGATTAGATGGTCTCATCCTCATCCACTGGGATGCATCCATTGCACAATTTAGCTTGGATGTCAGAGAAGTACTGCAGGCAAGAGAGCTGCCTCAGAAACTGATGATAGTTATTCTCCTTTCCCTATTGCTAGAAAGTGTTGTTTGCCACCTCTGTTCGTCATTCAATGTCCCCAGTCCTCAGCATTGTTTGGTTGTCCAATAGAATGGGGATCAGGAGTCATTTTTAGCCTCTTCCTTGGGTGCTTGTGCCTGGGGTTCGATGTTGTGCTGCCTCCTCCTCATCAGCTCACTCATCCCCACGCCTGTGACTGCAGACCATGAGCTCTCCAGCAGCACACACCTCATCCTTCTGCTGCGTGGAGAAGTCCTGTGACATCTGGAGCTGGAGATGTTGTTGGTGTACAGCAAGTTCAGCTCATGGAAGAGGGAGAAAATACTCCTTAGGGGGGTGTTCACTCGTTAGCTGACCCCAGGTATTCCTTAATTGGACTCCGCTTCCCTCAAAATTCTCTCTTGAGGGTTGAGCTCTAATCAAATTAATTTGTCTCTTGGCCGGTGAGGAATAACAGTAAATCTGAAGTCCCTGAAGGCTTATGGAAATTGGTCCACATGAACCATATAATTTTTAAATATGAAGGAGAAAACGGATTTGCGAAGGAAGTTTCTTAGCTGGCAAAATAAGCTATAACAGAGCACAGCAAAAGGGAGAAAGCAGTCAGGAGAATACTGCAACACAGCTGGAACACAAGGTTTTGTCTGAGAAAAGCACTTTCTTATATTTTACCAGAAAGGCATTTCACTCTGAAAATGAAATCCAGACAGGATGTTACTGAAGGTCCACATCTTATTTTCAATAAATGATGAACCTTCATGTCCCATGAAATATGAAAGTATAAAGCTGCCTTTCTATTATATTCAGCAAAGGTGGGGGGTTTTGTTCGCTTTTGTTTAAATATATTCATTATCAAAGGTGTTGTGCCCTTGAGAAGCTAAGACAATTGCTTGTACTGCTGTGCAAGGAATTTGAGAGAGTTGGTAAAGTTTTTATGAACAGTGATACAGAGATGTGTAGTGTGTCTTTCAAGACCCCTGATCAATCCATCCAGAGCTGACACTCGAGCTGTAAAGAGACATCCTTGTCAAACCACTTACATATTGCATATACAATGAGATAGCCCTTCATTTCTAGCACACCAGTTGCAGGAGGAAGAATTTAAAGCAGAAGGGCTCCAGATCTCTTATTTTGGATTCTTGTGGCTCCAAGCATGGAAATCACATTGGCAATAATGAAAGGTCAGTATCTGAATGCACAGTTCGTGAGAGGGCATGAAAATGCTTTGATGAAAAAGAACCTGTGCGTCAGAAATTGTCAGTGTGCTACAAATCTGAGGGGGTATAGAGGGACAATACTTGTTTGGGATGCAGGTTATCCCTGTACATCGTTTGTTTTGTCCTGCAGTTAGGAATGACATTACGGAAAACAAGCCCACCTGCCTGTACCATACAGACCTACAAAAGAGAGAGAAAACTATCTCAAATGGCTGGTTTCTGAAAGTCAGTAAGAAAAATAAGATTCAGTTCAGCCCTTAGATACACACCAATCATCTCATTTTATGATTCCTCTGTACCTTTTACACCTCCTACTTTCACTATTATTTTATTTTAATAACACTTTTCTACCTTCTCCCTGTTCGTTGGACACTCTGGTTACTATTTCATATAATATTTCCGTTTTTAATTTGTGTGATACCCTCACATGTGGTTCAAAACCAGGAAGAATTATTTATCCTCTTGAAAAGTAACAAGGGCTGCTATTAACCAGATTTTGGTCTCTACAGCGCCATCAGGAAGAGGTGGCTCAAGTGACTTCAGTTACAACCCAGAAACCGAAGCATCCAGAAGTCAAAGCCTAAGTTGACAGGAAGCTTTCTCCTCCGGCTGTGTGTTTCCAAGGAAAGTGCAGGCACTGCTGGGTATTAAAGGAGATCCATTTTATGCCAGGTTTTGTCTGTGACAATCTCATCAGCAGCCATAAAAAGTGATATGAAAAATCTGAAGATGGATGTTAACAATTCATTTCCTAAATTTCCATAGTTAATGCAAACTTAATAACTTCCATGTACCACCAGCCTGATTGTGCCTGCTGGAGTTCACAGCTTAATTCTCCCTGTAAGGAAAATGTACCACAGGCAACATCTGGACCAGCTCGTTCACTGTCAGGAACTGGGATGATTTCTTAGACTAACAACGATCTAGGCAGCTTTTTTACAAATCACTGCAAGTCCCACTCCTGTGAAAAGGGTTTTCTGAGGAAGAACTCGCAGGCACAGCACGTTTGGAGGCAAGCAGGAGTTTAAGATTCCCCTCTGCCTCCATGGGAACGGCGCCTTCCCCAAGGCACCACTCAGAGCAGCAGAAACGCTGCACGACATCAGCTCAGTCTTACCCAGGGAGGCTCCAAAGGCTGCTTCAGCAGCGGGAAACCTTCAGAGGTGCTTTATAAATGTGCCCACTCTTACAGCAGGTGACACATCCTAGTCCACCAAGGAATTTTCCCGCATCTGCTCCACGGAGAGATCCGTACGAGGCTGAAGGTCACAGCTCTGAGGAGTCCTTGTGTTAGGTGACCTCAGCTGGCTGGGATGTGGTCCTGGGTAATGTCTAATGGGTTTCATATGACTCAGGTTTTTCTCCTTTGTCCTTCCCTCTCCTTGCCCAGCATTTTGCTAGTTAGTGGTTCTGCAGCAACAGCTGCAAAGTACCATTGCAAGGCAAATTATTATTAACATTGCTCTGCCAAATTGGCACAAACGATTGAACAAGGAGCCACAGAGTGGTTTGGGTTGGGAAGGACCTTAATGATCATCTAGTTCCAAACCCCCTGCCATGGGCAGGAACACATTCTTCCAAGCACCATTCTTCTGAGCAGCCTGCTCACTGCAACCCTCTAAGCAGAGCACGCATTTTTAACTCCACCTGCTTTTTTATCCTGGAGAAGGCTAAAAGGCAGGACCTTGGCTGGCTGCAGCAGTGCCGAGCACAGCCCGGCCAGCCCCGCTCCGCTCTCCCAGCGCCGCGAAAGCGCTGAAGGAAAACTGCGGTAAGTGAGCGATGCTGTGCGATGTGGCAGCTCCGGAGGTGCCAAGCAAAGCTAATGCTCCAGAGCGATACTAGAGGGCACTGTAAACCTGGCAGTTTTGGCTTCCGAATGGGACGAAGCAAAAATTGAAGTGTTTGCTATTTGCGGTCATTAAAGCTCTCCTGGTATTCAGTACAAAATTAGTGCTAACCCCCGGGTCCTGAGCAAATTAATTTGTGGAATTACATTCTGCTGTCGTAGAATACCCCTTCCAGTCTGGGATCCTTATTCATTGCCAGGCCCTGAACTGCTGCATCCCACTGCTGGAGGGGCTTCTCTCACAGTAAACGGGCAGGCTTGGAGGAAAGGGGATCAAGAACCATTATGAGAACTCAGCCACATTTTTTTTTTTTAAAGCTATCACTTAACAGTAATGTGTTCATTAATTGGCAGCCAGACCACTGCCTGGCTTCACTTAAAACCTGATGGTTTCCTTTCATTGTGGTAGCAAAGGTTTCATCCTGCATCTTCTCTATATGCCAACATCATTTTTTTCCACGTGCCTGATTAAAGATACAAACCTATCAGAGAGGAGGAGAGTTCCTGCACTGTGATAGAACAAAATTGTTTTCAAAAGAGTCCTTTAAAACATATTTAAAACCAGGAACATGTTACTCTAAATTAAACACTCCAATCAATGCGATCGATAGATTAATAGGTTTCAGTACCTGTCTCCTCAGACAGTCTCCTCATACACCCATCACTGCAATTTATAATTCAGTGTTCAACTTAAATTAGTAAAATTTAAACTGAAACAACAATGGGCTGACAAGTAAACAAGACTTCCCAATTTAAATGTAAAATGTTTACCCGATATGCAGAATCAAGCTCTCCGCTCCCGCAATATCACTGCCACACAAAATAAACACAGAGCCACTGGGAATAAGAGGAAAAGGCATCTTGAGAGGTCACCTAGTCCATCTCCTTCCCCCAGGGTAGGATCAACCCTGCCTAAATCGGTCTGGACAGGAGAGTTTCTCCAACCTGTTCATCCCTGGAGGTTTTAAAGGAGATTCCACAAGCTCCCCAGATGGTCTATTCTGGGTGTCAGCTATTCTTATAGATGGAACATTTTCCCCAAAGTCTAACCCAAAATGCTTTTTCTGTAGTTTAATCCCACTAATTCTATCTGTGAGCAACAGTTCATTACTTTTGTAGCATCTTTTACATTTGGGGAGATTCTTACTGTATCTTCATCAGCCTTAGTCAATGGACCACAGTTCTCTCCCTCTTGGGAGGTTTATTTTCTAGACTGTTCTTTTCATTTTCTGTATTTCCCTGGAAGTCTGATGACAAAACTGCTCCTCCCCAACACTCAGCAGAGATGGGAGCGAGGTACCAATGCACCACGCCACACTCTACGTACAGCAGTGTCAGTTTTGCTTTGCTAACACCAGGGCACCACAGTTGGCTCAGGGTTAATTTCCAGCTCATGGTATTGTCCCTTTCTCTTAGGAATGCTGCCTGTGCAGCCATTTCTGGACACACATTTCAACAGTGCTCATACATTCAGCTTTGCTCTCGTCCTTGTAGACCATCAATCTCTTCTTTCTAGCCTGTTTCTTCAGTTTGTTAAGATATTTGAATCTTTCTCTTTTCTCTGAGAGCACTTACAGCCCCTCTCAGCTTGGTATTGTCAACAGATGCAGTAAGTCCCCTCCATACTCCACTACCCAAGTCACTGATGAAAATATTGAGTAATGCCAGAGCCTGCACAGACCCCTCCAGCACCGCATTCAAGCCATCCTTCCACTTGGACAGCAAACAGCAAATAGTTTTCAGTGTGTTTGCCCAGCTGGTTTGGTACCTTACAGCATTTCTCCCCATCCATATGCCCCCACCTCGCTCCTGGAGTGAGAGTCAAAAGCCTGACTGCAGTCAAGCTGTACCACAGCTGCAGCTCCTCCCCTCTCAGAGACCTGCTGCCCTGCCACAGGAAAATTAGATTGCTTTGACATGATTTATCCTTGACAAAACCACAGCTTGTGGGGCTACTGCATCCCTCATGCCAGTGCCATGCCTTGCCTTTGGATCTAGTGAGCAAAATTCTGTCCCCTTTGAAGTAAGGGACAAAACTCCCACAATCCAAGGACTTTACCATGTCCAGACTCCACCCAGCCCCAGAAGCAGTGGAAATGTCATGGCATTACTGCTCATTTTGGCAAGCAAGGGTTTATTTCCACTGAGAGCTGCAGAGGCAGAACATAATCAGGGATATCACACCTGGGTTTGAGCATCGAACCCCCCGGGTACCATCGCATTGTGGACACACAGCCCCTCTCCAAAACTGGTGCTACCTCATTTCCTTGGCATCCTCAGAGCAATGGGTCAGTTCAGTAGAGGTAATCACCTCAGCAGAGGTGGGAGCAGGTATAATTTACACTCTGAAGGGAGCTGCAAGGAGGTATAAATTACTCAAGCACAAGCTACCTAAGATTCACTTAAAATTCACTCTGAATTTGGCACCAGAAATGTAGGAGATAATCAAGTTTTCCTTTTTGAGATCTTGTGTATTTAAAACCTGCTGTGTTTAATTTTTGCAGTCACAACAATGCTCATTCATAAATATTTCCTAATGCTTGATCCTATTAGTATGTACAGCTCAGTGTTTGATTAATGGACTAGAACAATGCGATCAAATATATTTTGGGCTCCAGAATACCACTTTGTAATGCCTAATATTTGATGAGATATTACAGATAGGCTTGTCTTCTGACTAGAAGCGATTGCACTTGAATTCTGAGAAACCCAGATACAGATCTTGAATAAGATCTGAATTTCAAGCGAGCCCTAATTACACAGCACACTGGACCAAAGCTCGAGGTCTGCACATTTCCAGCACTGGATTCTTCACAGCTCAGATGCAAATGCTGTTTCTTAGCCCTCTCTCTCAGGAATTCATAACATATTCATCAACTTGTAGTACCTAAGAGCCCTGTCCGACTGTATTTGGAAGACCTTAATTTGACTCCGGTAGGAGTTTAACAACATTAATAACTAATATTAAACTGGATCCCTAACGGGGATGCCGGGACAATACTCTTTGATCACTGCATTAATCTGGTGCAATTGTGTTTATATCAGCCTCGTTCATCCCATGTGAGCTCAGTGCCATCTTGGCATGAATATGAAATATGCAAATCTGGGGGATACACGTTAATAGTGGGTCCATCTGCTTGGATCTTTTATTAAAGGGAAGCGTGAATGCAGTTGCCATGCAATACACTCTTACACACAAAGACCACGAGTTAGGAAAACAAGAGAAAACATCTCATGCTTTGGCCTTATTGGTATTTCACATTCGTCGTTTCTGCGGCCGGTTTTCAGTTTAATTTAGAAATTTTCCCCAAAACGAAATTTGAGTGAGGAAGCTCAACAGTTAGCAATGACTGTGCGTATACACGCACGCACATCTCTTCCTCTCTAGTGACAGACAGGATATTACTTTTCCACTGCATATGAAATTAATACCAGAAGCACAAGAAAAAACATGTAAATGCCATCCCTTAAAGCCTGATCTGGATCTCACTTCTACTGCTTAAGACATATATAACATCGAGGAAAACTAGTTGTTGGAGTGAAAAAAGAGGTAATCCAGAGCTGGCTTGGGAGAGCCAAGCCCAAACATGAGCTCAGCCTTGGCTATGGAGTCATAGCCCAGTGCCTCCACAGGATATGGATGAGCTGCTGTGTTCTGCTATTCCACTTTCTCTGTAATAAACAACTCTTTCAACTCTATCCAGAAGGAAAAAGCTCCTATGGCTCGTTGTTCCCGTGCACTGCCATGTCCTTAGCTCATCTCCCTTGGGTGTGTGCTGTTCCATGCTAATGGTTTGGGGGGAGCGTGCTGTGATTTATTTCACAGTTGGCAGGTCAAACCTCCGTGCCCCAGATATGCAAGTGCTGATTCGGATGTGGAGGGGAGAAGGTGCCCTGAGGACATAAAGTCAAAGTATCCACCTTGATGAGCGTTCTTAATCCAGGAACTGTCCTTCATCCACCACCCTGCAGATATGGAGAGCTCCTGGCAGCGGTTAGTTCTGAGCCTCACGCTCATCCCAGAAGGCTGGATTGAGCAATCATTTTATTCAAGGACGCTGGGATGTGATGTACAAAAGGGCCCATATTCTCCTCCTTGATTCACAGATATTTGAGTAGGCAGCAGAGTAAGCAAGAGGAGTTTTTTCCATATCTTCAATATGCAAATAGATGAGTGAGCTCAGCTCTCTATTCATTGCTTCCAACATATATGACACAGATGATGCTGTTCCCATTGTCACGCTAAAACTGGGGGCTTGATGACAAGAAATTCACTGAGCTTCCATCTGCACAGAGCTGAGATGATGGCTGGGTAGGGAAAGTCACTGCGTTGGATTATGTCAGCTCTACTGTCTGCATCCACAGTTTATTAGCTGTGCTTGGGATCTGAAAAGCCAGTTGAAATCCCAGTTATTCCTGCATGATCAGCTCTTGGTGCCACTTGGGGTGGACCTCATTTGTCACAACCCAGGGACTGGCACCTTTCTCTCTAGTAGGGGCACAGGGACTGATCTGGGCTGGAGCCAGTGAAGCGACTGAAGGGAGTGTTCAACCAGCACGTGACCCAAGACAAAGTTAAGGGTTGAGATTTGTTACATATGCATTTATTAATAGCATATTAGCATAACTGGGTCAGTTATCTGGGAATCAGCACATGTGTGTCTGGGAGGGGGACCTGTGCATGGGTCTGCTGGTCCTGTGCTGCTGAACACATCACCTGCTTGGGAGAGAATGAATGTGTTTATCCCAGAGCTAAGGAAAGAAGGAAAAAAGAACAAGTCAACCTTCCACAGCGAGCTGATTATGCATTTTCCACATCAAATTGTCAGCATTTATTCAATTACTTCACTCATTGCAAGTGTGTTCTTCAGCCACTAACCTAAAACCCCTCCCTGCTGCTGTCAGCTCCATTAGAACTGACACGTTTCTTCCTCATGTTAAAAAGCCTTTGTGGACGGCGTCTCCTCCCAGGACAGGGCTTGGGCTGCTGAGAGAACACAGCCCTGCCCTGGGAAGGGAGCTCCTCTCCCTCTGCTGCCCTCCCTGAGCACGGGAATCCATCCAGGGATTGAGGTGAGCCCTCCATGGGGTAGCAGCAGTTGTTTTTAAAGCCAAACACTCTCTGAGGCAGGAATTAGAGGAATTCACAGGGCTCAGCCAAGGAGATCCCCGGAGCCAAAACTGTATATTCTCCAAACACTTCCACTTTAATAGTAAGTTAAAAGGAAAGTTCCCCTTCTGAGGGGTTGTTAATTATAGATCCCTCCTTTAAACAGTCCTCCTGTTTTTATCCATGCTTACACCCCCACAGCTGGTAAAGATGAGGAAAGCTCTACCTTCCCCAAAAATCAAATACATCCGAAATGCTTCCTGAGCTGATTCACTTGGCTGGGCTCCTATTTGATATATGAAACAAAAGACAAGGCAGCAGAAAGCAACATATTTTCCCCATGTCAAGGTGAAGCACTTCCCATCACCCAGCCCGTCTCTGCTGGGGTTAATGCGCATCAATAATATTTAAATGATCAAAGTTTTTCAGCAGAGACAGTGATGGGGTTTTTTTCTGACTTGTCATGCTTGTTTTCCTTAAAGAGCCAATGACCTGCTGTAGTCAAGGCTTGCAGTTTGGCACGCAGGAGCGTTTTGAGAAGCGTTATCTCCCGAACAGAACAGCAGCCTCATGTTTCCCTGCACAACAACCTTTCTTAGCCTAAAATGCTTTGCATCCCATTTCCTTGATCTGGCTAAGTGCTTGCATGCTGAAAATCCCACCCTCCCTCCAGCTGTCCTTCTGGCAGGAAAGAGACAGCATCTTCTCTCCGGAGAGTACAGTCACTGCTCCTTTGGTTATCTAATCAGGGAGGGCAAAATTCACTCAGGGCCCTGTGAAACCGGCTGAGCCGCAGAAAATGCATCCCGAGGTCTTGTGCGGGAGGGTGGGAGGAGGCAGCCGGGGAAGCCTCCCCTCCCAGAGCAGATGCTCTCTGCCATTTCCCCAGTAGCTTTCACAAAGGAAGAAAAATGTGGAGTACTCCAGGGACTGAAGCACTCGGCTCTCCTGCTCCCCGGGTCTGTGTGCGCCTCAGAGCGGGGCAAGGGGAGAGGCTGCGGGTCTGGCCCCGAGGCAGAGCAGCCTGTGGGGAGGGCAAGGAAATAAATGTCCCCCACCCACCATCCCGGCCTGCGTGAGCCAGAGCTGGCTGGTGCTCAGTTTCTCAGGCTTTGTGTGGGTTTTCCAGCATTTCTCCTAACTACAAAACATTATGCCTCTCTGCCTTCTAAAACTCTGTGATTTTGTCTTTGCACCAAGCACGGGGAACTGGGAAGCACAAACCTTCCCATCCTGATCAAGCTGGGAGCTTTCTTCACATTCAGCTTGCTAAGAACAAAAGGGCAGTACAAGGGTGGTGAGATGAGACAAATCCTCCCTGCAAGTGCGAGGTTCAAGCAGCCTTCGCCTCTGTCATCTTTAACATCCCAAACAAAAGCACCTTTAAGTCATTTCCTCCCTTTTCCTGGCAAACTTCTCCCCAGAGGTCCTGGTGGGCTGGAGAAAGGCACCACTGGAGCAAGGTTTGGGTAGAGCTGTGCTTGGCAGATATCACCCCTCACAAAGGGGTCTCTCGCCTGCTCCTGGGCTCGGAGCACAATTCCAAGCCATGTGTTTCCACCTAATAAAATGCTTACTCACTTGCAGGAGGCACTTTGACATCCTTGGCCGCACGCTGCTAGATAAGGAGCATAAAAAGAATGTATTGCTGTTATAGGGGATACAGCAATGTGTATCCTCAAATGAAAGATCCTTTATAAGCCTGGTTATTATTCTGGCAGCGATCTCGGATCGCTCTTCGCGGGCTCAGCTCAGCTGAGGTGTTAGCGAGCGCATCGCCGCGGCGAGCGGGGACTGCGAGGTGTCACGTTCACCTTCTGTTGCTTCAGTACATCCTCCATCATCCCAAGTCAGGAAAACACTTCCCTCTTCTTCCACGGGGAAAACATTTCCCTCTTCTTCCACGCATGTCAAAAGCACCATTTGCCATTTAGATTTAGGGAGCCAGAGATAGCCCTGGTATAAACAGGTGCGAGCCCATATATGTCAGTAGAATTACACCTGATTGTAATGGGCTTACATTTAGCCCTTGAGCTCTGGGGATCCCTCTGGGAGCAGAGGCTGTATTAAATATTAAGGGCCTTATTCTCCACCCCTGCCTAAGCTGGAGTAATTAAACCTCCATGCAGACCCATTGATTTTCAACCACATTCTCCTTGTGTGAGGAGGTAGCGCTCGACACGAAGGAGGGAGCACAGCTGTCCCCTCGAGGAAAAACATCCATTTTTCCTCCTCACAGAAATTTCGTCCAGAAGAAAACTACACCCAACATTAAGTATTTGCAAAATGTGCTTGGGTAAAAGAATGGAAATGGTCTAAAAATTAAACAATGACTCCAACTCTTCCCCATTGCCTCCTGCCTGTGACAGCAGCACTGCCGCTGCTTTGCCGCTTCCTTCAGTGCCACAGACAGTCCCTCTCCTTCCCAGCATCAGGACCTTCGGAGCCAGACCTGCCGGGAGCTGGGTGATTTCCCATCCTCCAAGCCTGCTCCTGGATCTCCTGAATCGCTGTGTAACCTTGGACAAGCCCCACAGCTGCTGCCGGCCTCTCCAGGGGGTTACGCTCATTAGTTAATTCCGGTGCTTTGCCTGGAGCTAGCGCCTTTTACCTGTGTCTATACAAGTATTATTGCCAGCTTCTGATCTTTTGAGCTTGCAGGGCTGTGAAAAACGACTTTGGTTTTTCCTTAAATGCCACGGAGTTTAGAAGTGTGACGACTCACACTGTGCTGTTATTCTTTCCAATTGAAACCTAATGATGCGTGCATATCACTTAACTCTGATGTCAATAATCAGCACACCACTTGGTCTTTGCCGTGGCTATTAGAGGGAATGAAAATGAAATACCAACTCCTTTTTATCCTGTTACTGTACCATAATAACTAATAAAGAAGTAATAAGTGAGACGTGGGGAATTTCCAGGGGAGTCATTACTACAGAGCAGACCTAAAGGCACAAAGTGAAATCCAGGAATATTAGCCAGCCCTGGATTCCCAGCCAGTGCTTCTCACTTAAGTTATACTGCTGCTGTAAAATAAGTGTTTACAGAAGAAGTTACCATGTGGAAAGTATCAGACCATGTCCTGGAGTGGAAACCGAGCCAGAATCAAAGACATCCTTGCAGGTAAAGACCACCCTGTGCATCGGCGTCGCATTTAGGCTGGGCCACAGTCAAGACACAATGCCAGCATTTCATAAATCTCACTTATGCTCCAGAATATGGGAAACGTTTCCCAGAAGAGCTCTAAATCACCTCTGTCTGGTTGCAGGATGAATCGTGTGTTTTCCAGGGACTCTTATGTCGGAGAGCCCACACAGAGACCTCAGGGCAATGGGTCAAAGGAAACCATGTAACAAAACACCGAGTCCATGAGGTTCAAACCACCTGTAAGATGGACAATGCACTTTCTGGCTCAGAAATTATTGAATTCTTGGTTAGGAAGGAGCAGTCATTTTTTGGTGGTCGTGTACACAGGAGGCAGTGGTGATTCTTTGGTTTTCCTCCCCATAAATGAACTGTCATTTATCCATGAGCTGTCATTTATCCACGTGTCGCTGCTCAGGAATTCTGTCTTCAGCAGCTGCCTGGTGCAGGGAAAACTTGAACCTTTACTTGCCACAGTTTTATCCACCTTGCCCACAGCTGGAGCCTCTTCTGCCCCTCAGCATGGACACAACAGAGCTGACCTAAGCAACCCCAGCTGCTTCTCCAGCCCCGTGCTGGAAGGTGCTGTCACAGCTTACAGCCCAGCATGTTCATCCCCCACCTTTCCAAAGCAAAACCTGGTTCACTTAAATCGCACAGCACATTCCCACCAGTATCAAGCATTTCCCAGCCATCTGATTTCCCCATCTCCGAGTTCCTGCTTTGTTTATCCTATTAATTCCAACCACCCCCTCTTCCCCCAACACACACGCACGCAGCCTCATTTACAGCATCTTCGCCAGCAGAAGCCTCCCCAAAATATTCAGGGCACACCAAGCGAGGACTTACACGTGTGGGGAAACCCTCGTGACTGGAGATTTTTTTTTTTCCTCTGGAGCAAACATGAGCTCATGATTTTAATTTTTTTTTTTTTTAAGCTCTTAAAGGAAAAAAATAAAAGAGAAGCCCCGAGGAGCGGCATTCCCGGCCGCCGTTATCCAACCGGGGGCAACGGGACGGCGCGGATGCTGCACCGGGAGCCGCGGGGCCGCCGGGGCTGAAGGCTCCCGCTCGCAGCCTCCTCTTCCTCGGGTGGTTTTCCCTCCCTCCTCCTCCTCCCCCCCTGCATTTCCTCCTGCACCTTTAAGAAGCCCATTGCCGCCGGTGGGATGGTGTGTGCTAAAGCTGCACAGAGGAAGTTACGCAGCCGGGATCAGGCACGGAGATAAAAGCTCCGATTGTGATTGAAAGTGAGAGCAAAAGGGATTTCAGCCTCGGCATTAACTTGCGAGGGGAGCCGGGATTGCACAAAGCTCCCCCGGCCATCTGCCCTTGGGGGGCGGCGGCGCAGCGCCTGCCCGCCGCGCTGGGCTGGGCAGGGCAGGGCAGGGCAGGGCAGGGCAGGGCGGGGCTGGGCTGGGGAATGTGTNCGGGCAGCGCCGGCATCTGCCCCAGCCGCGAACGCTGCGGGTCCCCCCGCGCCTCCCAAGTTGTTCCCACGTTTTCCTGGGGTGTCCCGCTCTCCGTCCCCCTCCCCGGAACATCGCCATCTCCCCGCCGCGGGATGGGGTTTATTTTCCCACTTCGGAGTTTGGGAAGCCGGGGGGCTCCCCCAGGCCGGGGCACCGGCTCCCCCCGCCCCACCGATTCCCTCCCCAACCCGTGCAGCCCCCCCGAAGTCCTTTAGTGTAAAAGAAACCGGGGAGGATGGGGCGGAGGGGGAGCGGCATCGGGTTTTGCCGGGAACCGCGAATCCATCGGGGAGAGCGGCGGGATGCGAGTGCGATTTACAGGTTTTCAGCCGGGAGCCGCGCAGCGCTGTCGTGGGGTTCGGGCTCCCGGCCCCCCGCGGGTGTCCCCAACTTCGCTGCCCAGGGCGCGGGGAAGGGATGGTCAGCGTGGGAAAAAGGAGAACAACTCCGGCTCCATGAGCGCGGGGGGAGAGCGGAGAGTTCATGGGGAGAGCAACACTTCTGAGAGAAAATTAAAAACTCTTTCATTGAGTTTACTTTCTGCTCTTAATCCGAGAGCAGCTCAGTTGTTGCTCAGCGTTGTCCCTTTATTTCAATAGGGTGTTAATCCAATAATAAGAAAAAAAAAATCGGAGCCAGCTAAGTCAAGACACAATCTGATTTTGTGTTTTTAATACTCCGGCTATCAGTCCCCAGTGAGTGCTAAGTACTCTTCAAAGAGAACAAAGAGCATCGATTCTATTTGTTCCCATGAACTGCAGTTTCTTAATAATATCAGGTGAAGATTTATTGTCTAAGAATCAAACCAAATAAAGCAGGGTGAAACCTTTAATTCGGGGAGCCTCTCTGCCCCGTTTGCAGTATGTTGGCTCCTTCCAGAGCAACACTCCAACTATTTCTGCAAAGGGACTGGACTGGCTAAGGAAGTGTTGCGCCGCACACTTCGCCCCAAACCCGCTTGCCTGGCTGATGGACTGACAGAAAATGCATTTTTCCCAGCAAATGTTCATTTCCCTGGGAATCCGTGACATTTAGCCAGCATAACAAGACACTAATAGATATTATAGATCCTTTCTACCTGGGTTTCTCCCTGACAGCCATTCATGTACAAGATATAATTGTTGAGGCTAGGAAAATAGATCCATAAACTTAACAGCACTGGAGTGCTCATTAAAACTACCCTGCTTGTTTTCTACACAATAGCAGAGTCTCTCACTCTGCGCTGTTATCAGGCACTTGGCAGTGACCAGTTTGATGTAATAATTAGGAACTGACTTGTTATAACTGAAAAGACAGCTCTGATGTAAGTAGGACTTATAAACACTGTGTCACACTGGCTTATTATTTTTACTACATTTACTCATAATATAAAAATAGCAGCCAGTCTATTCTTTTTCTGGGAGTTTATTCAGGTCCAACGCAGCTATAACAGGCTCTTCGTTGAGAGCTGGCAATGAAGCATGAGAGACAGCTTCTCTTTTCTGAACTCATTCATCTCAATCAGCAATCTTTCAAGCAAAAAGGGGGGAAAGGGAGATGGTAGCACAGCGGTGTGGAGCCCCTGAACACGGATCAATGCATCTGTTAACCTGGAGTTTCTGAGCTTCAGTAACTGAGCTTCATGAGAAAGCCAATGCTAAGCATGCTGTTGAAGCAGACATGCCTCAATTGTGGAAGAAAAGTTGGGGAAACAAATAGAAAGGGAATTATCCAAAGGTAAATTTCTGCTCTGGATATGTGCCTCCCACCTTCTCGGATGAGCTCTCCCTCCTGAATCTAATGCTGAGAGAGGGTTTGACTTTTTCCCCCTCCCTGCTTTGGTTCTTTGTCATTTTGTTTTGTAATTACTTACAGTTTTTATAGCTCTACTGGAAAGACAACAAAATTGCAGAAATGTTGTTCTAACCTGAAATGAATACTGGGAAGGTCATTGCTCTTTGTATTAGGTGAACCTAAATGTTATTAGGACTTTAAATTGTTTTTTATTAAATGTTATTGTTCAGATAAATCATATGTGGCGATGCTGGACAATGTATCTGTCTCCCCAGCTGTCTTATTTATTTGCTTATCTTTTTAGGACTATCAATTTGTCTGTCTGTCCCTACTCTGTGTCTGCATATTCCCCATCTTCTAATGACCCATAGCTGCTTCTTGATATCATTTGAAGACCCATTAGAGCTCCTGTTGTCCAGCTGCTGCTGCAAAGCAGATACCTTAAATTGGGCAGCGCTCCTTCCCTTCTCCCAGACAGCAGAAAAGCCATAAGCATCTTACTATGGATTGCTTTTTATTAAAGTTGTATATCTCCCTGTTACAAAAACCTGTCTGGTGCCTTGGAAAGCCCAGCTGAGGGCTCTGCCTCCTGAGGGACCCCTGTTCTTACAAGTCTTCTTGCTCCAACTCTCCCCCCTTGCTCCCACCTAATTTGTCTTCCAATTTCTTGCAGGTCCCTCCTGCTGATGAGCTCTGCCTTTGCCCTGACCATGAAAGAGAGAGAAGACCTCAGGTAGCCCCGTGGCTTGCAGCTGAAGGCTTTGGGAACTTGGTGCTCCGTTGCCAGAAGGCAGAATTGGACAGGAATCCTCGCCACCACCACAGCACACAGAGGGAGAAGGCAAGGCCAGCCCTGCTCCAGTCACCCCAGTGACCACCCAGCACCTGCTGGAACCACCGTGGATCTGGGCACCCGACCCGTTCACGCTAACACGACCATCCTTTGGGAAAAAAGAATTTTAGCTCCAAGCAGTCTCTCTTGTCAGAGTTGTACTGATGACCAGATGCTCTGTTTATCTTTTGTGTAAATGTTCAAACACCCCGGTAATTAAGGCAGACACAGTTTAAGGCACTGCAACGCATTTGGAGCAGACCAGAAGGTTGAGGAAAACCTGATCCAGCACCATCTCACGGCCTCTCCAATTCACTCCTATCAAATTTCATCAGCAACTCAGAACTTGATCTTTGTATTGATTGACTGGAGTCACCTCTAGATATTTTCATGCTGATTTGGAAGACCTTTCGTACAATAAAAGGGGGAAAAATGAGGTTAAGGAAGACTTTTGACCACTGATCAGCAACTCTGGCCAAAACTTTCCCAATCAAGTGAATTGCAAAGTTGGCTTCTGCGCCGAGAGGAACTTTCCACGTCCAGATACAGCGTGCAGAGTGGGATCATCCCCGTTACTGTCTGGATCTCCTTCGACTGGAGCATTTTTAGATGAGGAGTTTCCATGCTGATCCCGAGAGCCACCCCTAGCCCAGTCGCTGCCTTCCTCGGGACTCTCGGCACTGCCCTCGCCCAGGGATCCCGCGCTTGGCCGCAGCTGCCATGCTCTACCTGGCTGCTCTCCTCGTGCACTGTGTCCCCCTGGCCATGGGACAGTATGACATTTGCAAGTCCTGGGTGACCACGGACGATGGCCCCTCGTGGGAGTTCTATGCCTGTCAGCCCAAGGCCATGCGGATGAAGGATTACGTGACCGTGCGGGTGGACCCGGCAGGAATCACTTGTGGGGACCCTCCGGAGAGGTTCTGCACCCACGTAAGTGTTTCCCTCCTTGTTTGCTGGCTTAGAACAGACTCTGCCGGCGGCTGGAGGCAGTGTCCAGCCCAGGTGCCACTGTCAGGACATTCTGGGTCAGGGTGGCCGCGGTGGCCGCTGCCTGGAGCTCTCAGTCTGCAGAGAGGGGAGAAGGCACGCTGCCCATGCCGGTGCTGTGCCAGTCCTGCAGCAGGGATGGTGCTGGCATGCTCAGGGGAGGGTGAGGAGGAGCCAGGGAGGGCTGAGAGAGTCCAGGGTAAGGTCTGGGTTTTGGGAAAGCACTGCCCCTGCAAGCACACAACGTGAGCTGCTCCTCTGCTTGCTAAAGCGTGTGGGGCGTGCTTGCCAGTCCCATCCCAAAGGGCTGCTCGGGCACTGGGATTTTATAGGATGTGGGTACATGGTCTCAGTTCGAGGCAGTGAAGGGCAGGGCAGGGGGGCAGTCTGGCCCCTGCACACCCACAGCTCTGGCAGTTGGTCTGACAGCCACAAATTTCACTAAAGCCCCTGAAAATGTGGTTCTCCCTCTCTTCTAGCCTCCATGTGAAAGCGCTCTGTGGACAGACATTTGCCCTTGTAGTTAAAATCTTTAACTTATTTTCTCTTAAATATTAATAATTGCATTTCATTCTGTGCACCACAAAGCTCAGCAGGAACATTTGATTTATAATTCACAAGGCTTTACATTGTTAAAGAGTTCAGGGGTCAAAGCAAAGTGCAAAACAGTAATGCCCCCTCCCAAAGGTCCCCCAGGAGTGGTCCAAGCACACATTTAAGGGACAGACACCAAGCCAGCCCATGCTGGCAGGGTTTCCACTGGGCTGAGCACTGGATAAGGAGTGTCTTCTAAAAGAGCATATTATTCTTTTATTATAAAGAGAAGTGGAGCTCTCCCTCTAAATCAGTGCAGGGAGTCCCATTTTCTATTGCCAGTGCTACCCCATGCCTCAGTTTGCCACCAAGGAAATACCCTGGGCCCTGCCAGCTCAGGGCAGCTCTTGAAAATCCAAGAGAAAAATGTTCCTTTGACACCAAGGAATGCCAAACATTTATGACCACCAGAACATGCTGCCAGTAGTTACCCAGTTCCCTCCAGCCTCAGGGCTCTCATTAGTATCAGGGAAGACATTTCCACTAATTCCAGATAAGTAGCAGCTTTTCCTTTTAAAAGATCGTTTGAAAAGAAAGATTAAGTCCAAGGTTGCAAATAAAACCATTAACTATTGATGGGTCAGTCTCTATTCCCATTTATCTGACTGACTGCAGAAGGATTAAAAGGAGAACACCAGATTGCTTCCCACTACGCTCACTGCAGCTCCTTGCAAACCTTCTCCGGTTAGGGATGCTCCAGACTTGAGCTCCACTGACCTCCAAGGAAGCCAAAGACACAAACTGCAACCAGCTCTCTGCATCTCTTGATTCAGTCAATACTGAGCTGAAATCTTTCTATTCTGGGCACCGGCAGTATTTCCTTGTAGCGTACGCCTGCCATGTGCTGTAACACTTGCAAACACCGTGTACAGCCGTGAATGAGAGCTACACAAATGCAAAACATGGATTTGCCTTCCTGTCCCTGCCTCACCCCAGCCTGGCCCGGCTCTCGCCTCCCAAAACAGAAACCAGCACTCACAGCAATGTCCCTGAGCAATTCCCTGGTGAAGAACCAAGCTAAGAACAGGAATAATACGTTGCAAGGTATTTTTTAGATTTTTTGGGATAGGTTTGTGAAATCCCACTGTATTCATGGCCCTTTCTCCCCCATCTTACACCAGTGCTGTTCTCTCCAGAGATCTAAAGAGTTACAAAAACGAAGCAGAGGAAGAGCAGCCCTGCTGAGGTGAGCAAGGAGCCCACCCAGCACTCAGTGCACAGAGCAGGAGGGGGCTGCAGGAGAGATCCAGGCTCCAATCCAGCCTCAGGACTGCAGTGGTGTGGGCTGGGAGGCCATCAAGCTAAATTTTCATGGCCTCTGTGACTGAGAATGACATGTGGCCACTTACTGCTGAGCATCCCCTTCTGGTCAGTGGAAAGTGGTATCAGCAAGAAATGGCCCTTGCATCGCCGCTGCTGGGGGGTGACTTGACACCTATCGACGTGCAGGGAGAGGGAGCGGTGCCCGCAGAGGATGTGAGCGCAGTCCTGCTCCCCCTGCACTAAGGAAGTGCTGGACAAAAATCGATGTCTCTGCCCACGGATCGTTACAACCTCCGAGCCCCGGCCCTCGCTGCGAGAGGGGAGGGCGAGCAGCTCGCACAAACCCTGGGCAGCTCCTCGCTGCCAACCCGCTCAGGTGCCTTTTGGTGTCCTGTTACCCTTTCTCTTCAGGTTTTAATTATTTCCTTGTAACAGGTGGGTTCTCATAGGAGCCTGGTTTTCCAGCAGAGAAGTTCTTACGGTGACTGTATTGCTTTCTTAGGTGTCTTTCAAACCAGCAGGGGACTGTCCGTGCAGTTAAACTCGCGTTACTCAGAATTAAGCGCAGCCCAGCGGGGCTCCTGCCCTGCTCAGACAGCTGCAATCAAAACTAAAGACACACAAACAGCCCTCCATGCTCAAGGCAGCCAGACAGGAAGGAGCTGCACCATATCCCTGTGCAGGGCAGCGCTGTGGGCAGGCGAGGAGCAGAGTCCTGCTGACAGTCAGGACCTTGTCAGACAGTGAGCGTGCCCTGCGAGGCTGCACAGCCCACGGGACCACAGCTCCAGCCCTGCTCACAAGACTCCTGCACGAGGAGGCTTCAAGAGCTGGCAGGAATTATTTGGAGGACCGTCCTTTGTGTTTTGTAGCAATTCTGGTCACATCTGGCTCCTTCCTTCTCGTTGGGAAGCGTTTTGCTGCTTATTAAAGTCAAGGGTTTTGCTTTTTCCACAGTTTCTGAACTTGTTCCTATTCATGTCAATGCCTTTGTGGCAGGGTCACCTGAAAAATGAATTGTACTTTGCCTCCTGGCAGGGCAGGGGGAGTGGTGGGAGCAGGAAGACAGATGGATAAGTAAGTAAAAGCCTGAATGAAACTGAAAGTGTGACTGAAGACTAATAGGGAACAGATCTTTTAACCAAGGATGTCGAGGGAGGGGTGAGACTTCAAAGATCACATGCAGGGCATGGCACGGAGCAGATGAATGTGGATTTCAAAGGAGAGGGGTTTGCAGGGCAGGCACAGCTGGGAAATGGCCAAGCTGCACATCCCCACGGGGCACAGGGGAGATGTGGTGTCCCTTCACCTTCCCACCCTCCTGGGCAGGAGCAGGAGGGTGGCACAGCTGGCAGGCTGCTCCCAGGTGCTGAGACACTCTGAGATGCTGAAGCACTTCTCTGATACCGAGCAGGGACCTTTGGGAGTTTCACTTTCCAGCGTCAGCATTTTGCACGCAGGATAAAAATTCCTCAGGCTTTGTGGGGAATTCACACACAGGGCGTGCAGTGGGCAGCAAGCAAACACCAAAGGCCAGTCCCAGCTCCAAACAGGTTTGCAGCTCAAGCGGTTTCCAAATCATTCCAGCGGAAACAAGGAGAGGTGTCCGCAGCAGGCGGTCATTATGGGATGGTTTTGCTGCTCCTTGACACCCTGGTGAGAGCACAGGGAGCCCACCCTGCTGTGAGAACGGGAGCCTTTCCCCCCACCCAGAGGTGTCGAGACAGTATTTCTTGTTCTGACGCAGGGCCGAGCTCTCAGCCCATATTGATGGGTCAGGGGTATTTTTATTTGGCGTCAGCATTGTTTCATCAGCTAATAGAGCTTGTTGACTTTGGCACGAGTAGATGAAAGGAAAAGGCTTTATTTATTCATTACACATGCAGCCAAATTGGATGTTTAGTTTAATTCTTAGCTAAACTTTTCTGAATGACATGTGGTTATAAGGCTTGTACTAAAGGACTATTTCTCCTGTGGGCTGGGTGCTAAAATTGGAAAAAGCAGACAAACCTTTGGGCTAAGAAACCCTTTTCCCTGCATTCTTAGCTCATCTCATACAACTCTACCCAGCCATACCTTCATACACCTGTTTAGGTGCAAACAAGGGACTGTGAGTTTAGGGATGATTAAAAGCCAAAAGTTTTTAAAATAAGAAGGGAAAAAGAGTTGCTTCAGCAATGCTCTCCCAAAAGCATTTTTAAAGATGCAGCATGATCTGGTGGTTAAAGGACGGATTCATCCCTTCTGGTACCCTGAGCAGAGACCCACAGCCCCTTCCCTGCCCACCAGAGTTCTATCTTGTTTCAAGTCCAACCAGGGGGCAAAGCACGAGGTATTCTCAGCCTTTTGACTGCCCTAGGGTTCAAGGACATCCTTTGGGCTAAGCAGAGCCTGCATACAAGTCCCATGGAAAATCCTTTCCAAGAAAAGCGGATATTCTCTCTCCTCCTTGAATAAATCAGCACTACCCACTGCTGGTTGCAAACCCATCCCTGGCCATAGCAGAGGGAGTTGGAACTCCCCTTTGCCCTTCATTGTGGAACCCACATGGCCCTGGGGACAATCCCTTTGCCTTTATGCCAAAATTCAGCAGCACGAGGAAGTCACTCTCTGCTGTCAAATCACCTGTGACACCCCGGGCAGGGGTGTAGGGATGGAAAGACACAACTTTCTTTTCACAGCTGCAAAGCGCTAACAGCCCCTCTTCCCCACTGAAGCCTCCAGCATGTTAAATTAACACCTGGAAAATGCTCCTCTTTCCTTTGAGGAATGCCTGGAAAAGACAACTTACTGCCATTTCCACCCAGGGGAAGGTTTCCCTTGCACCGGGCGTGGCACTGCTTTTGAGTGTGAGCGAAAGAGCTGGAGCCTTTTGGTTCTGCTCCCACCCTTAATCACTCCTCAGCATCAGGGTTGCTGCAGAGGACACTGTTTGAAGTCGGGATCAGTGGCTCCCTGCCCTTGGGGCCAGACCCTTGGGTTGTACATCATTAGCTGCTCAGCAAATTATACACTGCTCTTCTCCTGCCACCGAGGCTACTCCGGAGTGCGGCAGCATCTCGGCGTTTTAAAAGGAAAGGCTTCACAGAAAAATGAAAGAACACAATTCAGCTTCAAATTAGAGAGTGCTGAGCAAACGGGATTTTCCCTCAACAGCCTGTAACAATTTCCTTAAATGCCCAGTTCGGGATTCATCTTGTTGTAAAGTGGGATGCTACTCCCCTAACAAGGATCATTTCCACTCGCTGATGGAAAAGGCACAGTGATAAAAATGAAGCTGTCAAGCAGGTTTAATTGGTACAGTGAGCAGAAAGTTTTCCCCCACCTTGAAGGTGTTCAGAAGAGCAAACTACTTTTAAGAAAAGCTTTGCTCTTCAAAGGGAACAGTGTCCAGGTGGGAAAAGCAGAAGAGAATGGACACTGAAGGCTTGCTGGGGAGTGTGGTCAGAGCTGGGAGAGCAGCTCTTACAGCAACCCTTGTATTCATACACCAGCTCCAGGTACCACAGCTTTCCACAGGCAACTTTTGAAGCCAGAGGTGTTCAGGGAAATCCTTCCTATTTATTTGTTCTAAAATCTGTATTGTATTCTGTAGCATATATCTGATTTTCCACTAAACTTTAAAAGGAGTCTTCCCTGCAGAAAATCCTGCCTGAGTGGGAAGGAGCACTCTCCTACCATGTTCTTTTCCCTGAGTGAAAGTCCAGTTCTAACCTTAGTTTCAGATCCCAAACTATCTTTTTACCATCAGCTTTTTGGGATGTGGAGCTTCAGCTGACCCAGTTACTCAGGCAGTTCACCACAGAACGCAGGTTTCTGTGCTGGAAAACACCAAAGAGGCTTTTTCCTCCCCAAACTGCACAGCACTGCTGGGTGACCATTCTGGACACGCCTTTGGGGAGAGGCGAACACCTGCAAAGCCCTGGCAAACAGCAATTTGGACTTGCAGCCTTCACCCCAGGTAGATGAGCCATCCCCTGCAGCCTCAGACACGTCCCATGAGGTTCCCACTCGTCCCCCCTCTTCCAGGCAGGGCCACCAGCATGCCCAGAGGGGACACACTGCAGCGCTGACCCCGCTCCTGCCCTGCTCCACTGCCCTGCCCTGCGCTTGCTCCAGCGTTTGGCACTGGTGCCTCTGCACATCTGCTCTGTGCTACCCACGCCAGGCTTGGGGAAACCTCTGCCTCTTGGCTCTGGGCTGGATTTCTGCATTTGTCAGCCGTCCCCAGGCGAGCTCCAGCCACAGGAGGGGCCTGGCCGGGGCTGCTGGCCCAGGAGCTCGGCGCTGCAGAGCCCCCAGGCTGGGTCTCACCAGGCTGGGTCTCATCCCCACCTCTCCTGCCGGCTCACACCCATGCAGGAGCCTCTCAGGCAGCCTCAGCCCTCCCTCTGCTCCCCTCTGTTCAGCAGCTCCCCACACGGTGCCACCCCCCAGCCTCTGCCAAGGTGCTGCACACCCAGCACGAGCAGTGCAGGGTCTCTGCTCCCCCACTGCTGAGCTCCACGTGGGTGCCGCCACCGCCGGCTCCACTCCTGCCTTGACACCTCCGTGTCCCAAAGGGAGAATTAGCACAGATTCAACTGGTTTCTACTCCCAGCCAAAGGGTTTGTAGCTCCCCATCTGCTGGCTGAGTCAGCTGCTTCGGCTCTGTAGTGCTGCCAGTCAGGAGGTTTGGGGAGCCCTGTCAGAGGGGAGGATCACTGCCCTGCCCTCGGGGACAGCCAGGACACGTTTTTGGCTGACACAACTCAATCCAAACCTCCAACAGGCACCTGCTGAACTGTTCCCCCGTGAAACAGAGCATAAAGCAGCCAAGTGCTTTGCACACAGCAGCAAAGGCAGAGTGCTTGACGCAGCAGACAGACACAGGAGCCCGGATCAGAGGCTGGCGTGGGTGCAGGGGTACCCATCACCCACCCGTGCCCCCTGCACAGAGGCTCTGGGGAATATCTGCACCTGCATTTGAGGAGCACAGCAGAGCCTCCGCTCCCTCCCCTTTCCCACCCCCGGGCTCTGCGTCCTGCCCTCCCCCATTCAAACTATCAGGGCCTCTCTTACAGAATAAATTATTAATAGCGGCGTAGCGAGCCTCTCTGCAAAGGCTGCATGTATTGAGCTTACAAGGCGCACAGGCTTTTAGAGAGCAGGACACTTTTCCTACTTCCTAAGCATTTTCTTAGTCCTGAATCAATAATGCACTCGCAGCCCTGCACACAGGTCGCTGCTGCTGTGCTCCTGCTGCGAGGGGCTGCGGACACAAATACATCTCTGTAGCATGATGCAAGGGCTTAATAATCTGGCAGTGAAGGGATGGGGCGGAATCCAAGCAGCTTAATTTGTAAACAAGCTTCAGGGAAGTGCCCTGGGAAGAGCAAAGCTTGCCACTCCCCCGTGCAGAAAGTCCGAGTTTGGAGACAAGCTAAAAAGCAGTCAATGGGATTAAACTCCCGCGATTTTGAACGCGTGCCCGTGGCTGCCAGCTGAGGGGTTTCTGCCTCACCAGCCTCTCACCCCAGGCTCTCGGTCACCCTGCAGCACCCACTGCCAAAGGGGAGGCTGGGGGGTGCAGCCCCGGCAGGGAGGGGGGGTGGAGGTGAGCGCGGGGCAGGAGGGATGGGGTTAGAGCAGCTCACCGGGGGATTAGCAGTTCACAAAGAAAGAGCTGCTCAAAAATGATTCCATGGGAGGCCGGGCTGCTGCGGGTGGTGCGTGTGTGTGTATCCCCAACACAGATGAGATTATCTGCTTAGGAGTGGAATTTTCCGGGCGGAGTTCACCCTTGTGCCGCCCCCAAATCAGCTGCACACGCCTCTCCCGGGACAGGGTGCTGGGCAGGGGATCCAGCAGCTGCTGCCAGGACACCCTGAGGCTTTGGAAATGGAAGTGCTGCCCCGGGGTCACTCTGCGAACAGCGTGCTTGGAGAGGTCACTCACGGACTGGGCTGGTTTCAGGCTGGAGGTTAAAATTCCTCGTGTAACCAGATTTTCTGTGTCTGGCTTAGCCAGAGTGGGCGTGAGGGGATTTGTGTCGGTGCAGGAGCGGTGCCGGCCGCGTTGCGAGGGTGGACAGGTGACTTGGGTCAGCCCTTGTGCGTGACAAGCTGCATCTCCCTCTGGATGCTCCCTTTGTAGAGAGGATGCTTCCTGCCTGGATGTCGGCCTTTTGCCGAGGCTGTGTCATTTACGGTGCAAAGACGAGTTCAGACCCTTTTCGGGAGGTGCTGCCAGACCACAGGGAGGGTTTCAGAGACAGCGTGGGGTGAGAGCAGAGATTTCCTTGAGCCTCACATCAAGGTTGGGTGAGGCAGCCGCTACTTTGCCCGGCTGCAGGTGCCTGGGGGAGTTCAGTCCTCAGAAAGGTGGAGTCCCTCACTACCCAGTGAAGCCCAGACCTGCTCCTGAAATCCCTCCCTGCCTCAATTTCCCCACTTGGAGACAGGACACTGCACTGCCACCAGCCCACCCCGTGTGGCACGGTGATGTCTCCCCAGGGCTGGTGGAGAGAAGGGCACAGCGCTGAGCCTGGATGAAATACGAACGAGATGCTTCTCGAATTCAGAGCAGGCTGAAGAGAGGGGGAAGGGGAAGAGCAGCCACGAGGAGGGCTTGAATCTCTTCTCTGACGGAGAGACGGGCCCAAGGGAGCTGAGAGCCTTGAACGAGCGGCGCTGCTCGGTGAATGAGTATCTGCTTCAGGCCAAAGGGAAGAGGCAAAACAGCAAAATGTCTCGCTCAGTGCGTCCCGGTGTCTCGCCCAGAGCCGGCGGGGTCGGTTCTGCTGACTCACGCTGTCCCCGAGCCCGCACGCAGGCACAGCCCGTGCGAGCGCCCCAGCAAGGGGTCACCTTGGGCTCGGACAGCCTCGGATCCGGCAGGAAGGGGAAGGAAGCGGAGGAGCAATCAATCCCCCAAACCACGGCCGGGGAGGAGATGGAGGGAGTGACATTCGGCTGAGCCAGAATTAGCAGCAGATCTGTGGAGGGACCCCATTTCCACCCTATTAATAATTCATCCCAGCTCTGCCTTTACCTGCTCATAAACAGCAAACAGCTTGTTAGCGAGGACGCTTTTCTCCCCTTTTGCTGTCTCTGCCTTAATAAGAGCCCCTTGCAGATGGCTGGGGGAGGGAAGTGGCCGGGGAAGGACACCCGGGTGAGCAAACCACCCCACCAGCCCTCCCTGAGCTTCCCATCCTGCCCCAGCCCAGCCCAGCCAGAGCTGCCCTTCCCCTGCACAGGTGAAGCTGTGAAATAACCCCTCAGCAACCCCCGGGTGCCTTGCCAAAACCTTCCTGCCCACATGGGCCACCTAAAACTGTCCCTTTGGAAGGGCAGCAGGCCGAGGAGAGCGATGCCTGGAGGATGTGCAGATGAAGGGTTTGCCAGAGCGTTCCCGAGTGGCTCTCGGGCTGCAGCTGCACAGGCAGCCCCTGGGAAAACTCTGTCTTCTACCTTATGAGACAGCTTCTGTCTTACCTAAAATACAGAGAGCTTGACCAAAGAGGTATTTTAAAAAGAATAACAAAAATAAAAAGAAGAAAACATAGCATCCTGAAGAAAGACTCCCCAGAGTCTCCACAGTCCAATGCTGTGGTGCTGGCTGCATTAGGGACCTGTCCCTGCCCACTGAGAGGCATCCCAAACCTGTTCCTGAGATGTTTTCCAGGTTCAAGTCACAGCTCTGCAGTGGGGAAAGCCCACCTGGGGGACAGGGGAGTCAGTGGAACAAGAGTGGACCCGGCCAGGCAGATCCCAATCTCCTCCCATGTCCCTCAGAGGGGGGCACAGACTTCACCTGGGCTCACAGGGAAGGGCCTGTGTGGGGCTCTTTGGCATAAGAGGGGCCTCGTATTCCTCCTGATCCCTCTCCGTGCTCCCAGCCCTCTCTGCAGTGAGTTATGCCACTTGCCAGCTGTTGGAAATAATCGCTGTAAATTAATTACAGTTGTTTCACCCCTCTGATCCCTCCCAGCCCATGAATAGAGTGAAAATTAATTGTCAGAGAGTATTTCCAGCTCCCTTAGAGTCCCACCCTGGCTACTGGCAGGTTACGGTTTATGCCCTGAAGCACGAGATTTAATTACTCACAAATGTTATTTTTGATCATAAAATCACCTTGTCTTGTCATAAATCCAGATAGAGCAGTTGAACCCTCAGATCAGGAGCAGCAAGAGTGAAAACACCCTGAAATGTCATTAGGACGAGCCTGTGTTTTCTCCTGGGTAAATGCAATTCTGTTTGGGAAACAGCATCACGTCCCGGAGTGATTATTGGAAGAAAAGCCAAGGAAGTCTCCCAAAACACGCATCGCTCAGGGTGGCCCTTGTCAAAAATCTGTGTTGCAGAAAATAGGTTGAACTCTGTGTCAGTGGGGAGGTTAAGGGTGGCTGGCACCGGAGCTGGGTCAGACACCTTCCCCCCTCAGCGGGCGATTTCCCGGTGCTGACCGACACCAGAGCAAACCCACAGCCCGGCCAGGAGGGGAACGGAGATCCCTGTGAAGCCCTGGCAGAGTCAGGAAGAGCAGAGCAGGGGATGGAAGGGAAGTGAAGCCCTGCAGCTCAATCCCAGCATGAGCAGGAAAGGGAATGTGCCGGGAAGGTCATTCCAGCTCCATCCCGCAGCCTGCGGAGCCCGCGGGTCCAGTGGGGTGTTGGACAGGGGGAAATAAACCTTTGGGGGGAACGTGTTCCAGAACATCCCCAGCACAGGCAGGGATGGAGTGGGCTGGCCCTGCTCCCCTCTGCAGGTCGGGGACCCCCGTGGCCACCAGCCCTTCCCATGACAGACGGGCTGCTCAGGGAAGGGCAGGCTGCAGGACACCTGCGGTGCCACCGCTCCACGTGGGGACCTTATCAGGGCAGGAGGGACCAGGTGCACATGGAGATTTTGCTGATCCCTTCTTTTTGCAGGATTTGGAGGAAATTTGATACCAATTTCAGGACTTGGTTGCAGCGCAAGGGAACGCGGGGACTCTGGGAACCTCACCTGCTGACCTTTGAGCAGAAATTCAAAGGCAGCGTTGGAGGTGTCCTGAGGGAAGCAGAGGGGCCTTGGGTGTCCCAAGGGAAGCAGAAGGGCCCTGGGATGCTCCTGAGAGCTCCTTAAGCATCACGGCTGGATGGGGTGGGGGCTACAGAGGGAATTGTCCCCTCCTGGGTGGAGGTTCAGGCCGAGGTTTCCTTGGTCACAAGCAGTGCCAAGAAGGAGGGGAGGGGGTTCCTGTGCTGTCACCTGCTTTTCCTCGTTTTGAGGGAGCCAGACGTGGCTGTGCAGACTCTTTGGGGGGGCTAACAAACAGCCCCCAGTCCCAACCAGCACCAGCTCTTGCAGGAGAGCCTGGAGACAGCCAAGGTCTGAGAGGTCTCTGGTTGGGTTTGAGAGCCAGTTCTTAGAGGAAAAAAAAATAACTACAGAGAAAGTACCCAAGAGAAACCCACACAACAGCACCGATCTTTGTGCTGAAGAAACACATTTAACTTTTTCCTTTTCTATAAAAATCTTCCGACAAAACACCAAGGATCCCCACCCCCAGTTAAAAAAATACAAAGTTTTGTTTTCCAAAACTCGTCCAAGTTGACGAGACCTTGTCATTACTCTTATTAGGAGACTGTAATTAAAAACAAGTGGTCCCAGGGTGCCCTAGGTTTTAGCAGAGGCCTTGGCTTAAACACAGTTCCATCAAGCAGAAGAGACCCCCAAAAGCAAAGGAAGTCATGTGGGGGCTCCCAAGACACCATTAAACAAATCACACCAGGTATGAGAGCTGTGATTGAGCATCCTTGGCTGAGCAGTACAAGCTCTCACATCATCTACTCATTTTTCCTTGCTCAAATCTTGTTGGGTTTTTTTTTTCCCTTTAATATTATTATTTTTTTTTTCTTATTTTTCTTCACTGTGCAGCTAGTGGTTGCCATTGCTTTCCAGCTTCCCTTTGGCATGGAGATCTAAAAGCTGCAGTCTTATTTCTGTGCAGCTTTCACCATCCACAACAGATGTCTAGTTTGTTTAAAATATTCAACACCCTAATGATTAATCAAGCAATTTCACCTACAAAAATATATAATTTTATGCTATGAGGATTAAAAATGGTATTATCTGCTAGGGGGAAAAAAAAAAAAAAAAGCAACTTTTGTGCTCATTAAGAGCCCTAAAGACAGCTGGGCTTTGTAAAACTGGGGCCTTTTGTTGTGCCTGGTTCCCCCCATTCCCCCCCTTCCCAGCAAGTGGGGAGCAGCTTCTCTGCAGCATCCTGGATTCCTGTCATCCTGCTTTGTCAGACCAGTATCCTGTTTCTCAAGAAATCCTCCTCAAGCAGCAAGTCTCTGCTGTCACCTTCAGAAAGTCCCTTTTGCAGCATTTCTGCCCAGAATTGGCTCCAGGCACCAAGAGGAGGCAAAACCCAAGGGCTGGGTCAGCAGTCACCAGGGCTGGGACACATTTCCAGCTCGAGGACTGGGCCCATGGGAACCTCCTGAGTGCAAGGTCCTGCTCCTGGATCAGGGCAACCCCCAGAATCACTCCAGGCTGGGGATGAAGGATTGAGAGCAGCCCTGCCAAGGAGGATTTAGAGTCCCAGTGTCTGAAGAGGGTCTGCAGGAAAGATGGGGAAGGCTCTTTATTACAAATTGTAGTGCTGGGACAAGGGATAAAGGTTTTAAACTAGAAGAGAGCAGATTCAGACAAGCTGTAGGGAGGAAAATTTTTACAATGAGTGCGGTAGAACGCTGGCATGGTAAAACCTCGGAGAGGGGACGGATGTCTCACCCATGGAAACGCTCAAGGTCAGGTTGGATGGGGCTTTGAGCAGCCTGACCTCGCTGAAGATGTCCTTGCCCATGGCATGGGGGTTGGACTGGATGACCTTTAAAGGTCCCTTCCAACCCAAACCATTCCAGGATTTGCCTCACAGAGGCACAACCTTACTATGATGCCATTTTTAGGACACTGTGTCCTCGATGAGGCTCTTACAGTTTGTCCCCTGGAGATTTGCCCCTTTGGGCTGAGCTGGGGCTAGGCAAGACTGCAACACTCTTTGGTGCAACCCCAAAAAATGCACAACCAGAAGAGCCTGAGATCTGCAATGTTTAGTTGCTGTGAGGACACTCATGACTGATTTAATAGCGTGAGACTCAAAGTGAACTGGTTTATTTTAAGCTCACTGAGACCAAGTTTGCCTGGCTAATGCATCCTGACTTTTAGATTGAAGACTTAAATATCTCGAGACTTTGGACAGATTCTTTGGAGGACACACGGCTTGGAGGAGGAAACCAGATTCAAAAATAATACCTGGAATTGTTTCAATAGTGCTATATCTGATCTTACCAGGACCAACGGAGCAGCCAAAGTGTGGCCATCTGTTTCCGCTCCCCCCTGCCCTCCTGGCTGACTCCAAACCACCCCCCCAGCAGAAAAGGCATCGAGCATCCCGCAGAGGAAGGACAATTCAATAAACCTAACCCCAGAAAGGAACACTTCATTTTAGCAGAGGAAGCCGTAGTGATGTGACTCACTCGGCGGCTTCTGAGGCTCTCCCCCACCTTTCAGCGCTGTCACTTGGAGGTTATTTTTGCGTTTGCCCCGTTACAGCCATGCACCTCTCGAGCCCTGTGCCTCCCCAGAGCATCAGCAGGGTTAAAGACATCTTTGGGGGTGCTGCCTGCTGAGCTGAGCACGCTCCCAGGCTGGGATACACGGGAGCCATCGGGGATTGTGCACCTCCATTCCCTGGGATGAGCATATGGCAGACAGGCAGAGCTTTCGCTCCACTTCTCCCTGCTCCTGACCCGCCAGGTTCCCTGCCAGGGACGTGCCTGGCCAGCCCTGTCCCTCCAGACGGGACATGGGGAGGGGCATCATGCTTGATCAGACTCAGTTGCTTCCCTCACTGCTCCAGGGAAACCTGTCCTGCCTCCCATCCTGGCCCTTTTCCGATCTGGGTAACGTTCTCTTATTGTGGTTTCATCACAGAGTCCTTCCTTTGTTTAATTTGGCCACTCCAAAGAAAGCCTTGATAGGAGCATCATCCACAGCCCTGGAAGTGGCCATTGTGGCCGTGCTGGGGCTGCTGCACACAAGGAAAGGAAGGCTCACGGCAAGGATGGCTCTGAGACACAGACTGTGCTCAGACAGAGCCACTGAGCAGCAAGGTGGGTTTGTCAGGGAGTTTTCTGCTGCCATCCCAAGCCAATTCTCCACCTGCTGCACCCTCCTTCAGACAAGTGGCGAAAACGGACCTCCGGGATGGTCTTTTCAGGCCTGTCCTATTAAGCCATCTGTATGGCCACATTGGCAGGAGGACCATACTGCAACACAATATGTTGCCTCAGCGGAGGAAGCACACTCAGAGCCCCCAGCACTTCAGCTGAGGGGGATTTTTCTGCCTTTTCCCTCGGGCACCACTGTGGAGCTGCGCTGAGAGGCAGCTCCATCCCCCAGCAGGAAGCTGTGTCTCATTAGCAGAGGTAAACAATTCCTCTGAACGTGACGAGTCAGGAGAGCATATTAAATATGTCAATATCTCAGGGTTTTTTAATCCCTACTCCAGAACAGCTTGTTGCGGCAGGAGACAACCCCCCAGCGTGGCTCAACCCACCACAGCCCAGCTGGCATCTCCCCCTCTTGGAGGGGGTTGTGGGGACGCCTGGGCAGGTGCCCTCACCCCTTGACCTCACCCACCCGAGCAAGCCTGAGCACTCCATGGATTTCCTTTGCTCAGTTACCACACCTGCAAGTAAAAAAAACCCAAAAAAACCAAAACCAAAACTATCCAGCTATTTGCTTTTAAAACATGGGCCCAAGCATCTGTTTATGAGTGACCTCCCTGCTGCAGGGGGGAAACCACATCGGAGCTCCAGTCCCAGCCCCAGCTGAGGCTGTGACAGGAGGGACAAACCCCAGCACAGCATTTGGTGCTTTACCGTCGGGCAGGGGTGTGTCAGGGCGAGACAGGGTTGAAAACAGTTTGAGTTTTGACCTGTTTCATCATGTGCTGCTTTCCCTGGCAGCCTCGTGCACACAAACACACACAAGCACAGCGTGTGCTGTATTTACAGGAGTCCCCTCGTGTCCCCAAGGCTGCCTCCCCTGCAGAGGAGCCCAGCTCACATACAGATCAGCCACTCGCTGGTTTGTTTTCCCCCCGTGCTCACAGAGCAGCCTCCTGCCTTATTTACACTGTGCTGCTCACGTGCTGCTCCAGACACAGAGTTATTTGTGTCCTCAGGAGTTTTTCAGGGCTCCTGGGTGCTGTGGCCTCCACTCACTCTGCAAACAGTCACTTGCCTTCAGTGCATGTCTCTGAGCTCCGAGGAGGCACCAAAGGCCCATCCTACAGACATGGAGAGGAGAAGCCCTAAGTAGCTTCCAAGACTTTTGGTTGCCTGGCTGGAGGTGGCAAAGCCCAGATTTGCCAAAGCCCACCGTGTTACTCAGAGGTTTCCACATTCAAAGCACAGCCCCAGCGACAGCATCCACTTGTGCCAGCCAGATCCCCTCCTCTGCTGTGCCTGGCTGTACACAGGGCACCCTAAAAGCAGGTCACAGGCACTCAGACTCCAACAGTTCCCTAGGTCAAAGCAAGCCATGGACACAGGGGCAGCCTCTTCCCACGCCTGCAGCAGCCAGAGACACAACCAGCCTGCTCAGGTCCAGCCCTGCACCTCATTTTTTGGAGCCTCCAGGTACCAGCAGCAGCTCCCTGCACCCTGGCACAGCCCTGGTGCTGCAGGAAGTCCCCAGGGCCAGGCAGGAACACGCTGATCCCCACACACAGCACCTCCCCGTGGCTCCCAGACTCGCACAAAGCACCCACAAACCAAAGCACAATACCCAGCTCGTTCTTACCTTGAAAGCTGCTGTGCTCAGGACAGCCAGACCTCACACCCCAGCAGGCTCCTCACCTCTAGCCAGCAGCTCTGAGCAGCTCCAGCTGCTTTATCACCTCCTCCTCCTCTGCCAGGTGCCTCTGCCTTCCTGATAAGGGTCCCACAGCAGCAGCCACACCGATCCCGCTGTCATACCAATCCCTCTCCCTCCGCAATCCTTCAGATTTTGAGTCTGAGAGGGAGGCAAAGTGACAGCAAAGAGGTGCTTCATATGCAAAAAAAGGATTTGCAGTGTGTTGCAGAGTTTTTCTGTGGTCTGTCCCCACTAGAACACAGCCCTGCACAATCCCCGAGGCTGGTCTGACCCACGTGCTCACTCCTGGAGGCAGAGGCTGCAGGGCAGTAACGCTGGGCTTTAACAAACATGTGGGTGAGCAAGAAATGCATCGGCACAGCTGCCCACCCCCAAAACTTCAATATTTGGTGCACGACCTTGACGGTGTGTCCTAGTGCAGCTCGGCACAGGTGGATGTGGAGGTGTGTCCCTGCAGAACGCGCCAGCCCTGCACTGTCACTTGTGGGCAACATGGGATGGCTGGACCTTTTCTCCCGCTGCCCAGGCCTGCAGGCAGTGAACGTGGTCACCTGGATGGGATGAGCCATCCTTCCACTCTGTTCCCTCGGGGGAGGTGAGGACCAAGGCACCAGGAGCACAAATCTCTGCTCTCTCTGCTGCTGCTCGGTTCTGTCCCAGCTTGGAGCTGGAGAAATTGGGTTTCCCTCCCCTAGCTGTGCTCAGAGGCACTGGGGGGGATGGTGTGTCCCCAGCCCTCTCAGCAGCAGGGACAGGCAGGGGTGTGCTTGGGAGATTTTAGCCATTCGGTTCTTCCAAGGCAGCAGGGATGAACACAGCTTTCTGCAGGCTTGTAAATCAGCCAGGCTTAACCCAGGTTTCTCAGAGACCGTCTCTGGGAAGGCGCTTTCTATGAAAACTGCCCCCGTGCCAAATTGAAAAGCCCTTTCCCAGAGGGCCTTTCAGAGGAAGCAGCCCAGCCGTTCTCAGAGCTGAGGCAAAGCCGCATCTTTCTGCCTTAAATTCGCTCTCAGAACCAGCATCCTGCAGAGCCGGGCCCCCGGCACCCTCCAGCTCAGCCCAGCAGTTACTGTTTGACACAAGCAGCCGACCCCGGGGCCCGCATGCCCGCGATGCCCACGCGGGCCGTGCCCGGGCTTTGCTTTCCTCTCTGGTGACCGCTGTTGTCGTTCCAGGAGAACCCGTACCTGTGCAGCGACGAGTGCGACGCCTCCAACCCCGACCTGGCCCACCCGCCCAAGCTGATGTTCGACAGCGAGGACGAGGGGCTGGCCACGTACTGGCAGAGCGTGACGTGGCGCCGGTACCCGGAGCCGCTGCTGGCCAACATCACCCTGTCCTGGAACAAGAGCATCGAGCTGACCGACGACATCGTGATCACCTTCGAGTACGGGCGCCCCACCATCATGATGCTGGAGAAGTCGCTGGACAACGGGAGGACTTGGCACCCGTACCAGTATTACGCGGATGACTGCATGGAGGCCTTCAGCATGCCAGCACGGAGGGTCCGGGACCTCTCCACCACCAGTGCCAACAGGGTCCTCTGCACGGAGGAGTATTCCCGCTGGGCGGGCTCCAAAAAAGAGAAGACCGTCCGGTTCGAGGTGCGGGACCGCTTTGCCATCTTCGCCGGCCCCGACCTCAAGAACATGGACAACTTGTACACCCGGCTGGAGAGCGCCAAAGGGCTCAAGGACTTCTTCACCGTGACCGACCTGCGCATGAGGCTGCTGAGACCCGCCCTGGGGGGCACCTACGTGCAGCGGGAGAACTTGTACAAGTACTTCTATGCCGTCTCCAACATCGAAGTCACCGGCAGGTAACGGCTGCTGTATTTCTTTGGGCGTCTCTCCTCAGAGGGATGAGAAGAGGGTTCTTGCTAGAAAAACTGAGCCATCAACGTTTCTGCTGACCGATGGATAACCATTTCTCCTGCTAACACCCCTTCTCCCCGGGCAGGGCAGCAGATGTGTCCTTGCAGGGAACAGCTGGGGCACCTCCAAGGCTGTGTCCTCCTGCAGCTGGTGCTGGGGGAGCTGGGACATGGCTTGGATGGGCACTCAGGGTCTGGGTTCCCTCCAGTACCCTGTCCCAGCGGTGCAAACACCTCCAGCCTTTGCCCAGATGTCTCAGGGGTGACGCTGGTGGATCTGGGGGGTGGAATGAGGCTCACCCCACTAAACTCCAGCTCATGGCCAGTACAAGCAGGGTGGGGCATCCCCAGTCAGTCCTGCACGCCCTGAGCAGCCCCAGCCCTGGCGGACGAGGTTTGAGGTGAGGGTGAAGCCCCCGACAGATCTGGGGCAGAGGAAGCAGGAGGGGGTTTGTTTCTCCTGGGTTTTGTTTTTCATTTCTCTGTACGATGCCATATGTTACGTTATGACATCAACCGAAAAAGCAAAGTAAGGTGGAAAAGTGCCGAGATGGCTGATTTCCCATCCAGCTTGTGCGAGACTTAGAGGCGAGAGGGGAAGAATCTCCCCATCACCCACCCCGTGCTAACAAGCATCACCACAGCGACAGAGGAGCCGTTTGTATCAGTTCCAAACTGTTTGCTTCTGAGACTTGCAAGTAGAAATGTTTGCAGGTGCCACCGAGGCTGGCTTTGAACGGGCTCCAAGGGGAAGGAAGCTGCAGTGAGGGATGGGAGAGCCCTTTCCACCCGCCAGGGCAGGCAGGAGGCAGCAGTGAGGGTCTTTCTCATGGCGTGGTGCCTGTCTGGAACGAGCAGCTGAGACTCTCAGCTGGGCTGGGGGCATGTTGGGGTGCCCACCGTGGGGACTGCTCAGGGAGGAGCCCTGGGGGGCTCAGGCACATGGGCAGAGGAGCAGGAGAGCACCTCCATGTGTGTCTGGTAAATTAGGACTGAATGTTTGATGTCAGTGCTTGTGCAATGAGCTTTGGCTTCCGAGTGTGGAGATGAGCAGAGATAACCAAGGACTTGTTACTGCTCCCACAGCAGCCTTGGGATACTTGATGTTCAAAGAGTTAAAACACTCGTGGTGTCCTGTGCACACCTTCCTCCTCTGAGCCATTTACCTTTCCTGCCTGTCTGGGCAGGATTTGTTGCTTCAGTACTTTGGACTTCAGGCCATGCTGGTGGGATTCTCCCCAAACCAGCACCTTGTCCTATTCTCCACTCCCCAGTCCCCCACTGGAACTCACTGGACAAATTTAATACCATTTAATAGTAGCAGAGATTGGCTCAAGACATAAAATCCCTAAAAATTCTGTGAAAAGAGGCAGCTGGGGAAGAGGAGAAAAAACCCTTTCAAACACACCCAGCGCAGGGGCAGTCACAACCTCTAGGAGACATCCAAAATTCCACAGCCACCCCGAGGGCAGCTGGAGCCAGGGATGGCTGGGCTGTGAACGCCCTGTGGAAGCTGCAGTGCTGCTTTTTTAGCCGGGGCCAGCACGAGACAGGTTGGGGTTTGTTGGCCGATCCCCGGCGGCCTCTCCCCGCGCTGGCGCGGTGCCGGCGTGGCCGCCTGCCCACGGCTGCTGCAGAGCAGCGGCTCCTCCAGTGCAGCAGCAGGGCCGCTGGGAGGAGAGGGCTTCTCCTCGGCTGGGAACAGGGAAAACTCAGAAATCTGAGCTTTTATCAGCCCAAACTCCAAGTTGTGAGCTACGGCAAGATGCAGCTTTGCACTGCTGCAGCTTGCTGGGCTGGCTCCCAGGAGAGAGGGACACTCATCCTGGGCAGGGAAGAGGTCAGTGCCCATCCTGTGCTGACTCTTCCAGCCCCCGTGGGCACAGGGCAGGGAGGGTGAGCAGCTGAGGAGCTGTGGATAAGTGGTGTGTAAGATGGAGAAGCTCCCTGTGAATTAACTCTGCTCCTGTGATTATTCCAGTCCCAGCAAGCAGGTTTTTGCACTGAAAAGCAATCTAATTCCAGCTGTAAGCAAAGCCAGTTACAGTGCAGGGACTAAAACCAAATTAAATCTTGTGTATGGCTCAACAAGGGATGGGTTATTGAGAGGAAGAGAGGAGAAATCAATGTGAGCCTGACAGGAGCACTGTGCAGGGAAGGGGGGAGGAAGGGTGGGCAGGAATGGGGACGGACACACACTGCCTCTTCCAGGACATGTTGGAGGAACAGGAGGGAAGTGCCTAGATAAAACTGGGGTGGTGTAAGGGACCCACTACAGGCGGCATGGAAACAAGAGGGAAGATGATTGTGAAGAAATGAGGGGTCAAGGGCAAAAAGCAGCCAGAAAATTCCACCTGGAGAGCAGAGTGAGCAGCCCCGAGAGGCTGAAGGAGCTGTGCCCATGTGGCAGTGGAGGAGCAGTGTGTGCTGTCACAGTGGCATTGCCCGTGTCCCTGTACAGCACCGGCGTCTTGGCAGTGCCCACAGGGTGATGAGGCACTTGGCAGCTCACTCCCAGTTGATGTTCGTGGTCAAAGGAAGAGCAAAACACTTTGCCCTCAGAGCAGACCATGAGCCCGGGTGGTTTCTCGTGCTGCAGCCTGAACTGGTGGGTTCAGAGAGGTTTCTGTGATCCCCTCAGTGCATGCACTCCCATCCAAGCACACCCCCACCCTTCACGCCTCAGCTTCACACCAAGGCAAAACCCCTCACCACAATCCCCCAGACCTTTTGGGAAAAGCAGAAAGAGACAGAACAAAGGACAAGGGGAAGGAGTTTTCTGCCTTGTCTTGCCCTGTAGGCCTGGGGGTCTGGTGAATCCTGGGGGTCGCTGCTTCATTCCTGGGTGTTGGTACAGCAGGCTGCTCCCTCAGGGTCTCCTCTGCATCTCCTGCTCCCACAGCCTCAGCCAGGTCCATCTCTCCATTCATGGCTGACAGTTTATTTTTACTCTCTTTCTTCTCGGTATCTTTTTCTTTTCTTTTTTTTCCCCCCTTTCTTCTTCCGTCCTGTCCCTATTGATCTGCAGAGTAACTGGAGATGCAGGAGAGTCAGGACAGGAATAGACTGAGCAAGCCCTTGGCCTGTGCGCTGTGCGAGTGCCAGGCAGGGTGGGGAAGGGAAGCACAAGCACTTTTCTCCACACATCTCTCTGTTCACTGCTTAGTTTTCTCCTCGGAGCAGCAGTGAGCTCGGGCACAGGTGAATGAGCTTTCCCTGGCCTCCGGGGCTGGCGGTGAGAGCCGCTGGTTCTCCTCCCATTCCAGCCCGGGTCTCTTTGGAGTAATTTCTTCCCCTTCGGAACGTCAGTCACTGCCGTGCTCAGCAGGGCACGCTCCATCACGGAGACATTAATAAGCTGTAATTGAAGTTAATGTGCCGTGGCCAGGACATGTGGATCCAGTTAGGAGAAATCAGATTGAGCAGAAGTGAATCAATTTTAGGCTGATTATTAGGATTTCTCTCCTCTGTCCTGCCCTGCACCAGGGCATGCACTGTCTGTCTGTCCATCCTGCTGGTGATGACCAGTCCCTGGAGGAAGGCAGGAGGAGGGAGCATCTCTCATCACTGAGCAGCTCCATGGAACAGGGCCTCCTCTCGGGCTGCACTCGTGCCAAAGAGGCACCAACAAGATGAGGTTTCTAGTTCTGAAGTGGCATTTCCTTTCCTCACTTCACCAATTGCTTTTCTCAGGCATTCCTTGGCTGCTGCTTTGCTTACACCAAAGAATTGAAGGGGAAGGCCCTTTGTGCTCCCCTGCTTCTTTCCCTGCCTTCTCCTGGTGTGTTCCATTCCGTGCACAGATGCTCTCCAGGAGGATTGTCTCTCCACGTGGCTTGGAGAGTTTGTGCCAGTGGAGCAGAACAACTTTGGCTGGCCTGTTATCCTGGTGCCAACAGCCAGGATCAGGCACTCCAGACCTGGAGGATCGAGGCCACCCCCAAAAGCACCTCCTGCAATAAATGGAGCTGGAAATGGTCAGTGGTACCCACATGCAAGGGATATATTCTGCATTTGTGGTGAGTTTTGAGATGTGGAGATGATTGATGCTGCACTGCTGTTAAAGATGAATGAATTCCTGGTCACTGCCTCCTCTTCTCAATGGAGGCAGCTCAGTGCACTTCCCTTGTGATTGTAGCTCAGCTCAAACCAGGGGTGCCAGCACAAAGCACATCCCAGCTGCCCCTGAGCTGCTGTGCCCTGGTTGGACATTCCTTCTTCTGGCTCTGTTGATGATGTTGTGGGAGACCTTCCAGCTGATCTGGACTTCTCCAGCAACGCTGTCTTTAAATTGGAGAAAAGGTTTGGTCCGTGGAAGAGTCTCTTGTTGAGGGTTTTAGATCTTGTGTGATGGCTGGTGCCCCTGTTGAGCATCTCACCCTGAGGAGCAGGGTGGGACCTGCACCAAAGGGGAACAGGCAGGACCTGGAGTGGATGATCTGTGAGAGCATGGGCTTCCCCAACCCCAGTGCTGGAGCATCACCCCCAAAATAGCCACGGGCTCACCCAAACATCCCCCAAGAACAAGCCCAACACCCCTGCAGCCCTCAGCCAGCTGCTGCCCACGCTTGCCAGTTTTGGGACGACCACAAAAACCAGGGCAAGCACTGCCTGTGCCCGTCCCTGCTCCTTCCCCTGCAGCTCCTGGCAGACAGAACTCAGGTCCCGGGAGGGAGCAGCATCCTCGTGTCAAGGACGGCCGAGTCTGTGCCAACGATGCGCCGCGTTCCTCGGCCCGTCCTCGCCTCCATGCTGGGCAGCCCCCCAGAGCCGGATGGCTGAGCTTCCCTGGCACTCCTCCAGGCTGGAATTAGCTTGAGTTCGAGCAAAATCTTGCTCTTGGTCATATAGTTAAATTAAGTTAATGTGCAGCAACTGTTTGCTGGAGTTCTGCAAAGGTTTCTACTCCCGCTGCAGCAAGGTGGGGAGGAAACTCTGTGAGCGGGAGGGAGGGAGTGAGAGAGAAACCCTGAGAGCTCCTCCCTCCCCCAGACACTGCTGACACTTTGTCGATAGCCAGAGACAGATGCCCAAGGTCCTATTACCTGCTCCTGGCTTCGGTTTGCAAAGGGTTTTATTCCCCCTCTGATTTTGTTGCCGAGTTGTGTCCGGCCCTGAGCGGATAATAGAATTTCATCGATAGACTGAGAAGGTGATGTATGTTAAAGCACTTAATATAAAGAGACTTCTACAGGAGCCCAAATTCAATTTGGCCAATGAACTCAATTGCAGGCATTATTGCATTCCAGGAGAAAGACCAAGAGCATTTATACACATTACTCTGCAAATATTTATGTTCACATATCCGTGTGATGTCCTCTTCACCCTTCCTCCCTTCTGCTGGCCGACCCCCTAATGGGGAAGTTTGGTTTCGTGTTTGCTTTTTAAGACAGCTTTGAATGTAAATAATGTTCCACCAGTCAGCAGGATCTTGACAGCTGGTGAGTGTCAACTTATTTAAAATAAATAGCCTCTCGGATGGGAACAGCCAGCTAGCGTGCTCTCCGCTTTGGCTTCTTTTAAATTGTCTCATCTTTGTAACCCAAACCTCAAATCATTTCGGAGGGCAGCGAGGAGGGTTCCTTCCTGCCGGGAGGACTCACCTGTCCCTACCACACAACCAAAAGTAAAAACCCACAAGGAAAAGAACCTGCTCACAACCCTCTGACCTAACTCAGGGGTTTTTTCAGTTCTTTGGCTCTGCACAAAGCGGTGAAAGCCAGAAGTCTGTCACTGTGGTTCAAGCTGAAAAAAACAACAGGTTAAAATGGCTTTTCCTCTCCTTCAGCCCCTGGACCACGGGCTTGGGTAAGCTCCCAGCCCTGCTTGTGGCATGAATGAGCCATCGTTGCCTTCTCAATCCCCTTCAGCCCTGCTCCAGGACTGGCAACAGCAAACTCCTGCCAGAGCGATCTCCCAGCAAGGCCAATCCTGATATAAATGCTCTCCACAAAGGGACTGCGCTTCTTCCATGGCCCAGCCATTAGAAGCTATTTTTACCTGCTTCCACACGCACAGATGGGCCAGAAACAATCCAAGCTCAGCACCCGTTATGCTTTGCCCAAAAGATTTGCTCCCTGCTTTTGCTGAGCTGCCAAAACAGTTGCAAAAGAGCAGGTAGAAGTGGGTAAGTGATGGCCAGGCAGCTGCCGGAGCGTGCTGCGAGCAGCGGCTGGGGATGACAATAGAGAGATGGAGAAGAGTTATTCATGTTTCCCCGAGAGCCCAGATCAGTTGAAACATCGTTTTCCTTGGGGACGGAGAGGAAAGAGCTCCCTTCAAACACATCGTCCCGTGAGACTCATTAAAGGCTCATCAATTACAGTGAGAGCAAACAATTCAGGGGAAGGCTCTGATAAGGCTTCCTCTGGCCGGCAGTCATTAGCAGCGCTCCCGAGCCGCCTCTCCCCGGCACCAGCACCAGCAGAAAGGGAGCAGAGGGGCAAAGGCAAGTCCATGGGGGGAAAAGCAGGAGTGTGATGGCTCGGGATGGGACCAGCAGTCTCCAAAGTGTCCCTGTGGCCACGCAGAGCATCCTCATGGAGAGGAGTGTGCAGGCTGGGCTGGAAAGAGGTTTGCAGGGGAGGTGGTGGCCTTCTGCTGCTCCATGTCCAGGATTTTTTAAGGAGCTCAGGGCAGTCAGTGGTGTCTCACAGGAGCTGGGCAAGAGGCACAAGGGGATGGAGCAGCTTTCTGGGCCCCCACCCAGCGGTTCCTCCAGCCCTACCCAGCACAGCAGTGGGGTCACTGCATCAGGCCTGGGGGGTGCCAGCACCCCAAGGCTGCCCCATCCCTGCAGGAAGGGGGAGGGATGAGGAAATGCTCTTTGCCTTTCCCTGCCTCACTTCCTTGCTCTGCAAGTGGGGTTGAGGACAGAGAAGAGGTTGTAAAACAAGTAAGAATCCTTGGAAGGAAAACAAAGGGCTGGGATGGCTTTTTAAAATTAGTTCAAACGTCATTATTAATGAAAGCTCAGGGAAAGGGGCTGTTTTCCCACTCCCAGCACAGAGGGAGGTTTGCTGCAGGTCTGCTGCACTCACCCCCTTCCTGTGTGTGGGCATCTCCTTCCCTCACACGTGGGCTTGGCACCAGACACCTCTCCAGCAGCTCACTGCTGTGACCTCCAGGATGCTGACATGGAGAAATGCANAAAAAAGAAGAGAAGAAAGGGAAAAAAAAAAAAAAGGACACACTTTGCTGTAAACTTTCCTTGGCGCTCCAAGCTCCGTGATGTTCCCTGGTGGAGGCATTGGCAGCGTCAGACCACACTGCACCACTCTGAGGGGAGCTGAACAACCTGCACTGAAATAAACTCCTAAGTACCCCTTTGTGCACACTGTAACATCTTGGGGAACACTTTGCTCCGACCACTCCTGCTGGGAACAGCGTGGGCCAGTTTCTGTTTAATGCCAAGTGCAGTGGTGTGACCCACTGCCAGCCCGGTGCAGGGTGGGTGTCCCTGGTGCCCGAGGGTGCTGCAGGTCCTGCTGGCTGTGCTCTGGAGCTGCTCCCACCACTGCTGACCGCACTCGGGCTCTGAATGCTCACCGAGAAGCAGCACCATCAGCACGGCCGTGACCCACGAGCCGGAGAGGAGAAACGCTCCCAGCTCCTCAGATCTCCTCCAGAGCCAGAGAGACCATCCTGCAGCCAGCACTGTGCTGGAGCAGCCCCGGGGCTGGAGTGGGGCCACGGCTGCCTTCTGCAGGACACAGCGCAGGTGTCCTCCCCGCTGCTGCTTTTTAAGCCTCCTTGCTAAGTAGCTCCTAACCTTTCCCTTCATCCTCTCCTTCCTGCCGTGGCTGGGCGCCGAGGAGGATGAGCAGAGGCGAGCAGGACTAGCAGCTCCCACCCAGGGGACCGGGCTAATGCCATTTTCTCCAGTCTCCGCCAGCTGAGTCTTGGCTGGGGAAGGACAGGCACAGACCATCGGCGAGCGCGTGTCCTTGGGCTGCGGGCCCAGAGCAGGAGGCACAGAAGCCTGAGGAAGGGGTTGAAGCTGAGCCACTGAGCCACTGAGCCTGAGTTGCAGGAAGGCCGGGATGCAGAAACCTCTCCCCAAAACGGGGCTGGCAGTTGGGGCTGGCTGAGGGCGCTCGGCTGCTCACCATTAAATAATGCAGCCTGATTGATTGGGCTGGAAAGTGCTGTGCTGCGGGGTCAGCCTGCTGGGGTTACAGTTCCCTGCTTAGATTGATGATCCTCAAAGGTCGAATTCAGAAAGCAATTCCCTGGTAAAATTGATCCTTTGGATAACAAAACTTTTGCACGGTGGCAAAGGGTCTAGCAGTGAGAACAATCAGTGACCCGGGCACAGGCAGGCAAGGTGAGCACCTACCTCTGCCTCCTTGTTTACACCAATGAGGAAGTGAGGGTTTCCCCTGGGGAGAGCAGTGCTCCATCACACCTGGCTGTGTGACATCCTTGAGCTCCCACCCTGTCCCCATCCCACTGGGCAGGGCAGGAGGCAGCTGGGGCTGTCCCAGGAGCCAGTGCTGGGCTCCCAGCCCTCCCCAGCAGCGAGTGAGCAGCGTGTGTGTATGAGCAGGCACTTCTGGCTGCCTCCTGCACACACCTGTGCCTCAGCAAGGCCAGGTCCCTCTGAGGGGAGGAGGATTTGTAGCTGGAGCCGAGTTAATGGTGAACAGGTCTTGCCCTCCTGCACTGCAGCAGCTCAGAGCCAGAAGCACCCTGAAATGTCTGCTTGGCTCTTGGTGGGGGCTGCCAGGAGCAAGGATGTGTTACATGTGGAGGGTGGTGATAGAGGCTGCCCCAGGCCACTGGGGGGACCAGGTGGTGGCCACCCAGGGCTGATGTCCCCACTGTGACTGGTCCCTGGCTCACAGGGTCAAACACTGGAGCCAAGCACCACCCTCCACCTCATCCCAAACTTTAGGCAGAACAAAGGGTGTGACAGTCCCTTCCATCCTTGTACCCACTCCCCTGGGGCTCTTAAACCCCCCTTGGCTGGATGCTGGATCACAAGGCTGTGGCCTGGAGCTGCCCCATCCCCTCGCCCCCAGCAGCAGAGGAGGGAGGAGAGCTGCAGCTCCTGAAGCTGTTGCTCTGTTCAGGCAGGGCCCAGAGCAGCAGTGGTGAGGCTTTGACCTGCTTTAACCCACTATCTTGCCTGCTTTGCTCTCGTCTGCTCATTTTGAAGTGAGAGAAGGAGGCCACGCAGTGTGGACGCTGAACAATTCAGAGCCAGGCTCCGCAGCACCCCGGGGCTGGGCAGCGCCTCTGCCGAAGGGCTGGGACAGCTCAGCCGAAATCCTCCCTCACCAGAGCCAGAGGGGACCTGCAGCATCTGAAATTCAGCATCCCTCCTGGCTGTAGGTACCAGCCAAAGCCACTTCCTTGCCCTGGATGCTGGGATTCGTGGCTTACTCCCAGAGCACCAGTGCTGTTAGTGCTTTCAGCCGTGACGCGGCATCTCCAGCCCTCGCCAGCACGCGGTTTCAAGTGGAGCACACTGAGTGTCTGCCTCTGCTCCCTGGGCCACGTTTTCTTCTTTCCTCCCTTTCAGAGGCTGCAAAATTCCCTCCTCTGCTTCGTCAGAGACAGGGCAGGGTTGTAAGACGGGGAGAGATTGTTCATCCAGCTTATGCTTAGCCTCTGAGCGGGGTTTGCTAGAATTAAGGACAGGGAGGGGAGGGAGAGGAAAAAAAATCATGCATGAGGTCAGCTTATCCAGCCATGCATGAGCAGAGCACAGCAAAGGCGGCCTCAGTGGGTCAGGCAGGTGGCTGAGGAGCTTCTCTGGGGGCTCCAAGGGAGAGAGGGGCAGGCACTGAGAGCAGGGGGCATGCGCAGCACCAGCACCCAGACTCCCAGCTCCCAGCCTAATCCAGGCTGTTCATCCCAGTGCAGACAGAGCACGAGGAGCAGCAGGCCATGTTTCCTCTATCTTCTCTGCAGGCAGCTCCTTCCCTCAGCTCTGCATCTCTGGAGCCCTGTAAAAGGAAGTGCTGCCCCATCAGACTTCTCCACCCCTGCACAGAAGGCGCAGCATCGCTGTTTTCTAATGCTTCTGCTTCTGAGAACGTAAATTATTGCACAAAGCAGGGAGAACCATCAGGCTGTGCTAGGGATCAGCTGTCTGGAATGAAATGAGATGTTTTGGTCCCCAAAGTCTCTGTCTGATGGCCTCAGCTCAGGCCCAGGAGTCACCAGAGCCACGTGTGAGTTATGGGCTCAGCCTCTGCGCTCTGCGCAAGTCACCTCCGGAGTCTGAGCAACAGGAATTATTGTGCACAGAGATAATTATTCCCTGAATACTGCACTACAGCTCATTAAAAGTTTCTTAATGTTTGCAAATTGCTGAATAGCGTTTTTAGTTGTTGCCTTCTCTGATGAGGCGGGGACTAACCGGTGGATTCTGGTGGTGGCTTGTTGTCGGTGTTATTTTGGTCACAGCAGGCTGGGGCTGTGCTGCACGCAGGGAAAAGGGTTTGTGCTGGGCAGCCTCACACCACGGGAGAAAATGCTGTTGGCTTTGGCACAGTGCACAGGGGGCAAGGGCCGAGAGCCATCAGGGTTACCCTGCTCCTCCAGCCAAAGCCCGAGGCTGCTTCCAAGTAAAAGCCTCCATCTGAGGTGGTCACCCAATTCCTGTAACAGCCTGAACTGTGAGCGACTCCTTCCTGCTGTCTCGGCTGGAGGTGTTGCCTTGCCATTACACAGTCTGTGCTCCTCAGTCGGATGGTGGGAGTGAAATGTCTCATCTTGGACGAGAGACTGCAGATCTGCCCTGGGCGAGGAAGCGGACACTGAACCCCAGCACCTGGGGATACCTGGGGAAAACTGCTGAGTTCAGTGAGAAAAACCCGCAGGAGGAGCAGGGAAGGGGTGACCAGCCCGGCTTCTCAGCACACTTTCAGCACTACGCTGGGGGCAGGGAGGAGCAGCAGTAACACCTGACAGCTCTCCCCTGTCTTCTTCCTCCAGGTGTAAATGCAACCTCCATGCCAACCTGTGCACCTTCAAAGAGGGCAGCCTCCAGTGCGAGTGCGAGCACAACACCACGGGGCAGGACTGCGGCAAGTGCAAGAAGAACTTTCGCTCCAGGTCCTGGCGAGCTGGGTCCTACCTGCCTCTCCCTAACGGGTCCCCCAATGCATGTAAGTACCCTGCAGGGAGCCAGCCCTGCCTGCAACCCCTCCTTGGGCTGCTCAACACCCACAGACAGGAGTGGGTGCTCATCTTGTCCTTCTCCAGCTCGAATCCATGCAGGATGCTCATCTTTCCAAAGGGAAACGGGTTCTTAGCCCTGTCTTGGTGCCCAGAGAAATGAAAGAGGATCTGGTGGATGCAGAGGTGATGTGTTGGCTGCTGGCAGAGGAGTGATGAATCTAAATGATGGTCAAGAATAGGGGGGATGACCTTGGGCCAAGATTTAACCACGGCCTCAGGGCAATGCCAATTATTGCCCTTTGACAAGGGCATCATTCAGCATAGCAGAGCTCTGGCTGTCGAGCAGCCCAGGGGCTCTGTGCTGGCTCTGCTCAGCTGCAGGAGTGCCGGCTGCTCTCTGGATCCCGTTCCGTGCGTGCCGGTGTTCCAGGGAAGCGCCGCCAGCTGCGGTCCCTATGCGCAGCCCCAGCCTCCTCCAATTGCTGCTGGAACGCGGCTCTGACAGCGGCGGCGGCGCGCAGGCGAGATGGAGGATGCATTCCCACCGTCCTCCGAGCAGGGAACTGGGGCAGGAGACATCACAGATGGGCCGGTTCCTCCTGGGCTCCTGTCCACTCCACATTAGCTAACTTGTTTAAGTGTCATGAAGCCACAGTAGCCACTCCGGCCTTTCAAGCAGAAGCTTTGAGCATTACCAAAGAGAATCTTTTCTCTCCCTCCCCCCAAATTTTTTGAAAGATTCATGTGCTTTAAGATGATCAAAGCTGAAATCCAGGCTCCGAAGGCCGTGACGGGAATGTTTTGTGTGTGCCCGGGCTGGTAGACGAGCAGGTTCTTTGAAAGGGAACGAGCTTGTCAGCTCCCACCAAGAGGCTGCATTGCTTCAAAGGAGCCTGGGAGAGTTTCTAGTGTTGACAGGCACAGACATGCTGTTCTCTCTTTTTCCCTCCCCTCCATTCCTTGTGTCTCTTCCTATTTCTCTTTCTCCTCTGCTCTTCCTTCTCCCATTCATTTCTCTTCCCATCTGTAACTCAGTCTTCTTCCTCCTCCCCACTCCAACTCTCCACTGCTTCCTCCTCCCCACATCCACATCCTCTCCCTCTGCCCCAGAGGCAGTTTTCTGAAGCCCTCTCCTCTTGGCAGTCCTACCTCTTCCATCACTGCTCCTGTGCTTTACATTCACGCAGAGCTGAGACTTTCCATGATTCACCCACGTGCTGCAGCAGGGAGGCCCACGGCCTTTAGTCCCCTGTTCAGACCCTACAGCCTGTCCTTAGCCCAGTGCTCCTCCAAGCACGTGCTTATCCTTTGCTGGGCTTCCACGGCAGCCCAAGGAAAGGGTTAACAGAAAAAAACCCATCAGCAAGGACCACGCTGGTTTTCCTTCCCCAGGTGAAAGGCTTGAGATGCCAGGAGCCCAGACAGCGTTGTCTGGCTGTTTCTGTGCTTTGACAAAAGCAGCTTTTAAGCTGCAGCAGCAAACTGATGTGCCTGTGAGCAAGCCCCCCACTAATTAGCTGCTGTTCAGTCCCATGTTGTGTGTCTGTGTGATCTTCTGATGGTGTCCTGCTTCCAGTGACTGGGCTTCCTCTTGTTTTTTCCAGGTGCAGCTGCAGGCTCAGCCTTTGGCAGTAAGTAAAACCCTCACTGAAACGCTGGCATTTAACACCTCGGTGCATGATCCTTGTGGATGTCACTAGGAAAAAAAAATACGGTTATTTTCTATCCATTATCATTTTCCAGGCAATAAGTCTTCCCTAATTGTGCCTCATTTTCTGTCTTGTCAAAGAGTCTTATATTTTCTTCCCCTGACTTCAGTAGCCTCATTTTGCCTCTTCCTCTGGCATGGTTTCCCCCCATGAGGTTCGTTAGTATGGCAGCCGGAAAGGAAATAAAAAAAGACTCTTCAAAATCACCAGTGCTAGCTGTGAACTGTCCCCCCCTAACCCCCCAGTATTGCAGAATTCTGCTCTGAGAAGGAGCTGGGTGTGAATTATTTGGCGTGGAACCCAGTCTGGGTCACCTTGGGCTATCAATAAAAAAGCACATAGAGTGTGTGTACATCTGTATGTACACGTGTATGTGCAGGAGCGTATGTCTGTGAGGTGTCAGCAGCAAAGGCGGCAGAGCTCAGCAGGGATTTCTGCTGCAGGATTGATGGCAGGAGAGGGCTCCTTATTTAACAAAGCTGGAGGTAGTTTGATATCAAAGAGCCTGGAGTTTTAGGTAAGCAGAAGCCTGGGTTTGAATGTTGTGGCTCAGAGTGCCCCTCCAGAAGAAACAAATCAGGGAGCTGAATGAATAATGAATTCTTTGGTTTGCAGGCAAGTGGAAAGAATTGGAGGAGGAATCGGTTCAGGGAAATGCAAATGCAATTAAGGAAAACGTGCCTCACAGAAAAGTGGAGGACAGGTTTTCTGGGTAAATGAACCGTGTTTAGATTTTTAGCAGTTAAGTGCTTGAAATTTTCAAATAAAAATTAAGTCTCCCTTAAGTAATTCAGGATTTTTAAAAAATGAATGTTTCAACAGTCCAAAACATTCTTCACCTTTCTGTTCAAAACCATTTTGATAACTTTTTTTCTTCCCATTTACAAAGCCTGGCATCCTCAGCGCTACTTTTGTTTCCCTGGAAAACGTTCCCCATCAAGATTTTCTGCGGGGCAGAAGCCGGGAGGGTGCTGGGAGCGATGTGCAGGAGGTGGACAGGAGGGATTTGTGTCCAAGGCCAGTTAAGGAGAGATTATTTAGCCCACATAGGAGACTAGAAGTGACCTAAATTAAGTATTTAAACTAGCTCAGGGCTATTATGAAATTAAGCACGATAATCTGCATCAAGCAGTGGGACAAACAAGGACAGGAGGGCAGCAGGTGTAAGTTAAGCAGGAATTTGTGTCCCGGGGTTATTTTAGTCGGGGCTGTTGCGGGGAGCGGTGGGGTGGGATCGCTCCTGCCCGGCTCCGCTGGGGCTCCACTGACCCTGAGCCCTCCCTAAATTTGAAGGGTGCCACTGGGAGCAAACACGTGCCAATGGTCCTGGCTGGCTTTGGTGGTGCCAGGCAGTTTGGTGAGGGGTGGCAGCAGGGAATGGCGCTGTGCGAGGAGCACAGCTGGGCACGCAGGAACCGGGCAGTGGGAGCACAGCTCGGCCTGGGGGCTCCTTGGCACCTCCTGCCCGCTCCTCACCCTATCCCTGCCCAGACACGCCTTCATGTCCCCTTTTCAGCTTAATTGGCAATTAGTTTATGATCGAGCCGTAAGTATTTAAGCCAATATCTGCACCAACAGAGTAAGCTGATACAGCCCCAGCCTGCAGCCCCTGCTCACACACACACACACGGCCTCGCTGTGTGCAGCGTCACCGAGCCTCTGGCGCCTTAATCCTGCCGGTGCCCCAGTTGTGACCGCGCTGAGAAATCAGTCACCAGTTCAGCCCAGCAGCAGCACCTCTGCCGGTGTGCAGGCTGGCATGGAAACCCTCCATTCCCCCCAGTAAGTGCCTCCCAACTCTTCTCTTTGCTTGTCAGCATACGAGCGACCGCAGCGAGCAAACACCGCAAAAACCACCACGGCAAAAACCACCACGGCAAAAACCACCACGGCAAAAACCACCACCACCACTTCAACCACCACCACCAGCAGCACCCCCCCACCAGCCACCACCACCCAGCCAGGTGGGTGCCGTGCTCCCTGCCCCGCTCAGAAGCCAAGACTCTGTTCCCAGGCTCCTCTTTCAGCTGCTTCCCACGGGGCTGCTGTGTTGGCAGCCGTGGATCTCTGCTCTGTAGGACGATAAAGGGACGTGGATAAAAATCATCCCGACTTGGTTCGCTTCCCCCAGCCTCCAGGCAGCCCTGGCTTGCTGTTGTCTGTGGCACAGCTGCCAGAGATGCTCTCACAGCTCCATGACAAGGCAGGGCAGGAAAGCAATGAAGATTTTACTGATCCATAATAAATTTAAACCACATGTTTCTCTGGAAGGAGAGGGGAATTGTACCCCATCCTGCTCTATCCCTGACCTCCTGCCATTTGTCACCAGACTCAGAGCAGCCCACGGGCTTTGCTCTGTCCTTGCTGGTTGTCCCAGTCCTGCCCCAGGTCCCTGAGGCCAAACTCATGGATGTAATGCAGGTGCAGTTCTCCTAGGGCAGAATTCCAACATTCCCCAGGTGGCCGCTGTCCAAGCAGCCCGGGAGCGTGCAGGGCTGGAGCTCACACACGCGCCAGAAACATCCTTTCCTAATTTCTGAAATCAGCCTGTGGAGGAAAACTTTTTGTCCTTTTTCTGAGGGTTCCTCCTTCCCTCCCCCCGTGAACAAGGAGACAGCGTTTTCCCTGTCTTTTGGAAATGAGCAGATAAAACTTAACAGCAGGACATTTTTTTAAGCTGCTCATGGGGGAATTAGACACGCATTCCTCCCCTTGCCATCCTTTCAGGGCCTGATATTTCCCAGGAGGACGTTTTACACCCACAACATGTTAGTAACAGTCTGTCTGGGGGAGCTGCCAGAAGCCAGTCAAAGGGATGAGGAAACTTGATTGCATGTTTATGCAAATATAGATATATTCATGGAAGTACCCTGCTTGAGGAGTTAATCAGGGAGCCGAGGGTTTAGGCCCAACTTCCATGGAGTTGGAGTGACCCCGGAAAAAGAGTGCAAGGCTCAGCTCTGTTAGGAAGAGCTCCTCACCCAGATCCGTGCTGTACCTGTGCAGGAGGAGGTGCATCCACCCCCCAGCCTGCAGCTCACACCATCCCCACGGCCCCAGCAGGGCCAGGTGATCAGCTCTGCATCCACACCATGCACTTGGGGTCGTCTGATTTTTATCCATGCTCACCTGTAGTGAGATTTTAGGGCTGTTTCTTTGCTGTGTTTGTGTGGGTTGCTGCTTGGTGTGCCTCTTGTATGACTCGCAGTGTTCTGTGGCACCTCTGGCACAGGCAGGACAGTGTCTCTGTGGGGTTGGGGTGCTGGGGGTAACCCCTCCTGCCAGGCTGCTCTGAGGGACTCTGAGAGACATCACGCACCTCAGGGTTTATTCTTCCTCCAAAACCTGCTTCCTGGGCAGAGAAAATGTTTTCCTAACGCTTTTATTAACTGATGGCAAGGGACAAAATTAATAAATTGCAGCCCAGCTGCCAGATCCTTGGCTTGATACAGCCAGGCCTGAGCTCCTCGCTCCTCACTCCCATCCAGATCCCCATCTGTGCTTCTGCAGAGCCAGGTCCCAGCCCAGGATGGTGTGCCTGGGAGTGGTGACAGTCCCTGGAGGGGCTGCTCCACAGAAGAGAGTAGCCAGGGCCACCCAGCAGCTCAGGGACCTGCTCTTACCTGGGCAGCACGATGGGTTTGATGCCAAAGTCCACTGTGTGCCCTCGACCAGCAAGAGGGAATCAAGGCACGCTTAATTCTGATCTGCTTTTGGCCAGAGATGTTCCTCCTCCTCCATGCAAAACATAAAGTATTTCTTTAAATCCATGATGTTCCCAAGGAGCTGCAGATCTAATTCACCTGGGCCTCAAGGGAGACACCTTGTGAAAGACGTGACCCCCTGAGCTCCTGGTAGGACACATTTGCAGGTGACCCCCAAGCAGGGTCAGAATCCCAAAGTGAGATACTCTGTTGTAATCCCCCCTTCTGAATTTTAGAAGCATTAAAGCCCCTCCTTGCTTTAAAGCCAGACATTTAAACCAGTGCTGCCAGAGCCCTGCCCCATCCCCGCGCTGCTTCACCCTCTAACTGACACACTGTCTTCTGCCCTCTGAATTCCTGCTTCCCACCATAAGCAAGCGTCATCAGACCAGCCTCTGAGTTTGCTGCCTCTGTGCCCGTGACAGAAACACAGAAAAAATCAGGTATTTAAAGCCAGCCCGACGTGTTTTTCCCTTCTCCCCGGTGCCTCCGCACACCAGTGGGCAGCAGCGCGGCAGAAGCAGCGTGGCACGTAGGCTAGAGGAGTAGATTAGATTTGGGTTGTCTCTGGGTTGCACGGAGCTGCTAGACATCTGCTTCCTTTGGCTGCTCGTGGTGTTTTCCGTGGTCAAGGTGGAGCTGTGGTCGTGCTCTTAGGATGCTTTTTGTGCCCGGTCGTGCGGTGAGAGGGGAGAGAGGGATGAGTTCGTGGGCAAGGGCTGCGGTCTGAAGGCAGTGGAAGCTGCCAAAATGGGTGGAAGGAAAAGAAATCGCAGAGTTACCCTTAGGAGGATGAATTAAGTGCCGTTCTCCTTTGCCTTCTGCAGTTCTGTTATTTCAAAACCTTCCTTGAAGCCTGTCAGCTTCTTCCTTGCCATTTGTTACATTTTTTCCCACGTTCAAAATAAGCAAAAAAACCCCAACTTTTCTACTTTTCTTTCTTTTTTTTTTTTTTCCTGCCTCAGTTTTTCTGCCTTTGGTTCATGGCAGTCTCAGCAGTGCCAGTTCACCTCTGAGAAAAACAGGGCCAGCCTGAGCCCTGCTGGGTGGTCACAAACTCCAGCAGAAAGTGAGCGCTGACAGCCTGGTTTTGGGGAGGTCCTGCAGGAAGGCATCCCATGTTTATGTTTGGAGAAGGACTTTTCCAGGCTTCTCCAGTGCTGTTTGCCCCAGTGGTTTTTGCTGTGAAATGTGACTTCTTGGTTCCATTTATTCCACTTCCTCAGAAGCCCACCAAGAACAGCAATTTCCGTCAGACCCAGCCCTCGTTTCCCATTTTTAGGAACTGGGTCTGGGGCAAAACGTGTCTTTCTCCCCCTCCCAAAATGTAAAACTGTCCATTATGGCCCAGAGCTACACAGGGAAAAGTTCTCAGGATAATGAGCATTAATAATTTTCTTGGCTCTGTAAATGCGATTGAGTGGAGGTGTATGTGAATGACTAAAAAGCAAAATGCCTCCAGGGCTGTTTTTTATTGTGACTCTAATTAAACCCTTGCCAATTTGCACAGGGATTTTTTCATATTCTCTTTAACACCGTATTAATATCAATTGGTTTCCACTTTCCAGCTGAAAAGGACAATGTCTATCACCTTCTCTTAGAGCTTGTCATTAAAAAAATAATCTTTTTTTTTTCTTTTTTATTCTGTATTGTTTATCATCCCCTTGATGAGGCTGGGAAATCACATTTCTCTCCTACTCGGGTTTGTCCTTTGAAACTTGGCAAGGATCAAGAGATTTTTTTTTTTTTTCCCTCCTCCTCCTTATGTTACCCAACTGGAGCTTGAAATTAATAATATGGCTTTTAAAATTTCTAGTCCCTGGTTTGTTTTCTAGCAAACCTGAAGATTGTTACCAATATTGAGGAGCAGGGCAGGGGGATGGAGCCAGTGGGGGTGAGGGTTTGCAGGGAAACCAAACAAGTGAGGTGTAACATTTCTTGCTAGTTCAGCTTCTCTGTGGTGGTTGGAAATTTTTAAATTTGTATTTCTGAGGGAAAAGAGCAGAGCCTGAAGGAGGGCCTGGAAGTTGGGATTGGAAAGCAGGGCTTGGTGCCTCCATCCCAGGACACCTGGCTTGTTTCTCAGCTGATGCTTCAAGGCAGAGGGGTGCAGGGTGGCGGCTCAGATCCTGCTGCAAACACAGGAGCAAACCCCTGTGTGCTGAGCTGGCCCGAGCTGCCCCTCACAATCCAAGCACTTCCCGGCCCTTCTGGTGCCTAAAAACCCCCGTGGCACAGGGCTGGGTGTTGAGTTTGGGGCTCTGACTCCCTGTGGGAATGCTGCAGGGCTCCTCGTGGGATACCAGCTCCCCCAGTAACACAATTTTCCCTTTGACCACTGCAAGACTACCCCGGCTTGTCGGCGGCTGCCCCGCTGCAGGTGGGCTCTCCCCTGGCCAAGGCTGGCCCAGGAGCACAAGGTAGGAGCCAGTGGCTGAGCTGGGTCCTGCCAGCGAGAACCAGCTCGGAGAATGCTTTAGTTTCCAGCTCTAGATCTGTGTTTTCCATGCCTCTCTCCTCCTCCGCCCGGGAAAAAGCTCAGGGCTTGTCTGTGCCCTGCACACGGCTGGGAACCTGGCGAGGCTGGGCTGAGCCTCGGGGTTTAGTCATGAACATGAAAGATGAGAATGGCGAGCGGTAGAAGGGATTGTTCACAGCTTGCTGCTGGGGTGAACGGAGAGGATCATGGAAATGCTGTCATCTCCCGAGGCTGGAGCCTGTTTGTAGAGCAGAATCACCCTGTGAGTGGATGGGCCTGTGTCCTTTAGAGCATAGATCCTTCTAATGCACTTCCTTGTTCAGGTCTCCTGTGGGACTGCCTGAGGTGCTCCAGGTGGGAGCCTTGGGAGGTTTCTTTCTGGCTGTTGAGGCTGAAGCTTCTCCTCCTCAGGGTTCCCACCACACACACGCTTTGGTAGCTGCCTCTGGTGCTCAGCTCCTGCTTCCCACCTGAGATTGCTGTAACTCGCTCCAGCCGTAGCCTTTAGCATCCCTCCCGTGCAGATCACAACATCCTGGGCCCGTCTGGCCTCACAGAGAGGCAGAGCTGCCTTTGATGCAGCTGCACCAAGGGGCCAGGTGTGCTGACATCTTGACAATCCTCTGCAGATTTGGCTTCTCTCCGTGCCTGAGCAATGTCAGGACCACGTGCCAACACTCAGCCATCCGGCAGCTCCCACACCTTCCCTTAGGAATATTTTTCCTGCCTCTCTCCACACTTACAGATGCTAATTTTCAGGAGACTTTGTCTCTCATTCCTGCTTCAGCACATCCTCAACCAGATACAGCTCCGCCGACCCAGCCTAGACACCTGCCTAGAGCTTCCAGTGTCCCTTTGCCACCTTTTTAAGCAAACCAGGGGGGATCTGTTTTAAATCTGATGTTCTCTCTGATGCCACCTGTGATGACCCACCAAACACAGCAGCACTTGGACAGAAGCTGAAGCCACCAGACCCTCCCGAGAACATGCGAGGTAAGGCCAGGCTTGTCCCCAAGGCTGGGACAGGGCAGGCTTCTCCCTCAGTGCCACAGGCCAGGACAGCCCACCTGCCCTCAGCACAACCCACTGCCGTACAGTCTCCTACTCAGAGGGTCCCGCTCAGCTCAGCTCGCTCATCCAGCCCCAGGGAGGTCTTTTTGGAGATGTTTGGGGCCAAGGAAAGCCATGGAGACCAGCAGGGCCCTGGTACCACTGCAGCCTTGGGGATGGTGCTGGGAGCAGGAGTGGGCGCACTCTGACCACGGCTGAGCCCCTGGGGAGCACGGCCACCTCCTGCCGTCACTGTCACTGTGAGGATGTGACCAACACAGGCAGCTGGAGCTGGCAATGCCCACCCACAGCCTCCTGGAGCACCACAGCACTTGCAAGGGCTTGAGCTCCACAAAAAACAGTGGCACCAATTCCCAAACACCCTGTGGGACCTCAGTGCTGCTCAACCTTGCCCCTCACTGGGCTCACCAAACCACAGAACCTTCCAAGGCTCGATGGCCTTTACCCCCAGTGCTGGGCCATCCTGTGTGGGACAGGGGTCTGGCTGGCAGCACAGCCCCCAGAGAGCCCCATTCCAGCTGGGACAGCCCTTTACCCTGAGGAAACATGGGAAACACGGCCCTGGGCTGGCCTGGGAGCCCCCTCCCCAGCACAGCTCTCAGACCTGTTCTATCCTCTGGCGTAGCGGCTCCGAAGAGCAAACCAGGGCGCACAGCACACTCTGCAGGCAAGAAGCACGGGAAAAAGACAGGTACGTGCTGCTGGGGACAGGCCAGGCTGGAGCAGCACCCGCTCTGCACGACCCTGTAGCAACCCCTGCCAGATGCCACCTCCGTAGCACTTGTCCTGCTCGCAGATTTTTGCGTGCCAGCTGGCGTGACCTCCATCAGCCCGAGCCCGTGGCCTGTAGATATTGTTTATAAGTTGTAGATCCTTATCCCAAACAACCCAAACCACGCCACCAAACCCTCATCGAGGGGGCACGTGTGAGTAGCTTCTCCCAGCTCTGCAGCAGTGTTGTACACTGAGTTTTTCGTGCATTGAGTTTTTCGTGCATCAGGCTTCGAGGAGGGGAGGAAAGGAGGAGAAATGTAGCAGCTCCCAGCTGGCTGGTGCAGAAATAGATGCCAGCGCGGTGCTCTTGGCTTGGCATTGTTCTCGTGGCAGGGGAGGACGCGGGGTGGTGCTGAGCAGTGAGAAAAAGCCTGTCTCTGATTTTCCTCAAGCATCCTCAAAGAGCTCAAAACTCATCCGGCTCAAACCAAACTCTGGCCCAGTGGCTCCCATTGAAACATACAAAGGTAAGCGGAGGGAGGGCGGCGCTCCAGGGCTCCCTGGCCTCGCTCAGGTGAGGTGGTCCTGCAGACTCGGACATGGAGAAGGTGGGGAGGGTCTGTCCGAGTCGTGGTTAGCTGTTGGCTGTGTGTAGCAGTGCTTCCCTAGTCTGAAACAATGCTCGGGAGTTGCAGCAGGCAGTATTTGAGCTGAAATTCTTTGGATATCTGTTGATGAGGCAGAAGTTCTTTCACGAAGGGTCAAGACTTCAAGATGCTCTCAGCTCCTCCTCAGGCAGCTGTGAACCGTGGGGAAACCTCTGCCCTGCTCCATCTTCCCTGGTCATCATGTCATTGATCACGTCTCCCCTTCCAGCTGCATGTGCATGCCAACCCACACCCCTCCTTGCCACCCCTCTGCCATCCTTGAATGTTTAATGTTCTGCTTGGAACAAAGCAGCTCCAAACTTCTCTCCGAAGGCTCTGAAAGCTCAGACCTGGCTGAGAATTTCTGCTCATGTTATCCCCTGCCCTTGCTGGCTGGGAACCTCCTGACCAGGCCAGCTGGGCCACAAGGCACTTGCTTCTCTCCAGACTCGCACATCCCAGTATACAAACACATTTATATATAACTCCCCCAGTAAGATCCAGCACTACAAGGTTATCACCAGCCCAAGTCATGGTAAGAAAAAGCAAGCACAAGAAGCACATAATCCAATCCCCCTGACTACAAATTCACCCACAGATGGTTGTTTTCTAACACATGCCCACAGCTGAGAGAGGTCAGCCCTGGGGACGGGAACACTTGGCCAAGCGATGGTGGCATCTCCCAGCCCATCAGCAGCCTTTGCAGGCTGTGCTGTGCCAGGCAAGCCCTGGTTCAAACCTTCACACACCTGTCCACCCCATGAAGGATCCCACTAAGGCCACACTTGCACAGGCTTAATTTTAAACATTTAACATGAGAGCCACCACCCTTCACAACAGGAAGGTGCAGCAGGGAGGGGCCTGCTGAGAAGGGACGCAGAGGGGAAAAAGAGAGGCTGTGAGGTTTTAACTGGACATGCAGCAGCTTCATCTCCACTTGAGCACCCTCTGCCAGCCCCATCCCACGGGCCACTCCCTTCTGTGCCCCAGTGAGGCAGAGCCTTTGCCAGGGCTCTGCACCTCAGCCCAGCTCCTGACAGGTCCTGCAGCCTCCCCAGAGCCAAACCCAGGCACGGAGCTCTGCTCATTAACAAGGCAGCTCCATAATTAACACCTGACTCCCCTCCACTGCTTGTTCCCGTGATTATGCAGTTTCTGAAAGAGATCATGTCCTGGGATTGCAAGGGGCTGGCTCCTGCCTGTCCACACTCCAAGATTACAGGGACCCTGACCCTGCTCTGCTCTCTGAGTGATGATTTCTAGCCCGATCCCCCCATGGTGGTGGAGAACTGCGTGCACTCCTCCTGCCCAGCACACCCCAGCCCCGTGCTGGCAGTGGTGGCCACGGCATTCCCCCAGGCAGGACCCTCCTCCACAGTGGCTCCTCTCCTCCTCCCAGCAGAGGGAAGGTGCTCCAGGCCCGTGTCCCCAGCTCTGTCCTCCTCTCCTCCGCAGACTGCGAGTGCTACGGCCACTCCAACCGCTGCAGCTACATCGACTTCCTGAACGTGGTGACCTGCGTGAGCTGCAAGCACAACACGCGGGGCCAGCACTGCCAGCACTGCCGCCTGGGCTTCTACCGCAACAGCTCCGCCGAGCTGGACGACGAGAATGTCTGCATAGGTGAGCACGGCCTGGGGCAGGGTGAGAACTCTGCATAGGTGAGCACGGCCTGGAGCAGGGTGAGAACTCTGCATAGGTGAGCACGGCCTCGGGCAGCGCCTCGCTGGGTCCTTGCTGTGGGTGGGCTTCATTCAGCCGCTCCCTGGAGGGTGTTGGGCCCACCTGCATGCTCTGCAAGGATGGCAGCTGGTACGGTCTCTGCAGCCTGCCAAGGCAGCTCTTCCCTGAAAACAAATTCTGAAAGTTATCATTAAGTCAAAAAACAGTTTGGGTTGAAAACTATCTTGTTCTAGCCCCTGCCATGGGCAGAGACACCTTCCACTATCCCAGGTTGCTCCAAGCCCTGTCCAGCCTGGCCTTGGACACTTCCAGGGATGAGACAGCCACAGCTTCTCTGGGCAACCTGTGCCAGGGCCTCACCACACTCACAGTAAAAAATCTTTTTGACTGGATTTAGATGCATTGCTCAGCCAGGAGGGGCTCAGCTCCAAAGAGGAGTGGCCTTTGCACCCAAGGCCGTTTGCCTCTCAGGCCACCCCGTGCTCTCTGCCACAGCACATCTCCAGACTTTTCCAAAGTCCCCAGCCCCTCCCTCAGGGAGCTGCATGCACAGACCCCCAGCAGGACAGGCACTGACCTCTCTGTCTCTGGCCAGAATGTAACTGCAACCAGATTGGCTCCATGCATGACCGCTGCAACGAGACCGGCTACTGTGAGTGCAAGGAAGGTGCCACGGGGCCCAAGTGCGACGACTGCCTGCCCAACTACTACTGGAGACAGGGCTGCTTCCGTGAGTACCCGACTGCAGGGCCACAGGGAGCTGTGAGATGGCTCCAAACAGGAGCAGGATCCTCAGCACTGTTGGCTCAGGTGCCCCATGATGCTCGCGGTGCAGGGTGAGCAGATTCTGGCCATTCCTTCCAAATCCAAAATGACTCGAGAGCTTTGCCCATGGAGTTTGCACCCCTCCCCTGTGTTCTGCTGGCCTTGGAACTGGTCTAGCACTGGGAGGGCTGGATAATTTAACCCCTAGGAGCTAAAGTCTTCTAGTTCCTGCTGCACCCAAGGGGTTTAACGCACTCCAGGGTAATACCAACATCTCTCCCTCTCACCCTGCAGCCAATGTCTGCGATGACGAGCTCCTGCTCTGCCAGAACGGCGGCACCTGCTACCAGAACCAGCGCTGCATCTGCCCCGTGGGCTTCAAGGGGGTCCTGTGCCAGCAGTCCAGGTGTGAAGTGGACAAAAAGGACTGTGACGGTGCTCCCGGGGGCGGTGGCAGCCTGGCCACCGTGGCCCTGGGGGTGCTCGCCCTGCAGCTGCGAGGCTGGGTGGACCTCTGAGGCCGCAGAGGGAGCCCAGCCCGGGCGCGTCACCCGAGGGACCTGGGGACACCGAGGTGACGGGTGGCCGTCCCCACCGCCTCCTCCGCCTTCCTTCACGCTAGGACTTGCACAACGTCTTTCGGCCCACTTTCCAAGCAGAGAGGTACGCAGGGAGCCCGGCGCTGACTCGTGCCTGCGGAGCCAGCCCGGTGTCCCAGCGCGGAGCTGGGGACACGGGGGCCGCAGCAGCCTGTGCTGGGACACGGCCCGGCCGCCCTCCCTGCGCACAGCGACTCCGTCCTGCTCCGCACAGGGCGGCCCGGGGCCGCCGGGGCCCTGGGCAAACAGTGCCGCGATCCGAGGGATGGTTTTTTTATGATTACTTTATTTACTTTGGTATAGGCTGGGGTGTTCTTTTTATTTTCCCTCCTCTTAGCGTCCTGTTTTGGAAGAGCCTGTCATGACAACTCCAGAGCCCCACCACACACCAGGCAGGGGACCGGGAGGGAGGGGAGAGGGGACTCTGGTCCATCCCTGCTGCATAGTCCCACATCCCACCATGGGCCTGGCCTGGCCACGCACATACTGTTGCCTACGACTGTAGTTGCTGCATTGATTTTGTATTTTCATGGCTGGGTTTTGTTTTCTTGCACTTACGGAGAACACAGGGGCCGTGAGGCATTTGGAACGTGAGGAGTGCAGTGTCTTATCCACACATGTCCGTATGGTGTACGGGTCAAATACTTCTTTTGGTAGAGACTTATTTTTGTTTGGATTAAATGTTACAACAGAACCACGACCTAAAGGGACATTTTGCCATGAGCATTTGATTCTGGTGTATCCTCCTCCAGTAAAGCAACTATTAATGGCTGCTTGATCACCACGTTTTCCTTTTTGTGTGCACAGTTAATTACAGGTAAAGACTTATTTTTTGATTCATAATGTCCTCTTGTGTTTTCTGAGTCACTACCAAGGTGCACCACACGGTGAGGGAGAGGGGAGGGAGAGAGAGGTTGCCTCATCACTGAGAGCTGTTAATTATTTCTCCTAATTACTTTGCTGAGCCTAGGTTAGACTGCTAACTGTAGACAATGAGCAAAGTCTGAGTGATATATTAAGCGCTGGTCTTGTGTGAAAAGGCCATTTCCAAATGAGTCTGCAGCAGGAAAAGGCTAGCCAGTGCAGGGATGCTATTCCAGGGGGACCTCAGCTGTCCCAACCCCACTGCAGCCCCCCACGCCTCCTGCTGGTGCCATGAGGCACCTTTGCAGAAAATGCTGTGTTTTTAAGCAGCCCGTGTTCTTAGGCAGCAATACAGAGCTCACAGGGATTTATATGAACTCATTAAGGCTCATCAACATGCTCCCGTCTGAGGAGGCATTTACAGTCAAGCACATAAATGAAGGCAGGAGAAACCAGAGACGAGAAAAGAGGTAACTCATTCAGATCAACGGGAATGTCATGAACACAAGAGCTCTAATGTTGTCATATGCAGATACTTACCAAGCCAGGAGATGATTGAGTGCAGGATTAGAAGATGGGGGACGCTCCCAACTCCAGCTTGTTCAGTTCTGGGCTGGTTTCTTTGAGCAGCCTTGGTCCAAGTCCCAGCTCTGTGACACTCCCTGGGCCAGCCCGGGAGCCCCACACAATCCAGGCTTCAGCCTCCACTGGCATTTCCAGGCCTGGTGTCCTTGCCTGAGTGGAGCTCTTCTCTGAGAGCTTCTCTGTCAACATCTGCTCTGTTCCAACACCGTCTCTCCATGGGCCTGTCCCTGCAGCCCATCCCGCTCAGGGCCCCTGTGCCAGGAGCAGCCCGTGTTTCAAAAGGGCAAGAACCTGCAGCATCTCCCAGCCCTAACTCTGGATACTGAGCACTCAGCCCGTGCCACCAAAACCCAGCCACCCCCACGGAGAGGGGACAGCGAGCCTGTCCTTTGGAAAAGGAGAGAAAACCACGAGTGAAGGTGCAGGATGGATATTGTCACTTCAAAGAGCAGCACACATTCTGAGCAGGATTTAACATCACAGAGGCAGAGCACAGGGCTTAGTTAATCCACCATAAAATAAAAGAGGGTTCAACTCACCCTGTTTTGATCCTTGAGCGAGTGGGCTGGCCCCAGCATTGCCTCCCTGGCTTCAGCATAGTCGCTTGCTCTCTGTTGGTCTCAACACTCAGCCTTTTCTTTGTGCTTTCTGACTGCAACAGACCTTAAATCCTCACGTTACTGTTCTTACAAGTAATAGCAAAGACTGTAACAAGATCAGGATCTCTAATGGCACTTCTGGAGGGTGAAGCAACATTCTCCTTTCCCTGCACTACTGTTTTTCTCTAGAATATTAGATTAAGCAACAGAAAATTTACTACTTCATAAAGCCAGACAAACTCTGCACCCAGCAGATTCCCTGCAAATACACACTTTTATTGCAGGAACGTGCCAAGCAGCAGCACCAAATTCCTGTAGAAAATAACCTCAGAAAGGCACAACAAAGCTCAGACCGGTTCAGGAATGAAAACTACACTAGACCTTTCTAGATGTGGGGATTTGCTCTCGGATGGTTGGGTGCTGCCTGCTTGGCTTTGGAGTTTTAGGGTCATAGAATAGTCCAACGGTGCTGCAGAACTTGGAATCACACAATGCAAGCCACCGCAAGGCAGAAAAGAAAACCTCTCACACAAAACTTCAACTCGGTATTCAAGAAAACAATTTAAAGCTTCTGAAAGCTTCAGCACTGAAGACCCGTTAAGTGCAGACATGTGTTAGCACGGGGCGTCTGCACAAAGAGAACAGAGCATTATTGAAATGACACAGAGAAACCATCACTGCAAGTACCCACAGATCCCAAAGTTCATCCTCTTTACAACAGACACATTTGCGCATCAGTTAATGCTTCCAAATGGGAGTTGTCCAATGAGCTTGATACTTTACTTGTGGAAAGGTTAACCAAAAGGTACTTCTCTTTCTGAGAAAAGCCACTTAATGCTCTTTCAAGATGTTCCATGTGCATCCTGTCACTGGCATTTGATTAGTTTGAAAAAGTTTTTAAATTACATTTCTGTCTGCAGAAAGTGACCTCTCCAAACAGCACAAGTAGAGCTTTTGATCCTTCAGGGTTACCTCCAATTCTACTCTGACTTTAACTATTGAGAGTTCTGACAAATCTAAATAACCAAAAGCCCCAAGGCAACAAAATCCTTCCTGATGCACATTTGCTCACTTGCCAGGTAAGATGTTGAACCTGCAGCTTCTGGGAGCTGGAGACAGGAGGGGAGAAAGAATTCCACTGTCACTTCCCAGTTATTTGTTTTGTTAAAGATGAGGCAGCAGACATCGATTTGCAAGGAGCCCTGCAGAAGCTGGAGGAGAGAGAGAACCAACAGTTTTTAGTGGGAATAAAATGGTCTCACTGCCCTGTTATGCTCTGTAATTGGCTTTCGTGAGAAGCTTCAAATGTAAATAAAACAAAGTATAAAGGAGGAGCAGAGTGTTCTTGCTCAGAAATAAGAGCAGAGCTGGGTTTTGAAGAGGTTTGTATCCTCATCTTCTCAGCCCTTCTGGCAGGGAGGCTGGAGAGTTTGGCCACGATCACACAGAAAATGGCTAAAAAATCACAACCTTATTTGAGATGCAGAGAAAAGCTGCAGACCCTCCTGAAGGCTCCTTTGGCATTTTGATTCTCGAGGTGTTGTAACAAGTTTCACTGCAGGGTGAAACGTGTGAGGAAAGCCTAAACTCACCCATTTTCACCACATAACTTGCCTTTTCTCCTGGCCAGCAACAATGCCAGGCTCCAAAAGCTCCATCCTGACCAGAGTCTGTGTCACTCCAGGGGTTAAAATAGAGAGGAAACTCATGGGTTTTCTCTGTAGCAAAGGGAGTTCTTGCTTCATGTGACAGTGAAATCAGTGGCAACGTTGCACAGCTGCACCAGGCTACAAAATTAGGTTTTCCACGTTTTCCCAATACCAGATGTAATGTGCTCTCAAACCACCTTCATTTCCATCATGCTTTTCCTGGGAGTTGGTGGCAAATTAGCCAAGGGCTGAGCAGACAGGTACATATGGCCAGGAGGTCTCATGTCGGTGATATTCGATGTACAAGGCTGCTTAGCTTACATTTATTTGCACTAAAGAATAAGGCACTGGGCTCCTTTCCAAGCAGCTTAAAAAGACAAGAAAGGAGAGCCGTTGTGGCAAGAGACTGTATTATATCATTAACATTATAAATTCCATTTACAATCCAGCAGTCATTTCATCCATCATTTATTCATGCACAATGGAGAGAGTGTCTTGCATTTTTAGGACCATGGTTCTGCTCATCCACAGGATTGCTGTGAATGAACAGCCCAGCTTTGCCTGCTCTGGTCTCTGCCTTCTCACCACGATTCAGAGACTGCCAAAGAGCAAAAGTCAGCTCTGGAATTACTGGGGCTCTGCATTATTTTTCAGATGTTGACTGGGATTGTTGTTCAGCCCCAATTAATGGATTTAGCCACAAGTTCTGTGTTGCTCTGGAAGCCCAGGCTGCTCTATGCTTCCCCCACACGAGGATAGCAGGGGTGGGGGCCATGGATTAGCACGGGGAGAAGTGCCTTGGCAGCCTGCACACCTTTCTCCCAGCTCCTGTGCCACCACTCATTAGACCCAGCTGCTAATTAGCTGCTGCAGGAGACAGCACTGTAATGGTTCCACCAGCACTACCAGCACTGGGAGTGTGAATGGGGACTGGGAGGAAGGAGAGGCTGACACCCCTCATGTCCCCACAGCAGCCTGGCACAGCTCTTGTGAAAGCCAAGGACAGTCCAGTGGCATCTCCAGCTCCCAGCACCCTTTGGGCCCATCCACCAAGGAGCCAACACCTCCCTCCTGCACTTCCCAGAGGGGATAATGCTCCTGGAAAACTGCTGCTTTCCCTCTGGTGCCCCAAAGAGAGCCCAGAACAGCTGGGAAGGCAGCACAGCACAGGGCACAGGGACCCAGAGCTGAGGAACAGACGAGACAAGGACCTGCCTTGCTCTCACATCACCATGATTGGGAGTAATGACATGGAAAACAATTACAGCAAACCTTAAAGGAAAAAGGAATAACCACAGTTATAGCCCAGTTTTACTGCAAAGCCTATTTCGTGTACAAAGAAAAAAATTTTAAAACTTTCACCCAAAGAAAACCCTGAACAAAACATAGTCCAGCACTTACAAGAGACTTTCCCTCCTTCCCAAGAACACAGAGAGGACTGGCTTTGCACTCAGAATTAAGCTGCCAAGCTTGGAAGCACCATGGAAGCCTCTGTATAAAAACCTGGATACTGCTTCTTCCAAAGGGTTTTGGCACAACCTCCAATAAAGTGTTTTACATAAAGTTGTGTTGAGTATGTTTCTTTACCGACTTTTCCAACTTTAACACTCAGTGGTTATTGAAAAGCCTCCTCCAAGGGCCACCAGCTCTGAGATGTTATAACTACAGCAAGTCTCTACTCTCACTGACTGCCCATTGCTACTCAGCACTTTGTACCACACAGTGGGAACAGCAGAGAATTTATGGAAATTGTACCTGATCTGTTTGTTCCTCCTTGCAGATTTGAGTCAGTGAGAAGTCAGTGCTTTGGATTGGATTTTGCTTGGTTTTCTGTATTATGGGTATAAACAATAGGAGAAAAAGTTAATTAAAGCTACAAACCTACTCTGAGGGGTTTGTGGACAGGGAAATGTGTTCTAAGTGCAATAACCCAAGCATTGTTTATTGACACATACAGAACTAATGATGCAGACTGATATGGCAGCAATAATCCACTGCTGAAGACTGACAACTAGTCTAGTATTAAATCAGCAAAAAGGTCTGAGCCACTGAACACACCTCAAAGATGATTTAGGGAAATCACAGGCATTATAGAGTACAACAAAAATGAAACGTGAAAACAAAATTCCTTCCAGCATGTGGCAAGTACTGCTCTCAGAACATGCTCTGAAATGCAGAGCAAGGAGAACGAAAACTAGAAGAAAAGTTTCACAGAAACATTCTTGTGACCAAACTGCATTTAATAACCAGAAAAGCATTTCCTCATTCGTTTTGTTGCCAGCTTCACTTTATTTACATCAAGACAGTCCAAATGGCTTCCACAGCCGTGGGGTTTGCAGAGCAGCAGCCTCTTAATGTGCTAAGTACAAACAGCAGGCAGGGCAGCAGAGCCCTGCCAACGAGAGCCAAGGGGCTTGGAAGATGACAGTTTTTAAATATTCCTATTAACATAAAGGGAAACAACACACAGGGTGTGGAGTCTGTGATGGGAGTGACTGGAAAGTCCAGTTTGTTAAGGGCAGAGTCACTCAGCAGCCTCACAAGAGTCACAGCAGCTGGAGAAGAGCACACAGGGCTGCCAGGAGTCAGGGGTCACTGAACGATTCTGAATGCAATGTAACAAATAACTAAAGCTGAACAATGCACAGATGCTGATCTCACCTCACAGGGATCTCCCAGATTCTCCCCATTACACTGAAACGCTCGGTCCTGCACAGCACAATGAGCTGGACAGGCACAGCCAGCAATAAAAGCCTCCCCACACACCTCAAAGGCAGCTCCTACCAGTAAAGCACGTTTGTTCTGGGCTTGGATGCATTAAGGATGTGAGTTTTCCTGGCAGTTACAGCCTGAACCAGCACCTGGTGCGTTGCAGGGTAAGGCACTGGTGTCTCCCTGAGCTGGACCACACAGACCTACGTGGCAGAGGGCTCAAAGGACAAAGCTGGAATTATCCCTGCAATAAAGAAAATGGAACTGAGGATTGTGGCTAAACTGTGGCTCACTTGCTCCAGCAAAGCCACTGCTACAACGCTGGTTAAGTCAGTGACAAGGGACAGCAGGACAGTGCCTGCTTCAGGCTGTCCCTGAACACACACCTGGAGATGGCACAACCTGGCCCACTCCGAGTGCACCCAACTGGTACCAGCAGTGCAGCTCCTCCATTCCCCGACACCTGCACTCTCAGGTTATCTCCACACAAAACTCAGTGCATGTGAAATGCTGCTCTTCACCTCCCGAGACACACACAAGCTCCAGAAAACAAAAAAAGTGATACTTCACAGTGACCCAAAGGAATTCTTAGTAGAAATAATTCCACTTTTATTGTGAAATGTTATGATGAGAGGAAGGTTTTCTTAAAAATAATTTGGTTTTTTGCCAAAAAAAAAAAACCTCTTTTAGTGGCTGCATATTCTTCATCAGCACAGTGGGAAGAATCCAGTAGTAACACGTAGAAAGAACTATCCACCCTTTTTATCCCTGTGGATCTCCAAAAGCTCCATACAAAGAAACTCAAGTGATATTACCAATAACTGTTAGCTGGATCTTGGACCAAGATCCCACAGTGCTGTTGATTCCTCCTCACAAGGACACTGCAGGACCAAACAGACCTCACAGGCTTTAATCTGCAGATTGTGTTGCCACTGCAACAAGAAAGGGATTCCAACTGATAGAGCAGCAGCAAGAGCAAAACTCAAGGCACATTTGTATAAACAAAACTCTTCTGTTCCTATAAAAACAAGCAATAAAATATACAAAATAAGTAGAATTCTCTCCATTCAACCAATGTACATCTGCCTCACTCCTTCCTGAGGCAGTAGTGGAGCACAAGCAAGAACCACTGCTACCACATTTTCAACATTCAGTTTTGCTATGAAATAAATTAGACATATTAGTGCAAAGGGAAAAAAAGTCTGTCTTTTGGATTTTGGGGTTGGGTTGTTGGGTTTTGTTTTTGCTTTACTCTGGTTCTCCATAAAAAATTACATCTCTAAGAAATTAGCATTTACACAAGGAAACTTTGCCAAGTATCTTAAAATAATTCTGTATACTGTACAAATATACATCCTTAAACATTTACAATCTCAGCTTCCTAGATGACTAAACCCACTGCTCTTCCAAGCAATGCAGCTACCCAACTTCTCTTTTCAAAACCTCAAAGGTACCATCTGTCAGGTATTAAGTCCCTTCACAATTAGGGACAGGATGGGAAAGAGATCTACTGGTAGTAGCGGTATCAATATAAGGGAGTTCCAGCTGTGCTAAATAATTTAAAATACAGTCCTTGCTAGACAGAAATCTGGGAATAGATTTTCAGTAATGAGCCGATAGTAAAGTCAGGGAAAGATCTTTCTTCTCTTGGCAGAGCTTGGTTCTGTGTTCTCTGGTGATTCCTGGGATGGTTTCCTTGATAAACCACGAGAGTCTCTGCTCCGCTCGCTGCTACTGCTCTGACCTCCTTCACTGGGGGCTTTGGAACCGCTTTTGGACACAGCTGCTCTGCGGTCCCCCTCGTGCTGAGCCATGGGAGGGGCTGTGGGAAGCACATTGCACTGTCCTGGTGTTTGCTGGGCCTTCTTGGCATTTTCTGTTCTGCAAATCGGATCCCTGGCCACTGAGGACACGTCCGGGCCTTGCTGTGGTGTTGATCCTGGATTGCTCGGGGCTGACCAATGGCCGTCCTTCAAGGGCTGCTCCTTCCCTTTGGCTTCAGTTCGACTGGCCAGGCTTGCCAGCCTTGGGTCCCGTGGTTTCTCTGGAACGGCAGCAAGTGCTGCAGCCCCCGAGGCTGCAGGGGCACTGCCCCTCCTGGAATCTGCAGCTGGAGCCCCCAAGGGTGCAGGGGCACTGCTCCTCCTGGAATCTGCAGCTGGAGCCCCTGCAGGCACAGGGGCACTGCTCCTCCTGGAATCTGCAGCTGGAGCCCCTGCAGGCACAGGGGCACTGCTCCTCCTGGAATCTGCAGCTGGAGCCCCTGCAGGCACAGGGGCACTGCTCCTCCTGGAATCTGCAGCTGGAGCACCCAAGGGTGCAGGGGCACTGCTCCTCCTGGAATCTGCAGCTGGAGCCCCCAAGGGTGCAGGGGCACTGCTCCTCCTGGAATCTGCAGCTGGAGCCCCTGGAGGCTGTGCGGGCCCTCGGCTTCCTTGGGGTACTGCATGGCCAGGGCCAGCAGCAAGTTCCCGTGGGCTGTTCCCAGAACTTCCAGGCTCACTCCTCTTCCCACTGGAAGAACCAGCCTGCACCACAGGAGGTGGCATGGTCCCTCCTTTGGCTGGGGGCTGTCCTGGTGGCCTGAGCTTCAGAATTCTTAGAGCCTCTTTCTTGTAATTTTTTTCTGTTGTCCTGATAATGGCACCCCTTTTCTGAGCATCCTGAATCAAGTGATTCCAGTTTTTATCTTCCTTTAAAAAAAAAAAAAGAAAACCAAGAAAAACCTGTTATCAGCAAGAAATCAACCCAGATGGACAGAGGTGTCAGAGGATGCACAACCTCTTTAATCAAGGTACCTGACACAACTGTCATGGAAACCACTGTTATGTTCCTTCTGGAATGGAAGAATCTTATGTTTCAGGTGCAAAACAGCAACAGACACTCTGGCTGCTGTAACACAGGGAAGGCACTTTGAACCATCAGAACTTCCAAAAATGACAATTCCTCAATTTCCAGGGGCCTCCCTCACCGCCGCGGGCCTTTAGCGCCCCCTAGCGGCCAACTAACCCCCCCCCCCAGCCCCCCGCCCACCCTTGGAAAAGCACAAAAATCAAGGACTCTCAGGACACAAAGTTTATTCCCTGGCACAGACTGGAGCGGTTTGAGGATGGTGCTCAGCCCTCCCGGCCCTTAGGGGTGGCTCACAGAGCCCATTCCATTGACACTGCACCTACCATGAGCGTCTGCAGCCGGCCCAGGATGAAGAGGCTGAACCGGGCTCGGGTGATGGTGACATTCAGCCGCTGGAGGCTCGCCAGAAACCTGAGTGACAGGACAAAAACTAAGCTCCTAAACTACTTCTTCCACAAGGTTTAAGGGTTATGAGGAAAAGACATAAAATTAAATGTCACTGAAATTAACAGCAGCAGCTCCTCCCCATCCCCAGACCCTGCGGCAGCAGCCCTGCCCTACGTGAAAGGCTGAGCATGAATTGTGTTTTCTTTCTTTCACCACTGATTCCTTGCAGGGAATTCCAGTTCTTTCCAGCTCTTGCTGTTGATGTTTCCTTTCTTAGAGCAAATCCCCTCTTAATGCCAACCACTGCTTCCTTAAATGTTCCTCAAAGTACTGAGGACATCAACCTCACTTCACCTATCAAGACTTTAAGCTTCTTTTTGACTTGAACTGAAATAGATTAATAATATTTGGCATGATTAATGGGAAAACACCCTACTGAAATACTGAACACTGCACATTAATATTTTATTTTAAAGGTGACCTGCACTGGAAGCACATCAAGGCACACTTTTGCTTTGTCATGCTTCAAGAGGGGAGAGTATATCCTTGCAGAAGTCTGGTTTTGCACTAGGAAAATTGCCTAGTTTGGTTTTCAGGGATCACAAAACAAGGTACTGAAACCTAAACAAATGCTGAGTGTATTCTTAAAGGTTGATTTCTGCTAGGATTCATTTACCAAAACTCAAAAAAGGTTTATGAGACTAGTATCAACTATTTTTACTTTAATGAAAAAGCTTCCAAAATGCACAGCTTATTCTAACAACATCCACAACTCAAAAGTCCTCATTCAATTTCATTTTAGCAGGTTCACTATCACTGCCTGACTCTGTGGTCACTGCACTGAGACCTCCGCAGCAAATTCACAACCCTGCTGTGAAGATTGCAAAAACCACAGAGTCACCTCAAAAAGTTTGGACAGTGCAGGAAATAAGAGAAGTAGAAAGCAGACAGGGGAGTGGATCCAGCAGCAGCACAGATAGAGTTCTCTAAATCTTGAGAAATGAAAGAGGGGGGATCTTGAAAGACTACTAAATATTCCTGACAGCTTTTACAACTGAAAAACAAGAAGATTATTTTCTCAGGAAGGCAGGGGGGCGGGGGGGGGGTGAAATCCATTGTCATCCCTTGGTGTTTTCTTCTCCCAGTTACTCTCAGAGTAAATTTAATGCTGGACTAGCAACCCCGGAGAACAAAGTACTTTACTCAGGCTACAAGATCACAGGTAAGGGTGCGGCAAACTTATCCCATCACACCTTGCCAAGGACAACTGACCCTGAAACAGAGATGTCCAAGCCATCAGCATGTACAGCTGCTAAGGCACTGTACTGGCAAAGCTTGAACATATAAAACTTTATATATTAATGTATAAACACAGTAAGCTGGAAAGTTCCTGCTGAAAGCACAGACAGAGGTTTAGTGTCTTGTCAGCCAAGAGAACTGGAAGGTTCCAGCTGCCTTCCATTCCCAAACTCAATCAACCAGATTAAGAAATCTTCAAAAGGTATTATTGTTGTTTACGACAAGATTTGGATTCTTTTTTTTCCCAAAGTAACATAGATCAGCACAATTAAAAGCCATTTTTCTTGCAATCAGAGAATAAGTATCAGAGAAACATAAGCAGCTTAGTGAAACTTGGTATGTGGAAACAAAGGTTTTTGTTTATGTGACCAGACTTCCCCTAGTTTAACTTAGAAAGCAGTGAACTCTAAGAAGGCATATTTCGTGTTTTCACTGCCATTTTTTAAACTGAAGTGATCTGCAAGTTAGAGAAACAAATCAGCAACTGCTGGAAGTGCTCTGGGGGTAAACAGCACACTCAGTGTTTAGTGCCTTCTGTTTCAGACAGAAAAAAACAACATATAAAATTAGGAAATCTGCTATCTTGAATTAAGACTTCCTGCCAATCTCCCCCTAGCTCAGAAGATAAGCACATTCATCTACAAATCCCAGATCCAAGCCTGCTACATCACATTCCAAGTGACATATAAAACTAGTTAACAAGACTTTTATGGACATTAACAGGACAGCAACAGCCACAGAAAACAGGTTTCATTTTGAGAACAGCATTCAGAAAGTTACAAGGTGTGCCAAAAGCCACAAGAACAATAACTGCTGCAGTAATAATGCAAAGAGCCAAGATTCCAAGGCCAATCCTGCCAAATCCAGGCAGTGGCAGGATAAGGGAGCTGTGCAAAGGGATCAGCACATAATACAGAGCACACCACCACCATTTCCCTGTCCCTCTTGCTCAGACTTCTCAAACCAGGAACACCAATTCGTGCACTGAGATACCCCTTTAATTCACCGACTGGTAGAAGTGACTCGTTCTCTGTAACTTTCTTATCAATCCTATTAAAAACAGGACTTTCTCTACTGTGTTCCTGGAAATGGGATAGCAGATCACTGCAGGACACGTACCCAATGGATCCTTTGGTGCTGCTGGCCTGCACATAGGCCACGGTGGAGCCTTCGGAGCTGTTTGCCCGCACACAGGACACGATGATGCAATCCTTCTCCCGGCCCTGGAACGCATCCACTGTGTCCACTTCTCCTGGGCTGTTGAAGAAATATAGTTTAGCAGCTTGCTGATTCTGAGTTGGATTTTTAAGCAACACACTTGTGCAAAGAGCCTAAACACTATCCTTAATGCTCATGTGTCAAACCCACCCAGGGGAAGTTTCTCCTTCAGTGTATGAGCCTAAAGCTGGATGTACTTTTCAAAGATCAGCATTACTGAAAATCTGTTTGGGTCCACACAGCATGGAATTTTAGGTTCTTTTAAATCAGCTTTATTCAGAACAGCACTGTGATCAAAGCATGTAGGTAATAACTAAGAAATGGCACAAGGAGACTATGCCTGTTCTAAGCAAAAGGGTTACACATCCCCTTTAAAGGCACAACCAAGTACACATTTTAGCAGTACAGAAAGAAGTTGGACACTTTTCGCCGTTATTTAAGAGGATAAACAAAGGATTAATATGCAACAGCCAAGGTACATTTGAAAGCTTGCAGTTTCTTTACCTGTTATTCTTAAACACACTGTCCAGTTGTTCCTGAATTTTCTTTTTCTGTGCACTGTAAGGGGTAATTATCCCAATGCGACGAAGGCCCAGATCCTTCCTTTTTTCTTTAATTGTTCTAATTAACTCCATCACCAGCTTCACTTCCCGAGGATTGCTGTAAGAGCTGCACAGGACAAAATGGAAACATTACAGAAACACCTTTGAGAGATCTTTTCAATTCAATGCTTTGGCCCAGTTTGTTGGGGAATTTTGAGTCACAGTCCCTGTTTTGAACTTTTGCAGCTTTTTTCACACAGAGGCTCAAAGATCTTGGCAAGCAGACCCCGATGAGGGGCTACCAAGCCTGGGAAGTGCAGGCAGTGAAAGGCTGCACTTCCACATTCCCTCAGCACCTCCCAGCTGTGCTTTCCTTACAGAACAGGCAAAGGGGAGGACTGAGCCTGCCACCTCCTGGCATCTCCTCAGTCTGCACCTGGAAAAGGCAAGTTGTTGATAAAATCAGGAATTCAAACTCTTAGTAAAGTTAGCAGAGACTACAGGCATTTACTGGCATCTAAGAGAGAGTAAAACCAGGATTAAAAACAGCTTCAGATTTACAAAAATGCCCAAACCATTCAACCTCTGTTTTTCATAAAATTAAATCACATCAGCTGGAAAATGCAGTTCTAGCTACTTGATGCATATTGGAACAACAGAGGAGAGAACACAACTCTTCTGCAGGCAATTAATTCTCAGAAAATCTAAACTTTGGCCAAGTAGAATGCAGGACTTACTCATTGTCTCGCTCCTCACGACCATCAGCTACATCAAAAATCAGGTAGGGCTGGAATGGCCACTCTGAAGAACATCTGTTCTCCTCTATTGCCCTAGAAATAATATTTTTATCACTAGGCAACCATACAACTAAGAAATTCTAAGAACTGATACTTCATTAATTTACATCATGGTTATCAAACACAAGCAACACTCCAGGACGAGAGGAACTGCCCTCAAGTTTCACCAAAGAAAGTCTGGATTAGATATAAAGATTTTTTTTTTCCACAGAAGGAGTTGTAAAGCATTGGAACAGACTATCCAGGAAAGTGAGAATCATCATTCTTGGAAGTGTTCAAAAATCACATGGATCTGGCATGTGAGGACATGGTTTAATGGCGAACGTGGTTGACACTTGAGCTTGATGATCTTACAGGTCCTTTCCAACCTTAATCACTCTGTGATTGTAACTTTGAGCTCTTTTCCTCCCCAGAGTCCTTAATTTTCCCTGCTACCCAAATAGACTGAGGCCTGAAAATGAACTCTCAGCACTATGTATGCTCAGTTTTAAGGGACCTCACCTCACCTATCACACGCAGCACTAACAGAGATGGGATGCACGTTTTCTCCCGTTAACCATCTTTCCCCCTCCCACAATCTCAAGCATTTATAGACTCACAAGAATACCCTGAGATGAAAAAATTGCTTTGAAATACCCCCTGCTCAGAAGGAGAACAGACAACTACTCACTTGGCAGTCTTCAGAGTCCTGCCATACACGTAGTTGGACGGGAAGAGGCAGATGTCCGGGTGCATCCTGTACTGCACGGTCAGCTGCACCACGGGCAGGCTGCGGAGCACGTTCCTCTGCACTTGCTCCTCCAGGTGCCTCTGCAGACGGGCCATCAAGGACTGGTCGTAGCCATACTGCTGAGCTTTCTGCCACAGGGAGAACAGCAGGTTTCATGTGGGACCTCGTTCCCCACCAGTCAAAGTATTTGGTGTTTTAAACTTCTAAATTGCCGACAAAATGACAACTACTCACACTTCAGTTTTATGTCTGTTGGTCTTATTATCTCAGTAAAGGCCACCTGCACAAATCTGAATTTTTGTGTGTAGTCTTTAGCAAGACAACTTCCCTTAGCGAGTCACAACGCAGTAAAATTTTAATAACATCAACCGTAATGAAAAGCAAGACTTTCCAGGTGGGATCTTGTCAGATAAACACAGAAACTCTAAGACAATTTACCCCTCTAAAGAAGCCAGCCTGGTTTTCATCCCTTCTTTACCACGTGTTTAAAACAGCCCTTACAGTTGGATATAAGGATGTGCTCCTATATATTTATCCTTAGAAAACACCTGTAGGGTCAGGAAGTCCCTATCCTCCTTAAGGAATGGGGTTGCGACTGAAGCTCCCAAAATGAGGTAACAGAGCCTGCCAACAACACAACATCCCTCACAAATGCCCAGCCTGAAGCTTGTATTGCCCCACTGAAATATATTTCTCTCTCTTCAAATATTTTCTGTAGATACTGTTCTTAAACTATACCCACTCTATGGCAAGAAAAAAAGAAAAGAGTTTGAGCACTTACTACTGATTTGACAGTAGGAGGGAGCTGTTTGGGATCTCCAACGAGGACAAGTTTATTACAGCGATGGATCAGAGGAATCAGTGTTTCGACCTCACAGGACTGCCCTGCCTTTTGTATATGCAAACAGAACAGAAGCAGAAGTTGTAAGCAAAGCTGGGAAGTACATAAAATTTCCTGTAACACAGCCAGAATAACTCAAATTCTTTAAGTCTTCTAAAAAAAATTTTAAAAAAAAACAGGAAAAAGAAGGACTTTTCTCTAGTAAAAAACTACCAACAGATTTATTTTATTATTATACATGCAGAGTTCTCCAAACAGATATAAATATAACCAAACCATCTGGAAATCTCTACAGCAAGAAAACGTGGCCGAACTGTGGTTCTAAATAAAAGCTGTCTGCCATTACAGCACCAAACAAGTCAGGAAAAGAACCAATTAAAAGTTATTCTTTCTCCTCGTGGCTCTACCGGGGACAGGGCAGGCAACCCACAAATATTCCAGCAGCAGCCAAACAGCCCCAAGGTGCCTGAGCAGAACACAGGGCAGGTGTGGAGGTGGAAGAAGCTGCAGTTCCCCACAGCTTCACTGACCTCATCCACGATGACACAGCTGAAGGGATCGAGCCCCTGCCGTGAGAAAGCTGATTCCAGCAGGCTGCCCCCGCTGGTGCTCAGCGTGCAGCAGATGATGTCAGACTCCAAAATGATGTCTGCCTGCACTTTCTGGGAGTGCCCTCGAACCTTCAAACACAACAGGACACCCTGGTTAAAATCCAGCCTTAACTGCAACAGTGAATGCTCCTATTTGGGTTTTTTCCCCCCAATATGCAGCCAGAGTACACACCCAGGTTTCACAGCTGCCTGTCCGTAATTCACTCAGCTTATGGCCTTGATCCATTTACCCACTACTTTATAAATGCTCCCAGCTACATCAAAACCAAATTTCACCACAATTAAAGGACACCAAGTATAAAAAATACATCAGCTGAATTTTATTAGAGAGAAATTCTCCTACCTCCTTTAGCTGAGAAGCGAGTTGTTGTCTCTCCTTTGCAAGCCTGCCGATTTCATCATTTAACATTTGACTCTAGATGGGGGAAAAATTAAAGAGAAACCACCTTTAGCACCACCCATTTCCTATATACCTTCTTTCCTCCCACACCCTAAATAATTTCCTGAACATTTAGACTTGCTCAGACTGTCTTTTAATATCAAATGTGTCTGAAGAAGCTGCTCAGTTTCTTGGAAAGCTGTCAACATATTTAGGCTTTGCAATCTACAATACCAGATCTTACATTTCTGTGCAACTGGGAAATGGTTTACCACCAGAAATCTGTAATTTGAGCATAAATGCCAAATTTCAAGACAAAAAATGGAAAGCTTCAAGTGCAACACATATTCCAAAATCTCAGATCATGAGGTATCTTCCTATATTTTCGGTGAAACAAAAATCAGAACTTTGAAACATACAATCAAATGAAACCACTAAGATTTATAAATATGGCTACATTAAAACCTAACTGGTGACAGAACCAAGTGAAGACTACTGAATGCTAGAGCAACAAGTGGCATGATCAACCAGTGGAAAATACTGGCATAAATAAACAAAAACAATCCTGATGAAAAGTTCTCCATTCCCTTTCACGGTGCTACCAACTTTTCCATTGATTGAAAAAATAGGTGAAGAGACAGTTCTGCTTAGAGGTGGTATCAAAAACCAGAGTTCTTTCTGTGTGATGAACACAAAGCCACAAATAGGATTAAATATTGTCTTGCTACCTCTCTCTTCTCACATCTGTGCATGGCACGCTCTCGAGAGAGCATGTCCAGCTTCTGATCCAGAGCTTCTTTCTTCTTCTGGATATCCTGGTCACAGTCACCTGGCTTTCGTTCTGTAATAAACCAAAGAAGAACAAACAGGAGGAATAGAAAAACTGCTACAGGAACTCCAAATTGGACAAATTCATTTTTTGCTGCATATTCCCCATTTTCTATTGAAGTTTTGTCTCGTACAATGAAGACAATGAGGCTTGCTTCCAACTCAAATGCTGCATTGCTTTAAAATGATGGCTTCAACATGTATGCAATGTAATTTCTTAAAGAAAAAAAAAAAAAAATCACCTTGCTTATTTCTTTCCTTTTCCCTAGATTCTGGCTCATATATAAACTGGCACTTCCCCACTAAGACCGAGAAAAACAATGTTTTATGAAATACTATTGTAGAAGAATCTTCCTTCTTACAGGGGACACAATCACACGTGGAAACATCACCAAGGTCTTACAGAAGACTGAAGAAAAGTCTGATTTCCATGTTACTTACTCATTCTGTGTTCAACTTGCTTATCCAGGCTGAACCCCCGGACTTCATTGTTGATGGATTTTTCAGCACCAAGTCGCACTAATTTGATATCACCACAATTTCCTGTTTACAAAATCAGAGTCAAAATACTCTTAAATTACTCCAACTGTCTCTATGCTTTGTTACGACAGTTTAAAGAATGTAAACATCATGAATATCAAACAAGGCTTTTCCTTTTCTACTCATCTGGAGTTTTCAACACTTGACTTATACCTAAATGCAGCTACAAAAAAAATCAGTAATTGAAAACTCTAAAACATAAAGATGTTGCCCATATTTTAGTGGTGGCTAATGCTAAGAATGTTATTTTGAATTAATAAAACTACCTCTTATTCTCAGGTTTATCAGAATTCCTAACTTGGGACAATGCTGAGTCCCATCAAGTAATGCAGTCGGGTAAGTCAATACCAAATTAACATTTGGTTACAATGCGGATATTTTTCCCCTTGCCACTAACTGGATGTCTTGTGTAAAGTTCATCTACTTTGTATTAGTCACAAACTGGGAGGAGAAATTAGAAGCTCTGACACATCAGAATTTTCACCAGTCTGTTTCCCATGACAGACAAAGTCCAACTTTATTCAAAACGAAGGCAAGAGATTGTGTTCAAATCTCCAAGGAGTACTTAAAAACTGGTGAACTTAGACTAGCAGCATGAGGAAAGGGTCAATGTCTATATAAAACAAAGTGAAATTTATTAAAAAAACCACAATACACCTTTCAGAAAAGCACATTAAAGTTAACAACAGTACAAGGATGTACCAGGTCACGTTCTGCAAGAGGAAGAAGCTGCTCAGAGGAGCGTGTAAGTACAGTACATAATCAACTGCTTCAGTTCCTCCTCTAGGTTTTGCCCATTTAACATTAAAACAGAATTTTAAAACAAATCATACCCAAAGGCTCCTGTTTGTTTTGGCATTTTTCCTTAAATGCAATGATGATCTTTTTCATGAGTTCATCAACAGCAGCATTTGATGGTGCACAGACTAGAAAACGGTTTGGCTTAATCTTGGAATTTTTTTTCCGAGCTGTTTTCTCGTTCCTAGTGTTCTGTAGATTAATTAACAACAAACCAAAACAAGCTCTTTAGATTGTTTTCATTTGAGATTGAGAGGGCAGGCAGGATATTCATCTAAACCAGACCCCAGCACATGACCATCCCATCATGTTCACTTACTTCTCTCAGAACACGGGACAGAAGTCCTACAATAGTTTTTGATTTCCCTGTCCCAGGTGGTCCATGGATAAGGCAGATCTTGGGAAGTCCTGGGTGTTGCTTTACCATGGCATAAGCTGTCTCAATGGCTCTCTTTTGATCTTCATTGTATTCATTCATACATGAAACCTGAAGGAATAGATGGGGCAAAAAAATAATGAATTCATGTTGATCAACCTTCCACATCAATTCTCTGTATTTTCAGAATGTCCTCACCCCTTTAGCTGTAACTCAAAATCTGGAAGGGCAGGGAAGCTTTTGATTCTAGGTTTGCTCTAGATGCACACCCAAAACTCACTTGAAAGTTGTAACAAAGGTTTTGTTCACTCCCCACACCTTTATTTTACAGTACCTTTTCCACATCTTATTTCCTGAACACTAAAGTAAGTAAGGGGAAAGAAAACGGAAAGCAGTTTGAAGGGCACTACATCAATGCAGCACAAAGACCAGAGCAAGTTCAGGCTCCTCTCCCCACCCCATCAGCCAGCTCTGAGAAGGGCAGTATCTCAGTGCTTTTGAAACTTGGCTATTTGCTCTTGGTCATCGCAAAAGGCAGCATAAAAAGCCAGACCTGCAAAACCCATGAGGCCCAAATGCCTTCTTTGTTCACCCTGGCACTCCCAGCTGCACGACTTACAGCACTTCCTGAGGCTACAGGCAGATCTCTGGGACAGAAGTCATTGTAACTTGGATTTAAGATGGGTCTAGCCAGGGGGCTCCTGCTCAGCAGCAGAAGACCTTTGAACTTTCTGTGTGTGGTCACCAGGGAGCCAACCACCACACACTTCACTTGCTTATGGATGAAGAACGACAAATTGCCTCGGGTTTGCACAGTGAGATGACAGGCAGTTTGCTGCTCCTTTTGTCCTGTTAAAGAAGAATAAGAAATCAAGTTGTTCATTCAGAAACTATCCAAATCATTAACTGAAAGATACCCCAGGTAAGTCACTCAATGAATTCACCAGAACAAGATGCTGTCTTCTACCAAGGAACCAACAATGAATTCTTGCAAAATCCCACCACTTCCCCACCCCCATCGAAAAAAAAGACCAAGCAAAAAACCAGAGCTCTGTACAACTACTCAGATCACTGCTTTAATAAGGCAGGTACTGGGAACTTGGTAATCCTGGTAATTCACAGTTTCAGTTCCCAGCCACAGTGACAATTTTAGTCAGTGAGATCACAGAAGTTCATGGCACTTCATATCTCATGGCAATACCATCCTAAAGATGCATGCAGAGCACTTACTCATCACTAGTTTCTGTTTTTACATGAAGTATGAACGTTTGCATTAAAGGAAGTCTCTGGAAAAACGATGGAAAGCAGGGCTGCAGCTTCATTTCATGACTTTTATAAAGCTTCTACAGAGGAAAACCAATTCCATTTCCTCTGAGGCAAGTGGTATACTACAACTACCAACAGCCAGCTATGAAGAAGCATTTTATGGCACCAGGAAGGATCCCACTTTTATTTCAAGCCCAGTTACTCACTATTTGCATATCCAGATGCACGAGAAAACCGTGTCACAAGGCCAACATGATTCACTCTGTGGTTCTCCATCCCACTTTCTTCCCCAAAGGTGTCCTTCTCCTTGTGGACCACCAAAAGGATTAAGTCATCCTCCTTTGGATGAAGCTGCCTCGCCAAATCACTCTCTCGTAAATGAGCTACCCAAGAGACAAATTAAAATCAGAACATTGAAAGGAGAATGGTTACAATGATTTTCTGACTGTAGAAGTAGTGTTGACTTTTAAAGCTGTTAAAGGCTATAGCAACAGACTGTTGTAAGAATTTTAACTCCATCCTGCACTCTTAAGCCTGAGCGCAGCATTGCATAAAAACAGAGCAAGTCAAGGACTTTATCAAAACAAGCTGAAAAAAAAATCCCAGATGAGAGATATGGAAGGCACAAATTCCCTGCAAAATACATATTTCTCTTAAACACATTCTGTAGAATAGGAAAGTTGAAATCCTTTCTATATTTAAAGCAAACACAAAAATCTCTACCTCTAAGTGCCATCTCATTATAAAGCATCATCTACTTGAAAATCAGAAGATTTTATTAAACAAAAAACCCCTCACCTGTAAAATGTGCTGTATTCATGTCAGCAGAAAAGTTCTGTAAGTAGAAGCAGTAACTTCTCTCTCTTGCTTTCTGGTTTTCTACCCATTCTTGTGCCAGCTACATGTTGAAAAGGAAACAATACTTTGAAGGGTTTAGTGTATCAGAAGAAAAGCTTATCACAACTCGAAGGGGAAATAAAAGAAATAAAACTATCACACTGTCAAGTAAATTTATCAAGAGTCTTACCCATTTCTTTTCTTTCACATAAGCATACCCATTACATATAAACACACAGGGCAAACAAAAGTTCCTCCTTGCCACTCACCCATTTCATGAAATTTCTTAAAGCTCTTCACATCTACTCTGAGTTTTCCCTGGTTGCATTTTCACCTTAAAATATCAGTATTAACCTGGCACTGACTTTATTTTCTACCTTATTTCTATAGAAGAGGTGATGCAATGACTGAACTTGAAAGCATTCAGACATTAATTGAAGGAACACTGTGTTTTGTTACTATTAAACTATAAACCAACAAGACTGGAAGAAAATACATCCTGGATTAACCTATTCTCTTATGTAAGTTCTCAACAGAAACCAAAACATTAGGGGTTTATCCTCTTTTTACAGACACTGTCATTGAAAGATCTCAGTTTCTTAAAGATTTCTTATATGCTATAGAGAGAGGAACCACACCCTTTGTCACTCCTTTTATTGTGGATGTGCACCCAGGAAAAAAAAAAAACACTTCACTGAGGTGAATAAGTGGTAGTCCCCCATCTTAAACGTAACTGCTGGGATTATCTACCCCAAATCGCTCCTCTGTTCTGATCTGTATCTGAACATTTTCAAAGGTAAATAGAGGACATAAACCAGGTTTTGATCTCTCCATAAAATTTATCAGTGTTGCTGAAACCAAACCAAAAAGCAGAAAGCTACTTACCGTTTCAAAGGCGTTGAGCATCATCAAGGGGAAAAATGTATCAAAATAGTCGTTGTAGCCCTGAAATTGGACAGGAACAGAGGCTACTATGGACTGCAGAAGATTATTTGGAGTTCCAAAGAGGCTGAAGTTTGCAAACATTTCGTAAGTCCACTTTAGCACCTGGTTAACAAAAATGCTGTAATCGCGCTGCTGAGTGCCAAGAAAGGAGGAGTAGGTTTCTCGGCCAGGCCCTCTGGAAATATTTGAAGCATTGTCATAGCGTCTGTTTTGTGACTGCAGAACACTACTGGAGCTGAGAGGTTGAGGGACATTACTGACACTTAGAAATTTGTACGTGGGATTTCCTGCTGGTGCAGGTTTTGGATATGGTGGTGGCCTGACCAGCGCCACTTTGGCCGCGTCTACTTTGCTTTTTGAAGGTGGGGGTAACTTTCGGACATCTTCAAGATCTTTGCTGAAGGCTGCGTTCCGTGAAGAACTCGCTGAGCTGAAAATTTTGGTAGTGGAAGGTTTTCTTATTTTAGGTGGTAGCAGAGAAGGCTTGGCAAACACATCATCTGCCCCTGGGCTGGTGCCTGTGTGTTTACTACAGTATTCTCCAGGTTTTTCCACCTTTTCCATACAGTCTTTGTAGTTACATTTCACAACAGCTGAGGGTTCTTTCTGCTGAAGGCTTTCATCGACATCCATTTCCTCTGGGGTCTTACTACTTACAGCAGCATCTTGAACACTTTCCTCCTGAGAACATAACTCCATATCCACAGGATCCAACTGAGTTAAAAACAGATCATCATCACCTTCGTCACTGCTTTCATCTGATTTACACCCATTTTGCTTTGAAGTTTTCATCTCGCACTCAGGCAGGACAGTGCAACCTTTTCCTGAAGACTCATTCTTATCATCTCCAAGTGCAGTGGAAGAGAGACTTGAATCCACAGGGACAGGAGGAACCACCACACTGTTACCCTCCCATTTTCTGTTCCAGTCTGAAGAACAAGGCATTCTAGAGGCACCTGCCACCTCCTCCACAGAGAGGCTCTCAAATTTTCTCTCACTGGCAGAGGGACAAGCAATCTCTTCTTTTTTTTTCTCCCTTTGGTTTTCAACAGATTCTTTAATAGATGCCAGTTCAAAACTTCGAGGCTTTTGTTCCACAGGTTTTGCACACACTTTGGTAACTTTGTTTCTGCTCTCTGAACTTCCTGCAGAATTTTTCATGCTTCTTTTGGGCCTTGCCTGCCTCAAATACTGGCGGTCTTGGCAGATCAGCAGTTTTTTATTGTGTTTTACAGACAAACGCTGAGCCTCGATCTGTTTGGTCCTCTTTTTCTGTGCAACTCCAATTCTGCCTGCAGCTTTGCCGTGGCTGCGCAGCTGAGCCAGGCTCTCCAGGGAGGGCTGGGACAAGTCGAACGCCTTGCGGGGACCCTTCTTCAGGCCCAGCTTTTCCACAGTCGATGCTGGAGCAGGACTCTGCCGAACTTTCCGTGGAGGAACCACAGCAGGCATTGACCTGCCAGGCTGAGAACGTTCTGGCATGCTTTGAAGCGGTGTTTTATTTTTGGCTGTTTTAACTGGAGGTTTTTTAGGACTTCTCTGAACAGCCGGTGCCGATTTACATTTTGCTGTGGTCTTCTGTGGGCTTGTGCTGTTTTTCTTAAGGGCCAGCTTTGAAGCTAAGGAGAGGGGAGATGTAGATGCTCCGGGTTCAGGCAATTTTGAGTCCAGAGTGAAGCCTTCAGCAGTACCTTTGTCTGCACATTTCTCCAGTTGACCTTTTGCATCTTCCTTACTAACTGATTCTTGCAAGGTTGAATTAGTTGCTTCTTTTGTATCATCAACTTCTTTCTGATGAGAAATATCCTCTGCCTGCTTTTCTATCGAGCTTGCTGCTTCTTCCGTGGTGTCATCACTAAAGTAATCCAGATCATAACCCCACACATTTAAGTCATCATTCTGGAAGTCATCTGAATTACTCCTCTCAGCTGCTGGTGAAACCTGATTTTGTTTATACTCCTGAGTTGTTTCCACAGCATATGCTTGAGTATCTTGCCAAGCTGAAAACACCTCAGCTTCTGTTTCAAATTCAAAGTACTGAGAATCACAATCATCCAGCAACATGGGAGAGCCTGGAGACTTTGATTCTCTTTTAGCGTCACTATCAGAAATGCTGCTGGAAGCTGAAGACTGCTCTGCACACACATTTTCGTTCTTGGTTTTTGTTTCCTCCTTGTCAGACACGGTTTTTTCTTCATCAGAAGAGTCTGAAATTACAATGACTTGATTGCTAGGGCCATCTGCACCACAGGGACACCTGGTACTCCGGCCTTCATTGGAAGATCTTACAGTACCTTTCACTTTCCTTCTAATATCAGACACATTGTGGTACCCTGAGCTTTCCTGGCTGGACGCAGGGGGAAAATTGACACTTTTGGCATAAGCAGCTAAAGATAATTTACTGAGTTCTCTATCAACCTGGGAGTCTGATAAAGCATCATCTTTAGAAACTGTCTTCACAGAATCCTCCTCTTTCTTCCCTACTGAACTGCTTTCCCTCTTAAAATATTCTGAAAACTCCAACAACCTGTCAGTTGATTCACGCTTCACTGACAGTGGCCTGATCATATCCCTCTTGTTTTCAGAGCTAAATGGAAAATAACCACATGCTGAAATTTTATCCCTACAAAAGGTCTCCGGAATTTGATTTTTGCAGTCATATTTATCCAAGTCATTTAAATTAGGCTGCTCCTGGTTTGAAGTCTGCATGCTAGAGTTTTTCTTAAAGAAAGACGACAACGATGAACCTGATTTTTCTTCTGTTGATACTTTTTTCAGTGAGGTGTCACCACGCCCTAAAAGCAAAGTACTGTCATCTTCTTTCGCCTGCACACCAGGTTCATTCCTAGAGTTAGAGGAATCTAGGGATGCTTCCTTGGATATCCATTTAGTGGGGACCAGTTTGGACTGGAACATGCTGTTTACATTTGTCTCCTGCATATTTCTGCAATTCTTTGAAGATGGGGAATCAAAATGAGTTTGAGCAGACAGATGCGGTGGTGTTCTGGGTTCTGCTTTGTGTTTGATTTCCAACTCTCTGCCTCTAATGAAATCTGAATGCTGGGCATTTGAATCAAAGCACTGATCGTTCATATTGCATTTCCCTGCCACAAGATCATAGTTCCTATTTTCCTGAACTTTCCCAGCTACTTTTGCAGCCAACGAGGTCTGTGGGAAGATACACTCCTGAGCTGTCAGGTCATCAGGTTCCTTTTTAATATTCATCACAAGGCCTTCTGAGGATGTGCAAGATGTTGAACTTCTAGATGCATCTCTACATTCCTCCTCCCAGGCATTCTTTCTCCTATGGAAAGGGTTCTCTTGACAATCTCTGCCTTCCTTTGACATGACACATGGTGAATAAAGGTCCTCTCTCTCATGTCCACTCATCTTGTATCCATCATCACACGCATTTCTCTCGAGCTTTATAGAGATGGTTGGCAAAGCTGTTGAGTTTGAACTGCTTCCTCCAGCCAAAGAGGTGCTCAGCGCTTTGCCGTTTATACTTCTTAAAACCTGCTTTAAACACATTTGCAACTCCTGCGTTTCCTGGCTGCTCAGCTGCCACCCCACAGCTCGATTTCCCCGCAGGAGGAGGTTGAGCTTGTCCAGGTACTGCTTGCAGAGGGCGTGCTGGCCGATCTGGTAGCCCTCCTTGAGCAGGCTGCGGATGAGCTGCACGCAGGCGTGCTGCACCGAGTTCGGGGCCTGGAAGGATCCCACGCCCGAGCCCTTCGCGTACGGCCCCGGCGCCTTCTCACTGCACCGCGTGAAGGCTCTGCTGGGAAGCGTAGCACACCTCACCACCGCCTCCACCCACTCCTGGGAGCTGATCCACAGCAAATGCAGGCACTTCTTGCTTCTGTGTAGCTCAACGATGGACACCAAGATGAGGAGGAAGAACTCGGAGATTTTGTCGCACTGCTGGATTCTTTCGATGAGGATGTCTTTGATTTCTGAGCAGAGGTAGTGGATGACCTCTACTATATAGGCTACACCCAAGTCCTTGAGATCCATAAGGGACTGAACAAAAGGGATGAACCAGAGGAATGTGCTGTGATGGACACGCAAATCTCTGCCAATGTCAGACTGAAGCATATTAGCCAGGGTCTGCATATCTTCGTACATGTTGGGGCAGTACTCTGGGCAAATGGCAGCCTTCCATCCAGTGTCCTGAAAAATACATTCACCACACAACATCCTCAGTGATGTGCACACCTGCACAGTGTAATATGGCACCTTTTTTGTAGCCATAAAAGTTACTTTCTTTCATATATATGTTCATTAAAAGGTAACATCTCTTATATCCCAATGCAAGTCATTAAAAAAATGCAAAAAATAAAGAGCACACAGATGTTTAAGGAACTCATTTCCTAAAACATTATCTATGAAATTGGTGTGAAGCAGCAGTTCCTTTAAAAATCATTGTGAACTATTCAATGACACTGTCATGCTGACATAATTTAACCTCAGATAATCAAAAACACATTGAAAGCCTTTAAAAGACATTTCATAAATGCAACACATTGACAGCAAGAGATGAACACACTTGGAAATGTTTATTCTTGACAATGTCATTCAGTGACTACAGCTCAAAGAACAGGAATATAAAATACTGGTTTAATACCTTTTGAGGCTTTTCTGTGTTGTAATTATACACAATCTGACTGCAAGAAATCATGTCATCACCGTAGTCTGACTCTGGTTCAGATTTTGTCCTTAAAAGAAACACAAATTATTACAGACTCACGCAATTAAAACCCCAAGAAAGTCAGGACAGACGTTGCTTTTCAGATACCAAGTGACCATTAGAACTTGTCAGTGATAAACCATACCCATGAAAAGGTACCATATTTAAAAGTGCAGAGCTTGTTTTATCCAGCTTCTAAGAGGTGGGGGAAGTGACTGTCTCAGGAAAAAGCTTTCTATTGAGTCATGGATTTGCCTACATAGAACAAACGCCCAGAACGCCACCTACTGAAACTTCAGGAATTCCCATAAATTTACCAAATCCCAGACATGGCAATCTTCATTAACCTTCAGTGCAAGTTGGTTGTAGCACTAAATAAGCACTGAACACTTAATGGTCTTCCCAATGCAGGTAAAAAATCCTAACAAGTTTAACACAGACGTTGTAGTTGCCAAGAAGAAGTGAGCATATATTTTTTTGAAAGAATCTCACAATTTTAGGGGACCTACTTCAACTCTTCTTTGCTTCAAGGTGCAAACATGATATTTTTTTAATTGCCATCTCCCTCCCTCAACACAAATTACAGCAGCACTGACAAGAACTGACCTCCTAAAGCTACTGCGAATATTTTTGATTTCGTTGTTGTAGCTCACACTGTTGATTATGGTTTGAAAGGCTTGGACAGGATCAATAAGCTGACCCCAAACTTTAGATCCAAGCTGATCCAAAATAACCATGAAACAATGCAGGGCAGGCCAGAAGGGGTCAGTGGAATCATCTGAAACACAAGAGCAACAGGGGAGAGGGTTGAAATGCAAGTCCTGGGCATTCTTAGGCTAAGCAGAAATTGCAAGAGCTGGTTCCCATTGATTTTTCTAAAATATCAATATAAAAGTATTCTAAGTAAGTTTCAACCGTACTTTTTAACCTGGAAAAAGAATGAAAAAAGTCAAGCTCCCTTATCTATACAGAGACAGTGCTCCTTTATGCAGCCCTAAATCAACAGGATGCCCACTATTAATATTAAATAATACTGATGTTCCCCAACTCTATGAAACTGATTCTTTCACACTGATTTTGCAGGGCTGTGCTAAGAAGCACAAGTTACACAGTTATTTCTTCTTTTACTTACACAGCTAATTTAAACTTCACATTTATACTACAAGCAATTGGTTCTTTCAAGTGTGTTCTTACTCCTTCATATAAGAAAATATCATATCCTCAATAAACACAAAGTTTATAAAGATCTGCTCATGTAAGAGGCAGTCCTGGTCTTGAGCTCACAGGCCATTCCCAGACGATGCCATGGTAACCCAGGGGGTTACCAAATCTGAATTCTAAATTCACAGCTGCAAAAAGGGGTCCCCTGAAAAGGACAGATGGAAGAGTCAAATTTTAAGGCAAGTTGCAGAAATTCAGAAGGAGTTTCTTTACTTTAGGACTCAAAATTCAAACTTCATGCCACAATGAAACGTGCATTCTGTATGCACGTGCAGCCTGCACATGAAATGAAAATAGTGACAGAAATTGTAGATTTGTCCTCTCAAAACCTCTAAGTCAGACTTAGCAGAAGCACTGCCAATCCCTTCTCCACTTCAGACTGTGGATGTCGTCTTTCAGTATTTGCCAGTATTGCCCAAATATTGCACCTTCTAGAAGATAAACAGGCCTCAATTAAAATCACCTCTCATTATACTACTGAGAACTTCACAAGGAATTTGATAAAGATGAAAAATGGGCTATAAACTGCCTTAATCTCAGTATCAAAATTAGTTACCAGCTGCTTCTTTCTCCATAGTGTGAAGTATAGACTGCATGAAATCATTTTGTTTGTCTGGGCCCAGTAACAAAGAGTCCATGGCTTGTTCTTCCAGCACCGACAGCAACATGCAAATCCCTAAAGAAGAAAAAAGAAGCAACTTGTCCATGTATTTGAAAAAATACACAGCACCTATGAAATTGTAGAGCTTACAAATGGGAAACTAAATTCAGTTCTGATCATAAATACTCACCCAGCCAATAGTTCTTGTAGTTGGATGTATCATACAAATGAGCTGGCAGAAGGATGAGTTTACCCTTTTCAAACATTGAAGAGCTGTAAATATCTGGATTCTCAAAAAGCCCCAACTCAATAACTTTGAACAAACAAGTCAGCACTTCCTCTAAGTCATAGTAATCATCCCTGTCAACCTTCCCTAAATTCCTTGCTGTTAGGATGGCCCATCGACGAATCTAAGGATTGAAATAAAAAAGTTATATATTAATAAAAAGAACAAATAAAACCACAATTCTGTAAGAGGAAGCACTGCTACTATAAACGGAACAAAGGCATATTTTTACTAGTAGAGTCATTAAAAATAAGTCTTCAAAATAATCTTAAAAAACAGGCTTGCTATACCTACAAGATGATGTTGGTGACAAGGAAGCGAAAATTCAGGGTAATACCTACAAAGAAAATTCTTTGGGATTCATGTGCAACAGTGTAGCAATTGGTTTGTACTAATTTTACGTTATTTACATGTTACTGACCAAGACTTTCTGAGAGAACTGCATGCTGTAACAGATGTCAAGTTTTATTTACAGATAAATGCACCACACAGATTTCCTAAAACCATGCAAAGACAGCACTCAACCCCTTCAGTATTAACATGGTGCAGAAAACCACAATTCACTGGAATTCAGCAGAACAGAAAAAGGAACTTACCATCTCATTTGGGTGCACCAAAAAGAGATAAATTCCTGGGTATTTCTCAAAGACCTGAAAGGAGTCATGGCTTAGTTCCATTCTACAGAGCACTTCTACAAACAGCTCACCTAAAAGGGTAAGACACAGTTATAGTAAGGAGTAATCCATAGGCTCACAAAAAAATGTATTAGTATCAATATAAATATAGACATTGATACTCTGGTTTAACTACTATTTGTTTTCACCTCCTTCAGTAGAACACGGCCATTCCCTTCCAAAGGGGTATGATCAGATACGTACTGACTTTCTCATGCAGCAGCAGATACGGGTATTTCAGTACTTCCAGCAGGGGCACTCGCAGGTTGTTCTCAAAATTTGGGCCCACGTATCCAGACAGACGTGTCTCCCCATTCTCATCGATCAGAAACAACTCATCATCTTCTCCTGTTTCTTCGTTCATGGATTTCTCCATGTGGGCAACAAGGCGGGAGGTTTCCAATTCCCACAAGTCCTATTCAGTGGGGGAAAACAACAATCAAAGTGGACTTGTAGAGAAAGTGATTAAAGACATTTATTATCACATATAGAAATCTTAATTACACTTTCACAACTTAAAATCTCATTTTGAAAAGTTTCTTTCTACGCATGGTCCAAAACACTAAAGCTTTGAAATGGAATTCAATCACGGAAAGCACAAATCTCTCACTTCAGAGTTAAGACCATAAAGTCATTTTTAAAAGAATAGCCTTCAAACCAGAAGCAATTTTGCAATTCTGTTAAATATTCATATTCAATACTTATTTCAGGACATAGGTTAGTTACAAAACTTTGTTCCACTGGCCAATACACAGAAAGACACGATACAGGAAAAGATCGTATTTAGGAAAATGGAAAAAACAATTATAAAATCTTGCCTTCTTACAGATTTTGCAATTAGTGGAAGGAAAAGAATATAAACAATGCAAAGAGACTGACTGATTTGTTGGATATTTGTAGGGATTCACTCACTTAACATTACTCATCTTAAGTAACTGCTCCAAACCTCAAATAGGCATGAAGTTTATTCACTGCAGTAAATGGACACAAAAAGGAACTTGCAGTAGGCCCAGGTTCTCTTATTTCCAGTCTATGGAACTTCCAGTCACATGGAATTACACTCCAGAGACATCTAGCTGACCAATCTAAAGAGCAACCTTTTAGACATCTGTATTATGCTCAATTAGCTACAAACACATACTTTACAGACACAGAAGGGAAAATAAGCTTTCCAAAAATATAAAATTGTGTACTAGTAAGGGAGGATTACAGAAGAGGTTTAACATTTTTTGATGAATTGCACAGTCTTGCAAGGTCTGATCTCTGAAATTCAAACATAGGAGAAAACTACAAATGAGAAGTGAAAGTGAACAAAAACAGGAACAAACCAAAAGCTGAAGAGAAACTAGCAGAAAAGAGAAAATACAATAAAGAAATGAGCTGTTAGTCTGGCAGATGTTCTTTGTTTCAGATGACAAACCATCACAGCATGAAAGAAGTCCAAGCTACAATCCCTAGTCAGCAACTTACAACTACTGGTTTAGTTCTTGCCAATTTGAATATATGCAAAACAAGAGGGTCTCTGTTTTACAATCAGTTTGCAACTCCGTATAAAAACCCAAACCAGTTAAAAAGCAACACCACCTATTCCCAAAACCCAGTTAAACACAACCCCTGCATAAAACTCCCCCTACACTGAGGCTGGACCACAGAAAGCTCTTAATTAATCTCTTAATTACCTTATGCAATCTTGGACATTCTTCCCTCGCTTTGTGGTATTCAACCACACACTCCAGGCAGTAACAGAGGTCCTCATTGGACCCTTCAAAATCTTCCTGGGACAGCCTTTGAGCAGCATACTGCTTCAGGAACTCGGTGGTGTCAGCACCACTCTGTGTGCACCATCGGCATGTGCTCATTCTGCGGGTGCAAAGAAGCAGGAATTAAAGTCCAGAGCCTTCAAGTGGCAAAATATTTCCCTTCGGCCACAACAGGACCCAATTTTCAAGTGTGGTGAGCGTCAGGATTTCAGTTACTCGTTAGCAGCCTCCATGCAGGTGTTCTTACAAGATACAGGTGCATGCAGTTAAACAGATTAAAGCATTAAAGGGACATGACACAAAAAAAATGCCTGTGGAATAGCAAACAGTACAAGTAAAGCACTCAAGTCAAATGTGCAAACTAGGAAAAAAAGTGTGAAAACTCATTTTACATACAAAAAAATATCTCCTTACCCACACATTGCACTCTTTCCACAATTACAATGCAAAGCTCTTTATATTATTTTACTGGTGTCTCTGGAATCTAGGTCTAGTGGCACAAAGTTTAATTAGCTTTTTTCCTTAATCTCCTGCTAAAATTTATAGGTCAACAAATCCCTGTTGTCACAAGCAAAGGATATTTACGCAGAACTTTCCTGTCTTCGTTATTTTTATAGACAGAAAGCATGCTAAAGTTCTCACCACAGATTGCTTTCCTCTAAAACCAAAAATTCTTCACTAAACAGCAACAGAGTAATCTCAGATCCTGCTAGTCTGAAAAATTCAACAGAACACTGGACTCACACAATCGTTTCGGTTGGAAGGGTCATTTCAGTCCACTCCCCGCCACGGGCAGGGACACCTTCCACTATCCCAGGTTGCTCCAAGCCCCATCCAACCTGGCCTTGGACACTTCCAGGGATGGGGCAGCCACAGCTTCTCTGGGCAACCTGTGCCAGGGCCTCACCACACTCACAGGGAAGAACTTTCTCCTAACAGTCAATCTAACCCTGCCCTCTGTCAGTTTGAATCCACTTCCCCTCGTCCTATCACTACAATTCCTGATGAAGAGTTCCTCTGCAGCTTCCTCATAAGCCCCTTCAGATAATGGAAGGCTGCAAAAGCATGAACTCTTGAACTAACTAAAAGAAAGGTGGTAACCACTCCTTTCATTCAGCACAACAAAACTAGATAAAGCCAAGCTTTAAGTTTCTTCATACACACACATATACTGGGAAAACCCGACAATTGTGCCATTTACCTTTGAAAAAAGGAGCTATTTGCTGTGCAGGTGTGCCAGGTCACATGGTGGGAAGGAGAACAGCGCTGCCCTGCAGCCAGGGAAGGGGCTGAGCCCTTCAGCCATACATGTCCTGAGTGCAGAGGGCAGAGCCGTATCCTCAGCAATCCACCCCCTGGTGACCAAGTCTCGGTGGTGTTTCAAAGATCTAGAGCAAAACAGAAATCAAACCACTGAATCACGGAATCAGTCCGGCTGGAAAAGACCTCTGGGATCATCGAATCCAACCTGTGACCAAACACCACCTCGTCACCCAGACCAGCGCACTGAGTGCCACATCCAGCTGAACACCTCCAGGGATGGTGACCCCACCACTGCCCTGGGCAGCCCATTCCAATGCTCAACAACCCTGTCAGTGAAGGAATTCTTCCTGATGCCCAGCCTGAACCTCCCCTAGCACAGCTTGAGGCTCCGTCCTCTCCTGTCACTCACTGTCCGGGAGAAGAGGCCAACCTCACCTGCTATAACCTCCTTCCAGGCAGCAGATCAGCAGAAATCGGTTCAGCTCACACTTAAGAACTGCTTTGGTATTTAGATTAATAATTGCATTAATGCATTTCATGAAGTGATAAGTACGATTTGCAAGAGAATCCCTTCTGTCATTCAGATAAGGAGACAATTTTGGTCCCGCTTTTCACTTAGAAAAGGCCTAAATGTTTACCTACACGCAAGGAAATCGCCTAAAGTAGCGTGGGCGGGCACACGAACCCTAGATGCAAGCAGCACCGTGCCCTGGTAACGCTGCTACCGACACCCCGCACCGGATGCGGAGCCTCGGCACCCGCGCCTGGAACGCCCGAGCACCGAAAACTCTTTCGGTTTCGCGGTTGGAGCCGCCGCAGCAGCCCCGGTGCTGGTGCCGGCCCCGGCCCCACCGCAATCCCAATCCCACCGCCACCCCAACCCCAACCCTGACCCTGACCCCGACCCCAACCCCAACACGAACCCCAACCCCTGGAGCGCCTCGTGCACCCCCCGACAGCTCCACCTGAGCGCCCCCCCCGCCTCGGCCGCCCTGCCCGGTGCCCTCCGTCCCTTCCCGCCAAGCGGGACCCAGCCCGGCGGGGCAGCGCCTCCCCTGAGGCGGCGTGAGGGACCGACACAAAGGGTGTCCGCGGAGGAGCGGGAGCTCCGCGGCGGCGGCACAAGCTCCAGCACGGTGCTGGGCGGGCGGACAGTCCCTCTCCTCGTTGCTCGCTCCGCTCACCTCAAGCCGCTCCCGCGGGCTCCCCGGTCGGTCCACCCGACCCGACCCAGCCCGGCCCTCCCGGCGCCGCCGCTGCCGCCCTGAGGCCGCGGCGCTCCCCGCGCTTCCGGGCGCGGCCGGAAGTGGGCGCTCGCTGCCTCCCGCGGGAGGAGCCTTAAAGGGCCAGGACGGCCCTGAGAGGCGGCCGTGGGGAAACTGAGGCACGGGGCTGCGCTTGAGTGGTGTTGGAGCCCCAGGGAGCGCAGCCAGGGCACTGGCTCAAGGACAGAATTAAATACTAATATAATACAATCCCCGCCTCAAACCCTGACCGAGCGCCTCTAGAGGGGGCGGGCCCAGCTGCCGCAGGTAACGACCCCCGGGGAAGGTTCTCGTGCAATGGAAGCCGCTCACACCCAGCTCAACAGCCCCCGTGCCTCTTCCTGCGCATCCCAGAGCGGGCAGGAGAGGGGCTGCTCCCCGCTCAGACCTGGCCCCTGTGTCCGGGAGATGAAGCCGCTTCACTCGAGGTTTGTGGCTCTGACCCTGCAGGGCCCAGGGCTGACACCATCCCAGGGCCTGGGGGGCAATGGGGAAACAGGCAGAGATCGCTCTGCTTTCTCCGCCTGCTTGGTTAAGGCCTCACAGGAAAGGGTGGTGAAAAAAACAAGTCCCTGTTTGATCTTCAGCTGCTGCCACCGTAACACTGCTCAACTTTGAAGTGCTGCAAACACACCCTTGGAACTCGTCTGTCTCCGTCTTTGATAACGCCACACAGCCGAGAGTTTTGTGCTGTACCACCACTCAGGCCATGAACACACCAAGGAAGCGCTTGAAGCGACACATCTGCTTGAAACACCCAAGTTTTTAGGGGCCTCGCAGTGCTTTTTACACTTGAAGGATGTGTCATGCTCTTATTTATAATGCAGTCTGACACACAAAGCTTTGTCAACGTTATTTCCTTCATCATTCCGTGGAGCCTCTTTGGTTTTTTTTTTTTAAACCTCTGCACAGTTCACTCTGTTGGCAATAATATTGAAATATCCACATGAAAGAACTGCCTCCCCGTGCCTGGGCTCCCACGGGCCCGGGTAAGAGGATGGCAAAGGGAAAAGCTGCTTCCTTGTGCCACTATTCAGCACCTGGGAAATAATCAACAAGCAATTATCTGCCCCTGTGCAAACAGATTACACACACCTCAGCCAGTGAGATGAAGGGAAGGAGTTTCCTTACTCCATTCCCAGGGCTGCAGGGAGATGGACAAAGCCTCTCTTTTCCTTAGGTCTGTGTTTCCCCAAAGCAGCCAGTGCAGTGATGGCTCCAAGTTACAATTCTGGCCCTGGCTTGCTCCTATTTTGCAGAGAAACTGCTTTTAACAAGTATCAGCAAGAGTTTTCCTTGGGTAGTTTCTGGGAGGGAATAACAGGAGCTCATGCCCCGAGATGACCCTGCCAGCTGGAATGCTTCTGGCTCATGGCCAAGGGAGTGAAAGCGCCTCGGAAAAATATTTTGAAAGGGGGTTTTGAAGCCCAAACATGCAAGATAATGAGAGTGGAGAACGAGATAGAAGAGCTAAGCCAAAGGCATATAATCTTGTCTGTACTACTGATTAACAGACAACAATTTCACCCTAACAGCTCTGAATTGCAGGCCAGGGGACTGCAGAGGAGCAGGGAAACCTCTCAAGGTTTGGGATCCCTTACCTGAGCCCACAGTCTTTCCCTGCCCAGGTCCAAGAGATCCCTTACTCACACCAGATCATTGGTAAGTGACTGAGAGCAGCTGAATTAGTACTAATGAAATAGCACTGATTCATGGGCCTACTCAGTATTAATTACAAACTTTACATATGGTCTGGATCCAGCTGCACCCAGACTCCTCGCTGAGGAGAAGTTAGAACGGAAGGGGTTCCATTCTGAACTTCATGAGTCAGCTGGAGGGTCTTTCTTACCCTTTGTGTCTCCAAAACTCTTTGTGAATCACTAACTTGATTTTGACTCAATTTTCTTTTGTAAGTTTCTTCCATGCAGTCATTAATGAGGTGAACTTTGCCATCAGACTTACTGAGCCTTGTTAAACCATTGGTAAAACTTTGTTAAATTCCATCAAATTTATTGAACTCTTGTCAAATTATTCTTTTAGCTCAATAAAACATTGCTGCTTCTCACTTTTGAGTGAGGTGCATTCCAGTCAACCACAACAGTTCTCCTTTAAAGCAAAGAATAAAATAAATCTCATAATGGAGGGAGAAGTTTATTTCTTCAAGATCTACTCTGCAGACTCTACAACCAGGCATCATTTGTGCTCTTGCCTGCAGACAATTCAGAGCATCTCCATTTTCCAGGAAAAAAAAACCCCTGAAAAACACAAACTGTTTAGATTCAGAAATTCAAGTTTTTCAGCTTTTTATCTTCAAACTCATGAAGCAACACAAAGACCTAACTGGAAGTGGTGTATGTTTCCTTCCCCCCATCCCATTTCATCTCTTGGCTGGAAAACTTTACCATCAGAGCAGTGCCTGATTAGAGGGGAGGTCCTGCCTGTCTCACAAAAATCCCACTTTCTACCTTCAGAAAGACTAAAACCAGACACAGTTAAATGTGGAAAGCTCTCCTTTAAAATCCCTTGCTGTAAGTCACCTTTCAGACCCTCCAACAAGGCCTTTATTTCAAGCTGATTGAAAGTTCCGGATTTTCAGTGATGATTATTAGAACTGAAGAGGGAAATTCTTACCTATCAAAATGACCCTCAAAAAGCAGGGACTGAGTTTTCTTGCATTGCTGTCTAATACAGCATATGGGAAATATAAACAAGCCATACAAAGACTTTACACAGTAAGATGTTTTTGGGGTTTTTTACATTCATTCAAGTCATTTTACAAACAATCACTTCAGGCAGAGAGTTAAAAATATACAAAACATGAGTACAACCTCCATCTTACTGCTTAATTTTCTTATTAAAACGTAGAAATACTCCTTGGCAAAATAAAAATCTATATGTACGCATATGTATATATATACACACTGTTTTGTCTCTGGGTTCCAAATATTAATAAAAACATTTTAAATTATTTATTTCAGTTAGCATGAAATGATGAATAGTAATGGGCAAAAGTCCTTTTTCTGTAGAAGGGTTGAGAAACATGTAAGTCTGCATCAGAAATATAATCAATTGCTTTTAAGGATAAGATACCTGTTAAAAAAACCCCAACAACTCAAAAGTTGTGCTGTTTTCATCCACACAGATGTCTTAACACTTGGTTATTACACAGATGTAAAAGCAAACTGAAAGCCTTTTTCCAATCCCATGAATTTTAAATAATTTTAAAAAAATAAAGGTCTGAAAACCAGGTTCATTCATAGAGGGAAAACAGCAGCTTTCAACTCCGCAGAAAAAAAAAGCATTTTGAGACATTTACAAAGCAACTTGGATGCTTAAATGAAAACTTCTAAAACCAGAGGTGCATTAAAATAATAAAAGGTGGCACAAAAGCTCTGTTTAACTCAGTCTTCAATATGAAACAAGACAATCAGAGGTGCCTATCCTGACTTTTCCCATTACTCAACAGCCTGGGTACCTGCAGGTGGTGAGCTGCACCCACTTTCAACCAGACCCATTTGCAGTTAAATATGCAAATTAGGAATTGCTTTGAGGACAGTCAATTAATCACTCTCTTCACTGGAGTCAAAGATGTCACTGAGTCGGAAAGCCTTCTGCTGCTGACTGGCTGCTGAATCGCCAAAACTACAGTGTTTCCCCTCATTTTTTCTTAACTTTTCTTCAAGTTCTGGGAGCTTCTTTTCATACAGATAGTCAATAATTTCTATGAGGGAAAAAAAAAAAAGTCGTTTTCATTGGATCTGTAGAGGAACAGCATCTCACAGACAGAAATTACATTGTCAGTGTTACATGCACAAAATCTGCACAAAATCTCCGTACTGTTCTGTGGTGATCACAGTGGCTGCAGGGGGTTCAGACACAAAACAAACATGCAAAGAGAAATTAAAATGCACAGGCATAAAACTTTTCAAGCCAAGGTATTAAAAAGAACAGGTTCATAAGCACTTGCATGAAGAGGACATTGAAAGTTATAAAAAAAGCATTTAGTAGAATAAGTATAAAGCCTAAGATTTTAGCCAATTAGGAGAAAGCTAACTAGGAAAAAATTGAACTGGAATATGCATCCTCTGAGACTCAAGCCAAAGCCTTAAGGAGTATACACAAACAGCTGGCATACTGACCAGAAAAAGTCTTTCTTTTCCATAAAGGGACACAGGACACTTTTAGTCTATAAAACTTTGCTTGAACATAGGCTCTAGGGACATCTCTGCAAAGAGAAGAGTTCAAAGAATTAGTGGTGCAAGGAACTATCATAAAGCTTAATTGTTACTGAGTTATCCATTCCTGAGAGTGGTGCCAGTCAAACCCTATCTTAGATTTAGGTAGAAAGGATGGAATTCAAATAATAATTATCCCATAATATCAAATGATAATTTGTCCCATTGGTTGATTTATACCTGGAAGCACAGATACACAACACTCCAGTACCTGGAATGTTAAGGGTTTCAGATCTTGCAGGCATAGCTTCCTGCTCAGTGCTATGCCAGGATATGCAACTGGAATGTTGCCAAACTAAACATTTCCTATAGTTGTAAAGGTATCAGAACTTTGATTCATCTGCTTTAACTACCCTTTGTATCCATAAAAAGAGGGAAAGAAGGTTTACCCAATAGCGGTACTGAGTTCATCCCAGTTTACTTCACTGGCATCCTCTGCTTTTGTTTCATACAACCTGTGAATGTAAGACAGAAGCAGTTTGCAGGCAGAACTCAAGACATAATTCAGTGCTCTCAGCTCCCCCAGTCAGAAATTACAGGACATTTTGTCCAAAGAATGACTGCAAAACATGTATCGAGCTGCAGGCAGGCTGTTCTCACCCTGCAAGCTTTCATAAACACAGCTCAAACAGCGAGAGATACAAAACCAAAAACATCCCAGTGCTCAGAAATGTACCTTTTAATAAGATTGATCTTGGCCTGTAATCCATTAGTCCCTCTATACAACTGCTGTCCTTTGGTCAACTTGCTTGTTAAAATTGAATTCCTTTGAAAACACACAAAAAACAGGTTTCTATCATTTCAGGAAATTCCAAGCATCAAGATGCTGCTGCTGTCACAGACAGGCAGTGTTCTGCCAAGTGACAGGGGGGATTTAAAGGACACAGACACCAATGGAAAGGATGGTCTTGTTTTGCTATGAATATTAAGGCAACACAACAGTAAAATGATACCTTCAATAAAACGACACACTTGGCTTTAGCAACAAGCAAAAGTAAGCAAGGTAATGCACTTAATCTTTACCATATGAGACACAGGATAGTGATTGAGAAAGATACACCACCAACTGCCTAAATATTGTACCATCATCCAGATCCTCAGTCGCTGGGGAGCCCTGTTTTGTAGTGAGGACCTGGAGAACCCTTCCTGGCAATTGGGAAATCCTACACAGTGTTTCCACCCATAAGTGAGGTCTCCAAATTCACCCCAAAAGTGGGTCCAGCTTTTACAGGCCCAAATCAGCAAGCCAAAATGACTTGATTATATTTTTAGCCCAGAAACACCTGGATCTGACGGCACACTTCCCGACCAGCAAGGGCCAGGGCTTGCCCAGACCCCAGGCCTTGGCTGGGAGGGTTTTCCCCTAAAATATCCTACAAACAAGCTGCTATTCCTGTCGGTTGGGAAAGTTTCTTAAAATGATACATTTCTTGCAGATAACTACACAAGGTTATGTGAAAGTTTCTGAAGCAGCTGGTTTGGTGTTAAACAGCTGGCATAAGAGTCTTGATCATATGTTTTTAGCTAAATAATACTGCTGGTGTTAGTCCCATAATGCCCAGGGTTCATCCTGTAAGTCAACTCTGCCACTCAGGCCTCAGCACATCAGGCAGAAATCAGGCTTTGCTATCACAGCAAGAAGAAAACTTGCCCCAGCTAGCAAAGAGTTGTTTGTCTCAGACACACCTGCAATGCCTCTTCTGTACTCTACAGTCTCTCACCTGTCCTACCAGATGATCATGGTACAAAACACAGGTTTTGCAGAATAAATACGCTCCAGAACACATTTTACTATCTCTGTTTAGTCCAAGCCCTCACCATTTCTGTTTGCACTGTCTCCAGTATCGACTTCCCACTTTGGTTTCAATCTCAGACCACGGCAGTTGCTGGTGCAGCTTCTCACGGTCAATCCAGAGATCTGTGTCTGACTGTTCCAGCGAGGAAAGAGAACTTGGATTTTCTGTTTTCAGTTTTCTCCTCATCACCTCCTTCACTGCGTTCATTAACTTCTGGGTCTCTTCCTTTGTCCAAGGGCCATAATTAACAGCTAAAATTGAAAAACCACCAGGTTAAGGCATAATTTATCATAAATGATTAGGGGAAAAAAAGGTGAAAGAGCAAATGTTTCATTTTGCATGATTTATAAGATCAACTTCTTAACACACCTCCTAGAAACTCTTCTGCATACCAGACTTGAGAGTTCAGCCTAAACTCTAAAGAACATTCTGATCCCCAGTTTTTATCTTTTTAAACCTGGCTGCCAAATTCCTTCTGCCCTCCCCAGGAAAGCGTCTTATTTAGATGTCAGTTCTGTTTAATAAGGAGTTATATTTGTTCCACTCCTTTTCCATTTTCTTTCAGAGATCTTTCTTATCCTTTCCACATGAAAATGCAATCGGTGGTCTGAAGAAGAGGACCACCACTACAAATTATTAATTAATTAAAACCCTCCTACTTTAAAGGCTTTTTCTTCATGTTTAGGGTACCTACAACAGAGTTCAAATAACATTACACAAAATTGATTGTTTTTGTTAAAATCACATACCTGACTTGATTTCAGAGAATTTCATAGCAACTGAGAGGTTAGAACGGGACATCAACTCAGAAATCTTCTTCCAATCATTGCCATGCAGAGCCTGATATTTCTTTAATTTTTCTTTTTCTTCGTCAGTATACCTGGTTGAGGAAATGGGCATGGCTTCAGCTGAAAATTCAAACCATTTCAATCTCTTGAAGAGCTGTATCCCCTCCAGGTGATTAGTGTTAATCATCACTATCACTTCAAGTCACATTTTAGAACAGAGGAATCAATAAGGGAAAATGAACTATCAATTAAGTCCCAATAACTGGCACAAATGGGAGAGATGATCATCATTTGTAATCAATTTTTAATTTACAAATGATCAACACAGACGGATATTAGCATTCAGAAACACTTCTAAAGTATTCCCTTACCTTCCTTTGTAATTATTTGGGTCAAACATCTTCCTTGCTCGATAATATATCAGCCTCCAGGGTCGGGGTATGCCCTCAGCTGGAAGGTAAAGGATCATTTTTAACAGACATTTCTCACAGTGGTGAGGCCAAAATGAAACAAACCCCAAAACCCAACACCACACATTTTCATGACCGTGCTGTCAACAACAGATTCTTTCCACTCACTCTTGCTACTCACAGCTCCAAACTGCATGGACTGGCTGTGCATTTGATCCAGGTGTAATTAAAATTTAACTGGCATGCTGAATGCTCTCATTAAAACAGAGACATGAGACAGGCACCAGGCAGGAGGCTGAGGAGACACTGGGCTTCTGCTTACAGACTATTTCAACTGGGAGAAGCAGGCACTGGGGCATCCAGCAAAAACCAAGTGAAGATAGATCTTTGCTGAAGGGAAGATCCACAGAGACCAATCCCTGGGAACACACAACCACTTTGGTCAGCTGTGCCCAGGAGAGGTGACTGCAAGTCACAGGACACTGGTGAGACTTTCTGCCAAATCTTCCCAGACTGGAATGAAAGTCAACATCAGGCAAATGTGCCGACACAGAGGGAAGGATTGTGCGTCTGAAATAATCACAGAGGAACAAATCTGTAGCCTCTTTGATCCCAGTATCCTGATCCATCACAGGCTGCCCTTTACTCTGCCTTGCCTAAGATGATGACACCAAACACGCAGAATAAAGCTCCTGGTGCACTGAGAAGATCCCCATGTCTTGGAGAAGTGACGTGGTTCAGTTTCTCCCATCCCTCCTCAGTCCTGCACTTGCCACCTATTTATGTGATCTAAGAACAGGTGACAGTTTCAGACAGGACTTAATCAATCACTCACAGCTGCCATTAATAACCTTAATTATAGTTCAGCAAATAATGCACTTAAAGCCACAAAGCCCAAAGGCAAGTCTGAAAGTCTTTCCTGGTCTTGACCATATTTTATCTCTGAACTCTCACTACCTGAGACCAGATAATGAGAACAGTGGACTGTGCAGATTATCAACTACAGCATCTCAGCAACTCCTTTTTTTTTACCCAATTTAGCAACATCAGTGCTTTCCAACAAAAATTATTCTACAAAATATGCCATGATATCACCAGGTTGTAGAATGCAACATTCAGCTGTCTGAGAATGAACTTAAAATACTCACAAATTTTTTCACAAAAATGATGCTCTGTTTTCAGGCGATGGATGGTGTCTTTATCTTCTGGATACCTCCAGGTAAACAGAAGTTTTTCAGCACTGTCTATTCCAGTAAGTGATAAGAACTCTTCAACATTTTTCTGGATTTGTTTATTCTCCTTCTCGGTAAATCTGCCAAACTTGACAGCAATACCTAAAATATAGAAAGGTTAAAAAATACAAGTCAAACCTCAAGTACCATCTCTTGCACATCTCAGGTTTTAGCTCAGGTATCAACAAATTCAAGGGGGAAAAGAGAAAACTGAAAGACTCAAAACCAGCTGGAAATGAGCAATTTACACACAAGCTTGGACTGAAATTTGCCAGTGTGGAAGTAGATGCTACAAACAGAGAAACAGAAAATATGTCAGTGGAATGAAGTGAACCAGACTCTGTGGGTGCAACAGACACAACACAAGAAACTTTCCCCTCTGTCAAAACATTAGCACAGCTGCACGGTCCTTCCTCACTGCAACAGGATTTCAGAGAGCTCACCCTGTTTTTTAAACTCCTTAAACCTCGTTAGGTCTCTTCCAGCCATTTTCTTGATTGAACTGTCTGATATATTCTTCACATGAGGAATAAACTCTTCCAGTTCTTGTCTTGCAGTATCCAAATCGATGACTGAACACGTGACAGAGTCCAGGCCTTCTTCACCATCCAGACTGACCTCATCAGAGGCTGCCAATTCAGCAAAGGAACTGTTCTGCTTCTCCTGCTGCTTCTTTTTATTTGATGCCAAGGCTTTTGGTGTCCTGATATAAAAAAAAAGGCATAAAATAAAATACACCACTAGAACTCCAAAGATTTTGTTAACATCTGTACCATTAAAAGAACAAACACATTCATTAATTACTGTGTTAATTTGGCACGGCCTGATTTTTTGGAAGCGGGGTAAGGCCACAGAAGTAGCTTCCGTGAGAAGCTGCTGGAAGCTTCCACCACATCTGACAGAGCCAATCTCTGCTGGCTCTGAACATGCTGCTGGCCCAGTCAGAGAGGCTGGTAACGCCTCTGTGTGACATGTTTAAGAAGAAAACCAAAACAGCACGTGGGCAGTATTCCCCAGGGGTGGCGAGGCACCGCCACCGGGGCATTCCGGCGCGGCCCGTGGCGATCTCGGTGCGGCCTGCGGTGAGCTCTGCCTGCCTGGCCACCCTCAGCCACCGTGCAGGCCGGGCTGGCACTGCTGGCTTCCCTTTCCCACGTGAGAGGAGGCGTTGAACAACATCAGCGCTGCCGCCGTCCCCGCGGCGGTGGGCCCGCCGCGCCGGCGGTGAAACCACGGCGAGCGATTCCCCGCTGCAGAACCTAAATGAGATCAACCTCTGGGTGCTGCGGGATCCTGCAGAAAGCTTTGAATCGGTGGAATTTGTTGGCAGTGGTGCCTACGGGCAGCAGTTTTTCTTCTAGTCAGAGGAAGAGGAGGAAGTGAGAACATGTGGGGAAAGACAACATGGTGGCACCAAGGTCAGTGGGAAGAAAGAGGGGGAGGAGGTGCTCTGAATGTCAGAGCCGAAATTCCTCTGCAAGCTGTGGTGAGGACCGAGGTGACACAAACTGTCCCCCTGTAATCCACGCAGTCCACGGGGAGCGCGGAATTCCACTCGCAGCCTGTGGGACAGGTGCCCGTGCCAGAGTGAGCGGAGGCCAGAGAAAGCTGTAATCCATTTGGAAACCTGAAAAGAGAGACAGAGGGCCCCTTCTTCCAAACTAGAGCAGCCTATCTTTAAAAGACTGCACCCTGTGGATGAGTGACCCACACCACAACAGCTCTGGGAAGACTGTTTGCCCGTGGGAGGGACTCACGTTCCAGCAGTTTTGGCAGGACTGCTGCTCGTGAGAGTGGAGCCACGCTGGAGAAGTTCACAGAGAATTGTCTCCCGTGGGAGGGACCCCACGGCATAGCAGAGGAAAGACTCCTCTCCCTGAGCAAACAGGAGATCTCGAGTGACAAACTGACCAAAACCCCCACACCCCGTCTCCCTGCGCTGTCGGTGGGAAGGAGGGAGGGGCTGGGGGAAAAAAGGTGTTTTAAAGGCTCATTTTACTCCTCAGTATCCTCCTCTAACTCTGTTATAAGTAAATTTACTTTATACCTTTAAATTTGAACCTGTTTTGCCCTTAAAGTGTTTTCTCCCAGTCCTTATGTCAACTCACGAGCCCTTTGGTTTTTTTCCCCTCCTCTGCCCAACTATAGCAGAGAGTGAGTGAAGGGATTTCGTGGGTCTCTGGCGTTTCAACCAGTGTCAAACCACAGAAGAAAACATTACAGAACAAAAAATACTTTACACATCCACTGCCTTGCATTTCCAATCTTTTAACGTAATCTAAGAATTGTAATTTGTTACCAAATTTCTATACTTACTATACTCAAGGAGCTTTCTGGAGTTCTGAAAAGGCACAAAACTCTCACCCATGGGCATACTGAAGAAATAATGTCTCTTGCTACCACTGGCACTCGGAGTTTTTCAATCAGTCTCTTTACTAGTGCTCCTGTTCTGTGTTCTAGACACTGTAAAGGCACCAAGAACTACTTACATAAGCATTTATTTGCACAGAACATTAAGCTGTTTAGCTGATCTTACTAGTTGCTTGGTTAAAATGCACATGTTCACTACAAATATCAAGTTTAAAAAACGAAATCCCTTTCTTTTCCCCCCACTTTTTTAAAAAATGTGAATTGTTTGCACATAAATTATTTCTATACCTACAGTTTTTAAAGAGGAGCAAAGAGCCTACACTGAAGGCAATGGTGGTGTATTCCTAAAAATTGTCATTGTATCTCCGCAAGAAAACTGAGCTTTTAAAGTAGGTCTCTAATGCCTCAATATGCTGCACAAGCTAGAAGTTTTTTTTAAAACACATACAAAACAGAATGAAGAAAAATCTGGAACTCAAATAACCTGGAAGGAACATATTTGGGGAGTGGAGGAAGGAAAAAAACCTCACAAACAAAACCTAAACTTACATCACTTCAGACTCTGATGAGCTTTCTTCCATGACAAGAGTGCTGCTTTTATTTGCCTTTTTAGCACGTGCTGGAGTCTTTTTACCTCGATCAGCTGCTTTACGGGGTGTAGAAAATTGAGCAGGGACCTCCATGGAGACCTCACTGATGGCAGAAGCAGCATCACAGTCCCCATCCTCATCTACAGGTGAAGAGCAGCCCCTGTGCCCCTTGCTCTGCTCTGAGGGTGACAGCAGTGACTGCTCAGCTGCTCCATCTGTGTCCTCCCGCACGTCCTGGGCGCTGCCCTCTCTCCTCTTCTTCCTCTTCTTTTTGGGTTTCTTTTTGTGGGCCTTGCTGTGCTCCTCACAGGGAGGCAGCTCACACACCTCCTCCGCTTCAGGCAGCTTTTCTTTCTTTTTCTTCTTAGGTTTTTTAAAATAAACATAATCAGCAGCGCTCTGCTGGCACTCCTGGGTGCTGTGCTGGTTCACAGGGACGCAGGAGACATCGCTGTGCTCGTCAGTGCTGTCGTTACCCTCCCGCTTCCTCTTCTTCTTCGGGGAAGCAGCCTCTCCAGTCCCATTGCTAATTTCACGTTCCAGTCTCACACAGTAATTATCTATCAAAGCCTGCTGCTTCTCGCCCTTTTTTTTCAGTTTTTTCTTCTTTTTCCTGCCCTCCCCACCCTGTGCTGCTGCATCTTCAAACAGCAGAGGGGAAGTGCGGCCGAGCTCTGGGTCTTCTACGCTTTCGGCATTTTCATGTTTGTTGTTGTACTCGTTGTGTTTCCTCTTCTTCTTTTTCTTCTTCTTGACAAAATCCTGGACTTGAAAGTCATCTGCACGTGCCTTTCTTTTCATTTTTTTCCTCTTAAATAAAAGAGAGGAGTTTTATTGAGGTGTTATCATTTATACACTGCTACACGCAGTAAAAAAAAAAAACCAAACCACCCCCCCAACAAAAACAACAAAAAGCACAAAACCCACCCAAAACCTTAAAAACGAAATACTCAGTTTTATCTTAGACTCTTACTTTTCAATCCAGTTAGTTTTGTAAAGTGCCTAGGAAAAAGTGATGCCTTCTTTGTCAGACAGATGTGCATCACAGCTGCCGTCAGCCTTCAAAGTGCCTTCCTGCAACAACGAAAGACACACTTTAATATATTTAATAACTATTACCTTTGATTTTGAATAACTAAGCAGCGTCAGACTGTTGTGTTCAACTCAGCTTTCAGCACTGAAACAGCAACAAGCTAAAAGCAGCAAAGAAATATGACACTAATCAGCACTAAACCCAAAATTCTCTCATTAGAAGTTTCTGACGGGCTCTGCCCGAGCCAAAGCCGAGCTCAGCCCTGCCGGCTCTGTCCCAGGACAGGGCAATTCCTGCAGAATACAGTCACACAGAGCAGGCAGGAAGCATTTTTAGCACATTTTCTATATCCACACAAAACGCCCAGCGCGCAACACCCCCGGCACGTCTGAAACACGCGCCCTTGAATTTCGCATCGCTGGCCGGTACCGGGCATCCCCTCCTCACCACCGAGAGGAACGAGCGGCCCCGAAGGCTCTGCGGAGCTCAAACCACAGCTCGCCCCTGGGCCCACATACCGATAAACCCCGGCTGAGAACGGGCGTGTGTGCGTACGGCCCGGGCCCCGCCGCTCCCCTCGGCCGCCCTGGGGCTACCGAGGGAGACTCCCAGCGCCCCCACAGAGCTCTCGGCAGCCCCGAGCCGTGAGGAGCCCGCAGCCCCCCAGGGACCCTCCGGGACCCCCCCGCGCTCCCGTCCCCGCCGGGCCTCCCGCTACCTCCACGCGGTGTCCGCCCGCGCCGCCGGTCCCCCGCGCCCCGCCGCCGGACCATCCGTTCCCCCGGCGGAAGCGGCCCCAGCCGGAGCCATCAGAGCGGCGCACCGCCCGTTGCCTGGAGACGGACGCCGCCGCGCGCACCACGAGTTCGGTGGGAGAACCCCGGCACCG